>JAAGEH010000165.1:1144412-1172938 GCA_011751065.1 Lasiurus cinereus
GCCCCTCTCTTTCCTTCTAGTTGTAGAATTTCCACTCAGCCAGCTTTCCTGTGGTTCTGGATGATGTCCGTTCTGTCTTTTAGTTGTAGTTTTGAAATTGTTGTGCGAGGCAGCAGTGTAGGTGTTTACCTATGCAGCCATCTTGGATTCCTCATCCTTGCTTATTATTTTTAAGAGAAAATATGAACTATCATGCAGCTACTTCTTTAACTTCCTATAAACAAATATAAAAAAATTACTGATAACTCCTGCCTTCCTTTTCTTCCTTTTTTTAAAAAAATATATTTATTGATAGATTTCAGAGAGGAGGGGAGAAGGAGTGAGAGATAGAAACATCAAGATGAGAGAGAATCATTGATTAACTGCCTCCTGCATGGCCCCCACCGTTGATTGAGCCCGCAACCCAGGCATGTGCCCTTGGCCAGAATCTAACCTGGGACCCTTCAGTCCACAGGCTGACATTCTATCCACTGATCCAAGCTGGCTAGGGCCCTTTTCTCTTTCTATTCTGTTAAAAGAATCTGGCTTCTGTCTATCCTAGGCCAGTGGTTGGCAAATTGTGGCTTGGGAGCCACATGCGGCTCTTTGGCACCTTGAGTGTGGCTCTTCTACAAAATACCATGGCCTGGGCAAGTCTATTTTGAACAAGTGGCGTTAGAAGAAATTTAAGTTTAAAAAATCTGGCTCTCACAAGAAATTTCAGTCATTGTACTGTTGATATTTGGCTCTGTTGACTAATGAGTTTGCCGATCACTGTCCCAGGCAAATAACTTGGCTATAGATTTAAATACCAGGTTGTGGAAAGAAGAGGGAGTATGTTTGTACTACAAGAAAAGGGCCACCCTAACCGAACTGACTCAGTGGATAGAGTGTCGGCTTGTGGACTGAAAGGTCCCAGGTTTGAATTCAGTCAAGGGCATGTACATTGGTTGCGGGCACATCCCCAGTAGGGGGTGTGCAGGTGCGGCTGATCGATGTCTCTCTCTCATCGATGTTTCTAACTTTCTCTCCCTCTCTCTTCCTCTCTGTGAAAAATCAATAAAATATATTTAAAAAAATATATATATTTTAAGAAAAAGAAAGAAAAGAGCCTAGGAATGAATCCTGAGGAATAGCACTATGTAAGAAAGAGATGGAGGAGGAAGGGCCCCTAAGAGGGACTTAAAAGGAGCATTCAGAGCAGGAAGAGGAAAAACAATTAATTTGCTGACCACATGCAATTTCCAAGGGAAAGTGCATTCTAAATGAGGGAGACTCAACAAGCAATCTCTAAAACCTTGGAGAAGTCAGGTAAGATAAAAATAAAGGTGTATCTTTTAAATTTATCAACAAATAGGCTTTTAGGAGCCTGGATAAGAAACATCATTGGAGAGAGAGGGCAGCAGCCAGACTGGAGCCAGTGAGAAATGGATGGCAAGTGAGCAACTGGAGATCCCAATGATAGGTTTCTATTTGAAAAAAATCAAGGAGAGGTTGAAACGGGAGGTGAAAGGAGAGAGTTATGCTATAGACAAAAGCTATTTGTCTTTTTGATAATAGAGACAATACATTTAAATATATATAGAAAAAATAAGTAGAAGAGGAGAGGTTAAAAATACAAATAAAAGAGGCCCTGGCCAGGTGGCTCAGTTGGTTGGAATGTCATGCTATCTCCAAAAAGGTTCCAGTTTCGATTTCCTGTCAGAGCACACACCTACTAATTTTCAGGTTTGTTCCCTGATCATGGTGCATATGGGAGGCAACTGACTGATATTTCTCTCTCACATTGATCTCTCTCTCTCTCTCTCTCTCTCTCTCTCTCTCTCTCTCTTCCTTTCTCCCTCTCTCTTCCCTTTTTCTCTCTAAAACACATTCTTGGTGAGGATTAAACACACACACACACACACACACACACACACACACACACACACCAAAAAATAAAAAGTAAAAGAATATAAGACTCTTGATGGAATAAGGTCCAAATGAAAACAGGAAAAAATAAATTCAAAGCCTTTTGTAGGCTCCTCTTTTCTTTCTGTACTAGAGCATCCCATTTCTTCTTACTCCCTGTAACTCTTTCATGCTGTCAAATATTATCTACATGATAATGGCTACTTCCAAATCTATAGCTTCATGCAAAATCAGTCTTTTGAACTCCAGATTCCTTTATCCAGCTGCCTAGTGGATAGCTCTCCTGGGCTGTCTACATGCAGGCACTTGCAGCTCATCACATCCAAAATAGAATTTATCTTCATTTCTTCCAAATATGCCTTCTTTTCAATGTTTCTTTTTAAGAAAATATATTTTATTGATTTTTTACAGAGAGGAAGGGAGAGGGATAGAGAGTCAGAAACATCGATGAGGGAGAGACATCGATCAGCCGCCTCCTGCACGCACGCCCCACACTGGAGATGTGCTCGCAACTAAGGTACATGCCCCCAACCGGAATTGAACCTGGGACCTTTCAGTCCACAGACCGACGCTCTATCCACTGAACCAAACCGGTTTCGGCTTCAATGTTTCTTATACCAAGAAAAGGTACCACTCTTCAATCAAAATCCAATAGACATTTGACCCTCCTTTACCTTCCTGTCATCTCTTCCTACTTCCTTTGCCTGGCAAATTCCAGGATTTCACTTAGACTTCCCCTTCAACATCGGTGTGGGTGTTCTTCCTGCATGTCCTCATTGTGTCATGTACATCTTCTATTTTAGCACTTACTACTTATCTTGTTGTTACTTTTTACTAGACTCTAAAGTCTATGTCAGTGATTTTCAACCTTTTTTAGTTCATGTCACACACAGTAAACTAATTACTAAAAGTTCTGCAGCACACCAAAAAATACATTTATTGCTAATTTGACAAAATAAGATAGGCATAATTTTGATTCATTCACACTAGATGGCTACTGTTATGTTGACTGTTGTCTATTTTAAAATTTGATAATCTAAGGGAAAAGTGTCCCTGACTAATAGTCAGGTATTGCATGTTTTAAAAATTCTTGTGGCACACTAGTGTGCGATGGCACACTGGTTGAAACTTACTGGTCTACATTGACAGTCAGGGACTGTGTCTACTTCCTAGTTACATCTCCAGGGCTTGGAACATAGTGAGTGTTGAATATATATTAGCAGTATGAATGAAGAGTTATAACTGCTAATACTGGTATACCACTTGAGGCATTTCTATATTTAATACCGACTTTAATTTTCACATACAACCATGAAAGGTAGGTATTATTGTTTCTATTTTACTGATGAAAAAAACAGAGCTTAAATGCCTTCACTCAAGATCAACCACCCACAAATGACAGAGTAAGACTACCGCTTTTCTTGTTTTTATCTCACATAAAAGGAGATTTGACTGGCACTAAATTGGGCTGAGATAGCAAGGTCCCCATGTAGAATACAAGATACTTTCTGATTTTAATCATGTTGGTTCTGTAATACTCCAAACTCTCTAGGACAGTGGTCGGCAAATGCATTAGTCAACAGAGCCAAATATCAACATTACAACAATTGAAATTTCTTTTGAGAGCCAAAGTTTTTAAACTTAAACTTCTAACGCCACTTCTTCAAAATAGACTGACCCAGGCCATGGTATTTTGGGGAAGAGCCACACTCAAGGGGCCAAAGAGCCACATGTGGTTCGCGAGCAGCGGTTTGCTGACCACTACTCTAGGAGATTCCCAGTTGTAATTAATGGTTTAAGGCACTGATTGACAAACTCATTAGTCAACAGAGCCAAATATCAACAGTATAATGACTGAAATTTCTTTTGAGAGCCAAATTTTTTAAACTTCTTCTAATGCCACTTCTTCAAAATAGACTTTCAGGCTGTGGTATTTTGTGGAAGAGCCACACTCAAGGGGCCAAAGAGCTATATGTGGCTCACTAGCCGCAGTTTGCTGACCACTGGTTTACGGGGGGAAAAAAAGAATGTTGGAATCAGGCTACATGTATTCAAACCCTGGCTGCTGCCTCTTGTGAGCTTGGGAAACTTCTATAACCACTCCTAGCTTCATTTTACTCAAAGGAAAAATGGGAACAGTTGTACCCTAAGTCCTCACTGAACATCGTCAATAGAATCTGAGACTTAAGCAAAACACCATTTAACAAAATCTATTTAGCCATAGGCTAATTGATATAAATAAGATTAAAGTTTCTACGGCATTTTCATCAATGTTATAACAAAAGGATGCTGAACATACCAATGTTATTCAAGGACTGGGTATACCTACCTCATAGGTACTTTCTAATCATGCTCTTAACATCAGGCCTGGCCCAGATGACATAATAATTTAATCACCAAATCATTATTATTATCATGATCATCACCCTTGTGTTAGCAGTCAGTATATGGGGGTGCAGGCAGCAACGCAGACTCAGAGATTTCTTTTTTCTAGGTAGAGAACGCTACCTTGACTTGTCAGTTGTCTTGGGTAGACTGGTCTTGCGTTCCAGACCACTCAGAGGAAGAATCCCATGTTCGAGAAAGAAACCCTGCTTCTAGGCACTAGAGGATTGGAGCCTGTGGGCAAGTTCTAGTTCAGAATCTGGAGGTGTGCATGTTTTGGGGAGGGGGAGAGGAAGGTGGTTGGGCTTAGAGGAGAAACCAAAGATAGGGCTGTCCAATAAGAAAGGACAAGGGAGTGAATAAAGCCAGAACAAATTTAACATAGCTAATAGTTACTGATTATTTAGTCTGTGTCAAGAACTTCAGTATGTATCAAGTATTTAGTAGGTGTTAAGTTATTTCTTATAACAAACCTGTGGGTTGTGATTTTATCTCTATTTTAGAGTTGAGGAAACTGAGGTTCAGAAGGGTCAAGGCCCTTGCCTGGGGCCTCACAAATGGCAGCAACAGGAGAGCACACGTGGAGTGCGGGCTGGAGCTGGAAAGAGTAATGAAGGGTGCTTGAACATGGTGTTCTGCTGAACACTCAGAGCAGAATGCTTTTGTTTCTGTGGGTTGTACTGACTGGCTGTATGTACGTGGTGGTCCCTCAAAGAGGCTGACAAATCTGGTCTCACATTGCATTCCCCTGGGAGCTTGTTAAAGGTACAAATTTCTGGTCACACTCCCAGAGGTCCTAACTCAGGAGATCTCAGATAAGTCTAACACATCCATGTTTTTAACAATCACCTCAGAAAATTCTGAAGCACTTGGTCTCCTGACAGATATTTTGAAGCTACCACCCAGAAGCCACCACCAGCTGGAGGCAGTATGTGGGTTTTATGCAGGCATTTACTCCCACAAGTCACCCATGGCCGCCCTAGCTAAGTAATCTATTAATAACCGAGTTCTGGTTGAATTTCTTGGAACCATGCCAAGAAATTCCCCTGCTTTCCCAAATCCCAACCTTCCCAATGAAGCTTGGATTAATAGCCTGTATATGTAGAATACAGTGTGGCAGTAATTTGGGCTATGAAAGGTATTCCTGTTAAGCTGCCTTTATTCTCCATAGAATGCTGCTGGCCTGTTATGTTAGCTTAAAATCCTGAATATTGGATTTGAGTTTCTATTTGTGTTCTACATGAGTAAAGAAGCAATCAGCATTTTCTCTGCAGCAAGCTAAATCATCTTCAGGGAGCAGTTTACATCATTAGAATGGAATGAAATAAGTAGTCACCAGCAGCTGCCAACAATATTTCTGGTGACTTAGAGAAAGGTTCTGTTTAACAGACACTTTTTTGAGTTGTGTTTACTTTTCTACGTGGAAGGAGGCTGGATGTGCTGGTAGACTCATTTTCTTTTTGATTTCATATACTTTTAATAATGGGTTGTCTGGGTAAGTATGGACAAGCTGGTACAGTGCATGATGAAATGCTCAATGTCAAAGCAATAATTTAATGCTTCCCTAGGAGGCTTCAAGATCCAGCTCTCTGCAAAGATGAAATGTGTAGCATGCTGAATGCTATTCATCACCCAACTTTCTTGTCCCGTTGTGAGGCACAGTGTAAAACTCTTGGCTGGAGTGGCTAATGTCCCTTGAAGTTTTTGTTTGCTGCATCTACTTGCCACCACTCTGGTATAAGTGAGTATTAGTTCCTAGTCTAGTGACCAGCAATAAACTCCTAACTGGTCTCCTTCTCTCCCCCTTTCCCTTCTATACACAGTTTTCCATTCAGTAGTCAGAATAAATATTCTCTATCTGATCATGTCACACTGCCATTTTCCCAGCATTTAGAACAGTTTTTGGGCACATGGTAGATGCCCAATAATTGTTTGTTCAAGAAATAAATAACTTATTCTCTTGCTAAAACCTTTCAAACCCTCCCCATTGCCTTCAGAATACAGACCAAATTTCTTAACATGGCTATTAGTTCCCCATCTACTCACTCCTCCCTTAGGTACTATGCTATACACTAAACTACTGTACCTTCAGCTCTTCCAGTTTGCCACATCTGCTGTTCTATCTCCTCAAGTATCTTCCCTTTGCCCACCCTACCTGCTTTACTTTAATGTAGTAATTCATTTTCATTTTTTAGATCCTAGCCCTCTCTAGCAAGTCTTTTCTGAGTCTCCTAAAATTGAGTTGCTAGCACCTCATTTGTGATCTTTTAGCTCCTGACCTTCCCCATCACATCTCTCTCCACTAATTGCTGATTTGCTTGTCTCTGCTTTCTATTCAAATAGGTTATAGGCTCCTTTGGTGCAGATATGATACCCATCTTACTCACCGCTACACAGGTCCTATCAGCTAGCACAGGTCGTGGCACCTGGTATGCAATAAGTATTATTGGCTGATGTTGAGTGAATTAATCAGATTGATATTAACAGTCTGGAAAACTGAAGGCATAGCCTTGATTTTTCTTTGTGGCTTTAGTTGGGAAGAAGGTCCTATAGGCATATTCATTGGCTCCGAGAGGGAGGGGATTCTTTGTTTCAGTTCCTTCACTTAACAACTATACAGTTATCACTCTGGTTTAAGATTACCTGGGTTATAGCAATAACCATCTTCTTTTCCTTCCATACACAGTTCTCCTTTCAATAGCCAGAGAAGTTTAAGGTTGGACTGTTTACGTGACTTGTTCAAATCCTTATGATGGTTTAGGAACAAAACCTGAATAAAGAAACCATTTTGAAGGAACTATTTTCTTCTCCTAGTTGCTCAATAGCCCTGAATCTTCCCTGATTAAATAGAATTTGATTCTGATTCATACTTAAGTTTCTTAACAAAGCAATGCTATTCTAGTTTTTGCTGTATTCTTTACTTGATGTATTTTCAGAGATCATACCATTATTCCCTCCTTGCCATTCTGGGGACATCTGTGTTTCTCAATAAACAACATCCTGGCCCTTAGTCATTCTTCCTAGAGAAAGAGATTTCATTCATAGGACAATATATAGTTTTACTGAGGACTTAATGACTCAAATATATGTGCTCTCAATGAGTATATATTTTTTTAATGAACGCAGTTTATAAAGACACAAGTGGAAAGGAAGAAAGCTGAAGATTGTTCAGCCCCAGAAGTCTTAACAGTTGGTCTTCATCGTTAATTCCTTGATATTGTTAGCGTGCTTTGCTAAACATTTAGGGATCACAATGGCAAAACTTTTCCATTTCTTCTTTTCTTTAGTGCCCATTTGCTTAGCTACTCCATGCAACTGCCTCCTTGTTTCCTTTGTAGCAGGTTCCTCCTCACCATGATAAAGTGCATTACAAAGCACAGTGGAGGGAGTTTGGTAGCTTCATACTCACATCCATTTTCCTCCTTCTGGAGGCAGCAACTTCCAGGGGTTTCCCATGTGGCCCTGGGTGCACATCCCCATAAGTAAATATTCTTTGAAGAGGGGAAATGTTCTTTTTGGGGTGGAGGTCCTGCAGGTAGTCACCGGGACTTGAGCTTTGGTAGGGGCAAAGGCGGGAGGACAGAGAGGAAGATGGCTTTAGAAGCCAAGCAGCTAGGACTACTTTCAGGTAGTAGGTGACACGCCCCTGGAGGATGTAACTGGAAAGGCTTGTATCCAGCTGGCTGAGCATACAGGTCTCAGGGCTTCTTCCAAGCATACTCCCTCCCCAGGACCATAACTCACTTCTCAGGACCATAGCTTTTAAAAACATTTTGAAATAAGTTGAGATTTATAGAGTATTGCGAAATGCTACATTTTATATATCTTCATTCAGATTCCCAAAATGTTGACATATTTGTACCATATATGTTTTCTCCTTCTCCCTCTCCAGATAACACACACACACACACACAGAGTTTTTCTTTTCTTTTCTTTTTTTTTTCAGAATCATTTGAGAGTAGGTCACAGACATGCAACTTTGCTCCTACACATTTCAGTGTGTATTTCCTAAAAATGATGACACTATCTTATTTAACTACAGTATTATTAATCTACAAATCCTACATAAATTTTGTTAATTATCCTGTTTAAGTGATGTTGTGTCCTTCTCAGTGTATCATATTGGGAGGTTCATAATATTGATACGTCTTAATGGTAATGTCAACTTTGATCACCTGGTCAACATGGTATTGACCAGATTTCTCCACTATAAAGTTAGAATTTTTCTTTTGGTAATTAGTAAGAATCTCGTGGAAAGATATCTTATTTCTCATCTACATATTACCCATTAATTTTATTATCCATCAATGATTCTTGCCTGAAACAATTATTACTATGGTATTTGTCAAATGGTGATTTTGAGTTTCATTATTCCTTCTACATTTATTAGTTGGCATTTCTTAAGAAAAACTTTTGTTAATTTATTTAGTTACTAGTAGCCTTGCACACGAATCAGTACGTCAGTAGCTCACCTGTAGCTCACTGCCATCCTGGAGTAGCTCTCCACCTCCTGTAGCTCCCTCCGCCCTCAATCCCCCCTTCTCCCCCCCCCCGCCCCCCCCCCCGCAAGCCATAGCTTACTGCTCTGCCCCCTCCTGTAGCTCTCCCCAGTCCACTTGTAGTTTGTTGCCCCACCCTCCTGCTGATCTGTGATCTGGTAGTTACTCAGTCACTCATTACGTGGTTGGTCATTACACTTCATGGCATAATGACCATTTGCATATTACATCTTTATTATATAGGATATTTGTATGGCCTCACAGACTCATATTTTGAGTTATAATTTGTTACTGTAATTCTTTATTTGATGCTCAAAACTGACCCTGATTTGAAGCCCTTTGAAGCTGGCTTCTGTGTTTTTTTCTGACATGTCTCCATTAGTTCCCATTTCTCCACTCTTTGGTATAGCAAAGTGTTCTAGGCTCATTCTGTGCATATACTTTTTCAACCCTGGAAATAGCCATTTTTTCACAAAGCCCTGATTCTTTTTGAATGAGGAATAGCATTTAGAAACCAAGATCTGGGTATGAGGTGTGTTCATCAATCCTGGGATATTATTCTTCAAATCTCTCTCTCAGCAGATACAGGTAAGAGAAAAAACACACACACACACACACACATACACCCCTATATCATTTCTTCATCTACCTGCAGGGCTTTAGTTTTTGCTTATCTAGCTCATAGCGCAATGAGAAAGGAATTATTATTCTTGTTAGTACTTACAATTTTTTCTGGGACTCATATTTTTACCCAGTTTAAAACGATTCACCTCTCCTCCCCAATTCCTGGACACATTTATTTTAAATTTGTGAACTCCAGCACATAGAATAACTAGCATAGATCAGTGCACGTGGACAAGAACAGCAGGGGAATGCTTGCTTATAGAACATTATCGGGGTGGGGGAGCAGACTATGCCTTTGCATGGGAGCTTGTTCCCAATGAGGCAGGTGAGATGGGAAAAGTTCATTTATGAGGACCAGCAATTTTCAACCGGCATGCCATAGGTCACTGGTGTGCTGCACAAATTTTTAAAACATGCAACACCTAACTAGTTAGTTGGGGGCATTGATGTCTTTTCCCTTAGATTATTAAATTAAAAAGTGACAATAGACAACACAATAGCTGTTTAGTGTGAATGAATCAAAATTATATCTATTTTTTTGGTCAGATCAGAATTTTAGTAATTAGTTTATGTGTGCCATGAGATGAAATGGTTGAAAGTTGCTGATGTAGACATATGTGGTCAACATTGTTCTGGGGAAAACAAGCACCGGTATTCTATTTGGATACATATTACTTCACCACTGTGGTCTGAGGATGTTGGCTAATATTTATTGGTGTTTAATGAAAAACCTTTTGAGGTAAAATACATAGAGCACTTAGTATGCTAATGAGTATTGTGACTTTTCTTTCAAGAGAAGGCTATAATGTAAGATTTCCTAAACTTAGTTGTCTGTGGAATCCATTCTCATGGTGTGTCTAGATAAATTTGTGTTTCATGAAACCCACTTTGGGAATTGCTGTTTTATTTTATTGTATTACTAGAGGACTGGTGCATCGTGCACCGGTGGAGTCTCTTGGCCTGGCCTGTGGGGATTGAGCTGAAATGACTCTCCGACATCCCTCAAGGGGTCATGGATTTTGAGAGGAACAGGCCAGGCTGAGGGACTTCAATGGTGCAAGATCAGGCAGGGGAGGGGCTGTGGGCATCCCGGCCCACCTCCCCAGCACTGGTTGGAGCGTCAGCCCCTTGGTGGTCAGTGCATGTTATAGTGATTGGTGGAATGGTCAAATGAATGGCCCGACACCTAGCATATTAGGCTTTTATTATATGGGATTTTATTTTTAAAATTTAATTTTTAATTACAGTTGACATTCAAAATTATTTTGTATTAGTTTCAGGTGTACAGCTTAAGGGCTAGCCAATCACACTTTACAAAGTGTTCCCAGTATTTCCAGTACCCATCTTGCAGCATACATAGCTATTACAATATCAGTGACTTCATTCCCCAATCTCTACTTCATATTCCCATGAGTAATTTGTAACTACCAATCTGTATTTCTCAGTCCCTTCACCTTTTTTACCCAATCCCCCAAACCTCCTAGAATTGCTGTTAAACACATACTCACTCATACAGTAAGTAGCTAAGTCATCCTATTGAAGCTGAATTTTTGGACTGGAACCCAGATTCTTTGTCCACCACAGACAGAGTAATATAGCAAAGGTGGAAATTTATTAAAGAACAAGTACAGACTCCCACATAGGGAGAGGGAAAGAGTCCCACAGAATGGACTCCCACGTGGGGAGGGAGAAAGGGGTATCACCCTGTCCCTTTTCCACAGTTTATAAAGGTGGCAAGTCCCTGTGTCTGGATATCCCCTCTGATTGGCCACTCTAGCAACTCCTGAACTCAAAGGTCATATACCACATGGAACATGTGACGCCCTCCTCCTTCATTGTTCTTTTCTTTCTGGGCTTTCTTCCTTCTTCTTTATTTTATAAATATAGACCTTTTTTGCTATTTCCAGCTCCCTTGTCTTATGTAAATGCAACTGTTGCTGCTCCCTGCTCTTGGCTTCCTTGTGTTATGGAGATGTACCTGTTGCTGCTCCCTTGTCTTATGGAGATGTAACTACACCTGGCTTCCTTATGTTATGGACATGTACCTTCTCCCAGTCTGTAGTCCTGTGTTTTTCCATAGACTTCAATTCTAAAAATTTTCTAGGCCTGCCTATATCCCCCTAAAATTCCTGTTTCACTATTATAAAAATTCCAGAAAACATGGTTTACTCTGAGTCCCTGGGTTTTCCTGAATGGAATCCTGATGAAGTGGTTTGCATTTTTTTAGAGAAAAGAAGCCAAATGTATGAGTCCCATTTTTCTCTCAGCCCCATATGTCTAGGTGTCCCTGATCAATGGGGGGTTTTGTGTTTTTGTATTCCTGTATCAGTGAGGAATTGGAGGCATTTACAATTTAGCAAGTGTGCTAGTCACTCTGAATATTTATTTCTGATAGGCATATTCCTAATATCTCCTGATTCCATAATGGTTCTTGCCCCAACCCCAACCCCAACCAAAGCTGGTTATGATCACAACTCCTGAAATGAGTTTAGAACACTTTGAAGAATGTGTGTGAGATAAAGGGGTGATGCTCATGGAAGTGTTAGTGGTACACATAAACTATGCTACTGTGCATTACATTTATATCTCTATTCCTTTTATGACAAACTTATTTTTCAGAGAAACTAACATAGTTACTTAAAGAATCCACACTTTTTACATTGAGCTCATTTTTCCTGAGAGCCACACAGCAAAAGCAAACTAAACTAAATTTTTTGCAAGTAGACGATATTTTACAAATATTTTATGCATCTATAATAATAAAGTTGACTATCAAATCTTTTCATATAGTGCCTTTCACTGTCTTATCTATGTTTACTAATCTACTAAATACATTCCTCCACCATTTAAAAAAATATATTTTTATTGATTTCAGAACGGAAGGGAGAGGGAGAGATAGAAACATCAGTGATGAGAGAGAATCACTGATTGACTGCCTCCTTCACACCCACTACTGGGGATCGAGCCCACAATCCAGGCATGTGCCCTTGACCAGAATCGAACCTGGGACCCTTCAGTCTGAAGGCTGATGCTCTATTCACTGAGCAAACTGGCCAGGGTTCCTCAATCATTTTTAAGAACAAAACATTTTGGGTCCCTGAATGGGCTTTAGATCTGTAAATCAATCTCGTGGATCATTTTAAATTAATAATCATAACCAAATAGATAAGCAAGAATGACTATAAATTGGGTTAATTACTGAGCTCAAGTTTTAGCTCATAATTTTGACTTTCAAAGGCTACACAAACCAATTTTGTACTCTTAGGTTATAATGAGCAGTCTTTATTCTTTAATCAGTTTGCCCTGTATCTAGCTGTCTAATGTAACATTCCTTTGAAGTCTAGAAAGATCTAACATAATTGAAGAAATGTCGAACTACTTGACTCTTTTTTTTAATATAAAGGAATTAAACATTAATCAGGCTTGTGCATCTCAATTAAGCCAATTAAAATTATCACAGAATGCAGTGCATACCACAATAGGTAGCTTTAATGCTTGAATACATTACCAACATTTACCTAATGTTCCCATCTTCATTACGTTTGTTACTCAAAAAGTAAATACAGAAATGAAGTTCATATTAGAAAGTTACCCGTTCTTACGATTTGGCAAAACCCTGGCGAAAGCAGCACTTAAAATGGTGTTTATTTAACTACTGCTGATAATGCTGGAGCGTACCTTCAATCTTTCTGCCAAAAATGGGACTCTGTAATTGCGGTGATGACTGGTGCCTTCATCCAAATAGCCCATTAACGATGCAATTTACTTCCCTAACAACTGGGAACCACTCTTGGTCTTGCAGGCTATGGTATATACACAAAGTCCATATAATTACTAATAATTTGTAACAAGTGTTAATTGATAAACAGCTCCCTCTGGTAGCTTAATTAAAGCTGTAGGATAGCTAGGCGATTTACAACTGGGATTGATTTCAATTAGTCAACAAAATCTGTGTAGTCTGTTCAAAGGAGAGTAAGGAAATTTAGTCTAGTGAGGCTTTGGGGATTTTGTCTTGTCTTCTCTATTTCTTTTTCCTACAAGAAGAGAAATATAATCAGAAGAGCAGCACTGCTTTGTGGGGAGCGATCTACTGAGCTCACAGGGCGCATTACACGTAGGCTCTTCAGCATTTGTTCTTCCATTTGTGTATGTATTCTCTGTCAGGTTCCTGAAAAATATTCAAGCATTTGCTTTTATTACACCCAGTGGTATACATTGCTGAATACCAGCCCTGAGGGACCTAAAAGTAGAAGGAAAAACCAATTTTTTAAAAATGTCAGGGTTTGATCTTGCAGATCTGTTTGCAAACTGGCATTTCGGGGCCATAATTAGAAGGAAGCCCAGGAAAGGTGGCACGGGGGATTCGCCAGAGACTTGGCGGCCTGGGGATCTTGTAAAGCCAGCTTGGCTGCTTGAGGACGCAACTTATTTTATCATGTGGGCTGATACAGTAAAAACCATCTAAGCGTTGCTGAAATTGCCCCTATGGAATAGAAGCGGAAAAAACGTGTCATCTGTGCTCAGTGAGATCACAGACTGGCTGCAAACAGCTGCTGAAACATTAATTAATCTGTTTGCAAATAAATTGTGGATCTGTACTCACTGAAATTACTGTTATAAACAAGCCAGGATGCTGTGCTTTCCAGATTTGCTTGTGCTTTAAGGATTTTTTAAAAATGCTGTAAAATCACCAGGGCCCAGATACTGTGTGTTTACTTCTGGAAGCTTTGAGCAAATGCACTGACATTATCTCATAGATCAAGTACATCAAACTCTCGGCCTGAGGGCTGCATGCAGCCCACAACGAATATTTTTGGGGCCCAGCCAATATAATGGTATGTAAGAAACATTTTAATAAAAATTTCATAACTTAATTTTTTATAATATCCTCTTATACATACTCTATGCTAATAAAAGATTGTGAGACCTTCTGGATGCCCTTCTGAACAAATTTATGGTGGTGGGGCAGAGGTGGTTAGGGGTGATCAGGCCAGGAAGGGAGGGCAGTTGGGGGTAATCAGGCCGGCAGGCAGAGTGGTTAGGGGTGATCAGACAGGGAGGCAGGTGAGTGGTTAGGGGCCAGCAGTCCCAGATTGAGAGAGGGATGTCCAACTGTCAGTTTTGGATTGGGCATAAACCGGCAGTTGGACATCCCCTGAGGGGTCCCAGAATGGAGAGGGTGTGTGGGTCAGGCTGAGAGACACGCCCCCCCATGCACAAATTTTGTGCACCAGGCCACTAGTTATTAATAAGGAACAACAACGTTCACTAATGACTGATTACTATAATCATGTTGCATTCATTTCTCTTACCCGTTGTACATGCAGGTGCACCATTTCTCTCCACTAACACTAGCAGTGAATGTTTTAACAGCCAATTGCCATATCCTTAGTCTTGGAGTGACTTTTTTAGTGTGTGCAACAGGAAATATTTCGCTTTTGGAGAACAAGAAAAATAGGTTTATTTGTGTTACACTTACTAATTTGTGCAGTTGTTCAGTGTCTGGTAAGTTAATGTTCAAGAAAAATATTAATTTTTATTAAAATGTTCTATTATTTTATGTTAATGATTACTCATTTATTTCAGCCCTTTGTATTCAGCATGTCTCTATGGAAATAAACCCATGTTTCTATGAAAATTGAAGCTTTTGTGTGTTTTTTTGTGGCCCACATAAACTTAAACCTTGTTTATTTGGCCAGTGTTAGCCTTTGGGTTGGACATGCTTGTCATAGATGCTCAGCTTGGAGGCAATTCAGGCCAGTTGTGATACTTTTGAAGGCTGTACAATATTGTGTGAAAAGGTTTGCACCTCATTTAAGTCAGATTTGTTAATCAAAGAGAATGAAATATTCCACAGAGCAAATGGATGTGGATTTAGTAATTTTGTAATTTTAAAGCATTTCGTGTCACAGTTGCTTAATTTGTTCTAATGAGGCTGTAGCAAATTCTAGTTGCCTTGATACTTAGAAGATTAATGGTGGTTACCAGTATTGATTTATCTTTAAAAAAGTGATAGATATTTAGCTGGAACAGAGAATCTGACTTTATTTTGCCAAAATTTTGAAGTTCTTTGGCTCCCTGTACCCTGTGCCTCCACTTTGTCTTAAAGATGATTTTAATCCAGTGAATACTCACATATCTACTCTTTTATTTATTCAACCAATACTTATTGAATGCCTGGTATAAGCCAATTACTCTGTTAGGAGGTGCTGGGATGCAGAATATAATTGTTGTTCTCAAGGGGCGTATGGTCTATGCAGGGATTCACAAACTCTTTCTTAAAGAGCCACACAGTAAATAGTTTAGGGTTTGGGAGCCTAATGATCCCTGTTATAAGCCCAGACTCTACTGTCAGGTAAAAGCAATCATGGCCAATTTATAGATGGATGGGCATGCTGGTATTCCAACAAAACATTATTTACCCCAAAATGGAGACAGACTGGATTTACTCTTGGGCTGCAGTTTGCCAATCTCTAGTGGGAAAGGGTAAAAAGAAAAAAAAAAGCCAAACTACAATAGATCCTGACCATGATCCTTTAAAATTACTGGGTGCTCTTGGGGCACAATGGGAGGATGCACTATCCAGTTTTGGTGCTGCTGGTGGTTGTATGCTAGGGTTAGAGTAACAAAGTCTTTAGAGGAACCCTGACTGAAAACATCTGTATGAGAAAAAGCTACTTGGATAAAGGGACAGAAAAGGTAGGCCTAGTGTCCCTGGCATAGGAGATAAGATGGGTCAATGTCAAGGTTGTGATACAGGATGATGTGTGTGGTGGGGTCATTAAGATTGTTTTTCCATATTATGATTTTTCTCCAATCTTCTAAACACACTGAGGGATCATAATTCTCCATCCTGACCCAAATGGAAGCATGGTCATGTGACTCTGTTTGGCTAATGAAATGTGAGAAGATTTAAGAGCCAATGCTCAGTTGACTTCCCAAGTTCACGTCCTTTGCTGCAGAGATTATATGTAGAAGCTCTTGTTGAGACAGAACCTCCATCTGCCTTGGTTCCTGAGAGATGTTGTGACAAAGTTCCCAATGGATATTTAATGTGAGAGCCTACTAAACCTGGATTGAGTAAAACCATTGAAATGTTGAGGCTTGTTTTTTATTTTTATTTATTTATTTTTTTAAATTTAAATCTTTATTATTCAGATTATTACATTTGTTTCTCTTTTTTCCCATCCATAGCTCCCCTCCACCTGGCTCCCATCCCTCTCTCTACCCTTACCTCCACCCTCACTGACCTCATCCATAGGTGTATGATTTTTGTCCAGTCTCTCCATACACACCCCTCACCTCTTTCCCCCTGAGAATTATTAGTCCACTCCCTTTCTGTGCTCCTGATTCTATTATATTCACCAGTTTATTCTGTTGATTGAATTTTTAATTCACTTGTTGATAGATATGTATTTGTTGTTCATAATTTTTTATCTTTTACCTTTTCCTTCTTCCTTTCCTTAAAGAGTACCTTTCAGCATTTCATATAATACTGGTTTGGAGTTGATGAACTCCTTTAGCTTTTTCTTATCTGTGAAGCTCTTTATCTGCCCTTCAATTCTGAATGATAGCTTTGCTGGATAGAGTATTCTTGCTTATAGGTTCTTGCTATTCATCACTTTGAATATTTCTTGCCACTCCCATCTGGCCTGCATAGTTTCTGTTGCAGCTGACAATCGAATGGGTGCTCCCTTGTAGGTAATTAATTGTTTTTCTCTTGCTGCTTTTAATATTCTCTCTTTGTTTTTTGCTCTTTGTATTTTAATTATGAAGTATCTTGGTGTAATCCTCTTTGGATTACTTTTATATGGGGTTCTGTGTGCTTCCTGGACTTGTAAATCTATTTCACCAGATGTGGGAAATTTTTAGTCATTATTTCTTCAAATAGGTTTTCAGTATCTTACTCTCTCTCTTCTTCTGGCACCCTCACAATTATGATGTATGCTTGAAGCTGTCCCAGAGGCTCCTTACATTATCTTCACATTTTTGGATTCTTTTTTCTTCTTGCTTTTCCAGTTGAGTATTTTCTGATTCTTTATATTTCAAATTTTTGACTTGATTCTTGCCTTCCTCTAGTCTGCTATTAGGTCTCTGTATAATATTTTTTATTTCTGTCAGTGTATGTTTTATTTCTAGTTGGTCCTTGTTGGGTCTCGCTCAATTTATTCATCTTTTCTAGGATATTCTTGAAAAAACTTATAAGCGTGGTTTTGAACTCCAAATCCAGTCATTTGTTTTCCTCCATTTTTTTTTGTTTGTGATCTCTTCCTTTGTCTCTGCGTTTTCACTATGCCAGGAGAACTTCTGTGTTGGATTCAGCCTTATGATACAAGACTTGCAAAACTGCAAAAGCCTCTCTGTTGAGCTTGGGATGGGTGGAATCTCAGGACTTAAAGGACCGCCTTGCCTTCCAGTCGGCCCCTCCCTCCACGGTCCTTGGGTCTCACGTGACTCTAGGTAATAGCTGGAGCGGTCCCTGTGCACGTGCAGTGCCTCTAGACAGCTGCCTTTCAGCTCCCCCTATGCTCCGGGACCATATGAGTCTGGGTCCGCAGGGTTTCGCCCAAAACTGGGGGTTAGTGGAGTTAGAAGTGGTGCAGTTGGGAGGCTCTGTCTCCCACCAACTCATGAAAGCCAGCGGCACAATAAGCAGTTGGTCTTCTAAGGGCAGTGCTGTGCGTGCCACCAGACTTCTGCCCTTTCTCGATTCCCCTAAATTTCCATGAACTTCTTCCTTTTCACAGTCCAAACTCCCCCCATATGAGTCTCGCCTGGCCCTGGGGTTCAATGCCATAGGGTAAGGGGTTCAATGCAGTTGGGAGTCTCTCTTCCTCCCGCCAGAGAAAGCCAGCCAGGTTCTCTGGCACCTGCTCTCTCCACGCGCACGTTTCCGTACCTCAGCTTTTTGCAGCTCCTCTGGGTCTCCGTGAGCCCCTCTCTTTCCTTCTAGTTGTAGAATTTCCACTCAGCCAGCTTTTCTGTGGTTCTGGATGCTGTCCATTCTGTCTTTTAGTTGTAGTTTTGAAATTGTTGTACAAGGCAGCAGTATAAGTGTTTACCTATGCCGCATCTTGGATTCTCCGAGGCTTATTTTTTAATCTGGCATAGCCTACTCTGTTCTGACTGTTGCATTGTGTTCAACACAATGGGGTTGAAACTGCTTATGGAAGGTGTTGTTGTTGTTGTTTTGTCCTGGGTACTGGAGTAGTCCCAAAGACAAAAGAGTTTACAATCTACTGCCACACAATTATGACACAAAGCAAGATGTGGTAAGTGGTTTGAGATAGTAAAATGTTCTAGGGGACCCTAGAAGACAGAGGATACATTCTCAGGACTATCAATAAAGAGCTGCCATCTGAGTTGGGGTATAAAGGACAATTAGAGTTTCACAAGCAACCATATGCAATGAGGTAGAAAAGGCGTATGAGTGGGAAACAGAGAATGTGACACGGTATAGAGACCAAACACTGTAAGTTAAAATTATGCAGATTGACAGCCAGACAAGAAAATCATTCAATTGGGTACTTTGGTAAGGGATTTGAACACTGAAGCATAGTGAGCAGAACAATTGCTATAGGGGCAGAATCTCTGGTTTCTAGTGCTCTTTCTATAAATTATGAGCTGGGGAGGAGAAGGCTGTTTCTCTCCATGGCTACTGACTGGGCCTGTATTTGTTGCTCTCAGGCTACCAGAGTCCTGGTCTGATTCTGGATTCTCTCCCTGAAGACAGCAGGTAGAGAACCTGATGATGTCAGTGGGACAAGGTGTGGCTGGATTCCAGGAAACCTATGATAAAGCTTAGTCCTGGACTTAGAGATGGTGAAACTGAGGGAAGTTACAGAAATCACTTGGCTAGTTCAAAGCTGAGCCTACACTGGAATGCGTTTCCTGACTTCCCAGAGAGAGCCCTATTATCACACCACACTGCCTCTGGAACCACAGATTCCTAACCTAGGGTTATATTCTTCAAGTGCACCCTATGGGATACAGGAAATGAGAAGTGGGATCTGGGGTGGTTGAAGGAACAATGCCAAGAGAATAAAAGCATTGCCATCGTACATTTGACCTTGGCTCCTGAAGCTGGAAATCAGGCTATAAATAAAGACCTGAAGTGGTTGCCAGGGGTTTGGGGGGCAGGGGATAGGGAAGTGGGTAGGTGGGGCAAAACGAAGAGGTTGGTAAAAGGATTGAAACTTTCAGCCATTAGATGAATAAGATCTGAGGAGCTAATGTACTACATGGTGATTATAGTTGATAACATTGTGTTGTGTAATTGAAATTTTCTAAGAGGGTAGATTTTAAATGTTCCCACCAAAAAGCAAAAAATATACCATATTTTTCCGTGTATAAGACACCCCCAACTTTTCCAACCCAAAATTAAGAAATAAATATTTTAAATATAAAACAGAACACATTTTTACTTAGTAATTGCTGCAGATAATGTTTGCATACAGTAAAGCATATCACTTTACTCAGCCTCTGTTGCATCACCGCTTTCTTCATCACTATTAGTTTCAGACATATGAAGTTCTTCAACTTCTGTTGTATCACTTCTGTTGAGTCACTGTCTCTATATGTGAAATCATTCTCAAACTGGTGGCATTTTCTGAGCTAACATTGCTTGTATTCTCATGGCCAACCCTTCTCTCCTCATGAAATTGAAGCACCATTTTGCCTTTCGTGTAAAAATCAACAATGTTCATTTCTCTTGTAAACATTCTTGCCTGATATTGAATAAGCTTGGTTGACACACAGAAACCACCCTGGCTCTGCTCCATAATCCAAGTCATAAGCCTCTGCTCCAAGTTTGCCCATTTTGCTAGTTTTTCTCTTAAGCCCTGCTTCATTTTTGGCATCTTCTGGAGTTGTTCTTCCTGTTTTCTCCACTGTCTGATCGTACACTCAGTGGGAGGAGGCCCCAAATTGTCTCTCTGTAGCTCTATTTCTATGCTCTTTTGCATAGCTGATTACATTCAGTTTGAATTTTGTAGAGTAAGACAATCGCTTACCTGTATTTATCTTTTGACGTCTTTATGGGCTCAGAACACCAGGTCCCTATTGCATCTGTGCACTCTGCACCTCCACCTCCAATTATGGCATCAGCTGACGTCAGTAACAATAAGGTTTGTGATTGGAGGAAGCCTGTTTGACAAGGTTTGAGCAAGTATGCACCCACGTGGCTCCCTTCTCGACTGACTTCTGTATATAAGACACCTCTCAGTTTTTAACAATTTTAGAAAAAAAAATAGCATCTTATACACAAAAAAATACAGTAAATATGTGAGGTGATGGATGTGGTAATTAGGTAGATGGAAGGAATCCTTTCACAATGAACATGTACCTCAAATCATCATCAGGTATATTTTAAATATATTTGTCAATTATGCTTCAAAAAAGCTAAAAAATAACTAAAATTTTTACAGATCCAGATGTGTTTGACTTTAGATTTCTGCTTCTAATAATATTCCTTCATGTGCTTCTATTCCTTCAATTTTCACAAATTCCTTAAAAAACCTATTTATAGTTATGTTACCACCTGATTATAGGTACTTTCAACACAATATTATTTCAGGAGTAATAAATTTAAAAATTGTATTAACGGCTGCTTCTGAGATAGTGAAGTGTAGGGCATGGAATCAGAGGTCAACCCAGATCTATTCTGGGTTCCCAAACCTGCCAACTGTAAAACTCAATCTCTTTTAGAATATTTTCATCCAACTTCTTGAAGGGGCTGGAGAAACTACAGTCAAATCTTTGCAAATTAACGGGATGAATTTTGCTGCTATCAGTTTTAAGAAGTAGTTTTCAAAATTCAACTAAAAAGGGAGAGATGGCTGTTCTGAGATGTGGGAACTGCCTGGTCAGGATGGTAGGGCTGGGCTAGACTACTTTACTTTTCTTAGGAAGTCTCTCGGGTGAAGTGCAGAGTGTAGCCTTTGCCTCTCCATTAGATCTTAAGTTTACTTTTACTGGAGGAACTTTTACACATTTATTTCCATTGTTTTCTTTCCCACTTATTTCGGAACTCATTGACAAGTATGTCTGACTTATGTTAGTGTCTTCACAGAGTGAGGTAAAGTGGAATTGCATCATACCTATCCAGATACATCTGGCTCTACATAGTTGGAGTGCGGGGGGGGGGGGGGGGAAGAGGGGGAAATGGGGGGGGGGGAAGGGAAAAGAAGGGAAGGGAAGGGACGAAAAGAAAAGAGAAGGGAAGGAAGGGAAGGGAAGAGAAGGGGAGGGAAGGGAAGGGAAGGGAATGGAAGGGAAGGAAAGAGAAAAAAGAAAAGAGAAGAGAGAAAAGGGAAGGTGAAGGAGGAAGAATTAATTAGGGCAACTAAGGGATGCCACTCCTCATTGCATGTAATTCGTCTATGGTCCTGTATAAGCAGTGAGATCATCATCTTCTATTTTCTGTTCTTTCACAGACCCAGTACTCCTGCACCTCTTGTAGAGGAGCATGTTGGTATGTTGGGTGTGATTGTCATGTTTAAAGGTACACATTTCCCCCACAACATGGTTGTTAAAGTAAGCCAACAGCTTCATCTGTGCTCAGCTGAAATAGCTGCAATCTGTTCTAGTGCTGGAAGAAAAAGTTGTTCTGTTGGAATGAATAAAAGATAGAGTGTCAGTCTCTAATGTAAATCTTTCTTGAGAGATATTCAAGGGAATTTTGACTGTGCCATGTGTTTCACCTTTGCTGAGTTGCTGGGTCACACTCACCTATTGGCAATATCTCGGGTATATCCCAGGGCCTTTCCAGTCTGGCTTTAGAGGTGGCTCATTTTAAGGCATTAAATGGCCAGTCCAGTTTAAAGCACAATTTCATTCTCTCATTCAATTTCAAACTTCTTGTACTCTTTTTAGGCTTTGGTCCCACTAAAAAATCTGTAAACCAACAAGAGAAGATGAGTGTTTTGTTCTTTCATTATTATTCTGTTTTATTCATCTACTCTTCTTGCCCCTTTTATATGCTCCCAGCTCCTCCTGTCCTAGGGCAAGAGGATGAGATGTACTTGACAGGTGGGTATAAAATCTGGTGCCTTCTATGTGGCAGATCACTGAAAGTTGACTACTCATTCTGGGAAACTTTTGTGGGTTCTTTGGAGATACCTGTGGGTATCTCTGGCTATATATTGGTTCTCAGTATTGGAAATCCTTTCTCTAGCTGAGCTCTTAAAACTCTTCAAGTAGTTCCTGCTTAGTATGGTAGACTGCCAGCCTCATTCTATTGGTGTAATCTTACCCTGGAAGATAGCCTCCTTCAGTACAGAGAGATTTTTCAAGATAGTAGTTAATAAGATGACTCTTTAGTTCAGAGAAAAACTCAACACCCTTGCTCTACCAAATTCTGGAAAGATAAACTGCTCATATTGTTATCTTTTTTGGTCACTATGGTCTACACAAGTTTTTATCTTCACCCTGGGGACATTGTCAGCATCTCCCAAGAATTTCCCCAGAAGCTGAGCATCTCCAGTGGAGGCAAACATGTCAGTCCTCTCTTCTGGAAGGTAATACTCATTTCTACAAAAGATTTTCTTGAACCTCCTTTCTTACTTTGCATAGGAGGGATCACCTATGAGAAGAAATGGCACAGTACTACTGACTTCAGTCTACAGCTTGTTACTTCAATGGACATCTTCATTTAGAATGTATTGAGTTCTCTTATAAAACTAGATTTGGGTCACAGCACTAGTTTTTCTATCTTGTAGTAAGTTCTTCAAAGATGTATATTGTTGTTGTATCAGAGTAAGGCTATTTGTTATTTTCTCCTTTGAGCTTCAGTTTAAACTTCAAGACCATTGCAAAGTCTCCCTTTCAACATTGTGATAGAGTAAGATGTGAGATTCTTTGCCTTCCATACTAATTTTGAGTCATATTCTCACTTGCATAGTTTTGCTACATATATATGTGATTAATACATATTTTTGAATTGAACTGTGCCCATATCCATAACTGGAGTCATGCAAGAGAAATCCTATGGCCTCCAGAGGCTCCTCCTTCTCTGGTCTAAAATAAACTCTTAAAATAGGAACTATCTCTTCTGCTAGTTTTTAGGAGAGACCTGCTAGGATAACACTGATCTTAAGATTTGTCAAAGATGGCACAGAAAGGGAAAAATATCCATAAAATATCCATAAACTTTACTAGCCAATTAGAAACACTTGTTCATATTAATAAAATATAGCAAATGAATCTAGTGGGACAGGAAGAGAATACAATTAAATTGAATCAATTCAGAAATATAAAAATTTATTATAAAATTTGTTAATATAATTTGCCATATAAATAGGTCAAAAGATACTGTTTAATTATAAAAAATTATACATTTTGCTCAAATTAAACTTTTTTATGGTGGAAATAGTTGGATTTTCCCTCAACATGATAAATATATATATTTTAGTTAAAACTCAGCATCATTGCCAGTTGGTGAGGCTCAGTGATTGAGTGTTGACCAATGAACCAGGAGGTCACAGTCTGATTTCAGGTCAGGGCACATGTCTGGGTTGTGGGCTTAAACCCCAGTAGGAGTCATGCAGGAGGCAGCTGATCAATAATTCTCATCATTGATGTTTCTGTCTCTCTCTCCCTCTCTCCTCTTCTCTGAAATCAATAAAATATGTTTTAAAAAAAGATAGAAGGATTTCAAATTCAGATGCACATTTGGTTGAGTTTGGAAAGAGTTTCGTTAAAAAAAAATCCAGCATCATTCTTAGAAATAAAATCCTAGAAGCATTCTTATTCAAATCAATAATCATTAGAAAAGAAAAGGAACTAATGTATAAATATTAAAACAGATTTGAAAAAATAATTTCTACTTGATGTAATTATAGACCTAGGAAATCCAAGATAATAAACTGGGGAAAAATCTTTAGAGACAATAAGAAAATCCAGTAGGTAGCTGGGTTTCTAATCAATACACAAAAATTAATAGCTAACAATTAGAAATTAGTAAATATAATGGACTAAAACATCTCATTTGCCAAAGCTATGCATATGATTAATTACTTATACCAGTAAATAAAATCAACAAGGAGGGTGAAAAATAACTTTAAATTTCCTTGAGGAAGATCATGAGCCTAGTTTGCTATGATTGAGAGGAATTATTATCTCTTAACTCTCTTCCTCTTGAGGTACAAAATCACAACTGAACAAAACAACTTTGCTGAGGGACATAGAAGAAGGCTAATAAATGAAAAAATACATTTTGTTAGTGTATAGGGAAACTGAATATTGTAAACATGACAATTCTCCCTAAATTAATCTAGATATTCAAGAAATTCTAATAAAAATATCAAATTTTGGTTATCTTGACAAAATAACATTATAATTTATTTATAAAAATAAACATGAGAAATTTGTAGGGATTAAAGAGTGAGGACAGCCTTATCAGATAAAGTACTTTCCAAATCTATAGCTTTAAAAACAAAATGGTATTAAATCCATATGAAAATTGATTATTGATAAAAGAGGTATTTCAAATCAATGCTGTAAAAATATTTAGTAAAAGATTTTATTTGAGATAACTAGGTAGCAATTGTAAAAAAATGTTTTTAAACCAAATTTCTAGTTCTGGGACTGAGTGGCTGGGGAAGAAGGTCTTTAAAAAATAGCTGTATTTTTTCTATACTGATTAAATATTTTTAAAACTTCACCTTAAGATATGTTTTTATTAATTTTTTAGAGAGAGGATGGGGGAAGAGAGACAGAGATAAAGAGAGACAGAGAAACAGACAAACATCAATCAGTTGCCCTGATTGGGAATCAAACCTACAATCTAAGTATGTACCCTGACCAGGAATTGAACCCGAAACCTTTTTGATGTATAAGACAATGCTCCAACCTATAAGCCACCAGCCAGAGCTAAATATGTTGTTTTAATTAAAAAAATATATTTTTATTGATTTCAGGGAGGAGGGGAGAGGGAGAAAGAGACAGAAACATTAGTGTTGAGAGAGAATCATCTATTGGCTACCTTCTGCATGCTCCTACTGGAGATGGAGCCCACAACTCTGGCATGTGCCCTGACTGGGTGTCAAACCATGACTTCCTGGTTCACAGGTCAATACTCAACCACTAAGCCATACTTGCCAGGCTTTGTTGTTGTTTTACATCAGCCATATTACTTTCATAACTTTAAAACAATTTAGAAAAGTTTTTTTTAATTAAATCTTTATTGTTCAGATTATTACATTTTCTCTATTTTTCCCTCCATAGCTCCGCTCCACCTGGCTCCTACCCCTCCCTTTGCCCTTACCTCCCTCCCATTGACCTCATCCATAGGTGTATGATTTTTGTCCAGTCTCTCCCTTTACACCTATGACCCTTTTCCCCCTGAGAATTATCAGTCCATTCACTTTCTGTGCTCCTGATTCTATTATATTCACCAGTTTATTCTGTTGATCAAATTTTTAATTCACTTAATTTTTAGATTCACTTGTTGATAGATATGTATTTGTTGTTCAAAATTTTTATCTTTACATTTTTCTTCTTCCTCTACTTAAAGACTATCTTTCAGCATTTCATATAATACTGGTTTGGTGTTGATGAACTCCTTTAGCTTTTTCTTACCTGTGAAGCTCTTTATCTGCTCTTCAATTCTGAATGATAGCTTTGCTGGATAGAGTATTCTTGGTTGTAGGTTCTTGCTGTTTATCACTTTGAATATTTCTTGCCATTCCTGTCTAGCCTGCATAATTTCTGTTGAGAAATCATCTGGCAATCGTATGGGTGCTCCCTAGTAGGTAATTAACTGTTTTTCTCTTGCTGCTTTTTAAAAAAAATATATTTTATTGACTTTTTACAGAAAGGAAAGGAGAGAGCTAGAGAGCCAGAAACATCGATGACAGAGAAACATTGATCAGTTGCTTCTTGCACACCCACTTCTGGGGATGTGCCCCCAACCAAGGTCCATGCCCTTGACCAGAATCGAACCTGGGATCCTTCAGTCCACAGGCCGACGCTCTATCTACTGAGCCAAACTGGTTTTGGCTCTTGCTGCTTTTAATATTCTCTCTTTGTCTTTTGCTCTTGGCATTTTGATTATGATGTGTCTTAGTGTGGTCCTCTTTGGATTCCTGTTATTTGGGGTTCTGTGTGCTTCCTGAACTCGTAAGTCTATTTTTTCCACCAGATGTGGGAAGTTTTCAGTCATTATTTTTTCAAATAGGTTTTCAGTATCTTGCTCTCTCTCTTCTTCTGGCACCCCCACAATTCTGATGTTGGTATGCTTGAAGTTGTCCCACAGGCTCTTTACATTATCTTCACATTTTTGGATTCTTTTTTATTCTTGCTTTTCCAGTTGAGTGTTTTCTGATTCTTTATATTTCAAATTTTTGATTTGATTCTTGCCTTCCTCTAGTCTGCTCTTAGGTCTCTGTATAATATTTTTTATTTCAGTCAATGTATGTTTAATTTCTATTTGGTCCTTTTTCATCTCCTCTTGGGTCTCACTAAATTTATCCATCTTTTCTAGGATATTCTTGAAAAACCTTTTAAGCGTGGTTTTGAACTCTATATCCAGTCGTTTGTTTTCCTCCATTTCTTTTGTTTGTGATCTGTTCCTTTTTCTCCTCATTTTCACTATGCTGGGAGAATTTCTGTGTTGCAATCAGCCTTATGATACAAGACTTGCAAAACTGCAAAAGTCTCTCTGTTGAGCTTGGGTGGGGTGGAGTCTCAGGGCTTAGCAGACTGCCTTGCCTTCCAGTCAGCTGCCTTTCTGACTCCCTTGTGCTCTGGGACCCATATGAGTCTGGGTCCCCAGGATCTCGCCAGAAACTGGGGTTCAGTGGAATTAGAAGTGGTGCAGTTGGGAGGCTCTGTCTCCCACCCACTAGAGATAACTAGTGGCACAATCAGCAGTTAGTCTTCTGCACCCCCAGACCTCTGCCCTTTCGCAGCTCCCCTAAATTTCCATGCACTTCTCCCTTTTCACAGTCCAAACTCCCCCTGTATGAGTTTAGCCCAGACCTGGAGTTCAGTGCCATAGGATAAAAGGCTCAGTGCAGTTGGGAGTCTCTGTCTCCCTCCTGCCAGAGGAAGCCAGCCAGGCCCTCTGGCGCCAGCTCTCTCCACATGTGTATCTCTGTACCTTAGCTTTTTGTAGCTCCTCTGTGTCTCCGTGAGCCCCTCTCTTTCCTTTTAGTTGTAGAATTTCCACTCAGCCAACTTTCCTGTGGTTCTGGATGCTGTCCATTCTGTCTTTTAGTTGTAATTTTGAAATTGTTGTGCGAGGCAGTAGTTTAGGTGTTCACCTATGCTGCCATCTTTGTTTTTCTCTAGAATAGTTTTTAAAGTTAATAAAACTCCAGGGTCTGAAGCAGAGGCTATTAGTCTTCCCCCACATCCCTCTCCCTACCCACTTCAGTGCACAGTGCCTGGCTTCAGGCCTGCAGGATATGCATATTTTCCTGAGATCTTTTCCTGGCCCCTGAAACCACCTGCCTACCCATACAGCAGGTTGCAAATGCCAAGGAATGAATGTACTTCAGTAGTACTATGGCTTACAGAGGAGTTGGTGCATAATATTTCAGTTCCCATACTATTTCAGAATGTTTTCAGTTGAACTAAGTTCCATTTATCAAATGTGGTAACTGGCTTGATAATGCACTCTTTATTGGCTGTCTTTGTTTTTCTGTCCTACTTCCTTGCCAGTGTTTTTTCCCTTTTCAAATGAATTTCTAGAACCCACATTCTTATCTTATGTCAACTTCTGGGGGAACTAGGATTAGGTGCCCCTGTGGTTATGGGGCAGAGAGGGATTTGCTATAACATTGAACTCAGTGGTTGAGCAGAATCTTCCCAACCATTTGATGCAGACATTACCCAAGTATGAGCATCTGTAAGCCACTAAATGGTGTGTGGGTTTGTGGAAATCAAGACATTTTTTATACTTAAGACAAAGAGCTTCTTGGAGTGCCAGGCTAGCTTCCTTCAACTGTGGGCTCCTTTGGTTTCTTCTCCTGAGTCTCCTGGGAAGCTGATATAAACTGAGGGGCTAAAGAATCTCACATGAAATTTAGAAAGGTCACCCGGATGGTTTAAAATATTAACAACAACATCAAAAGGATTGGAGAGAGAGAGAGAGAGAGAGAGAGAGAGAGAGAGAGAGAGAGAGAG
>JAAGEH010000165.1:1172948-1184011 GCA_011751065.1 Lasiurus cinereus
AGAGAGAGAGAGAGAGAGAGAGAGAGAGAGAGAGAGAGAGAGAGAGAATGAATGCAGAATTTGTTGTTCCATTTATTTATACACTAGAGGCCTGGTATACAAAATTCGTGGACTAGGGGGCATGGTATCCCTCAGCCCAACCTGCACCCTCTCACCCTCTCCAATCTGGGACTCCTCAGGTGATATCCGACTGCTAGTTTAGGTCTGATCCCACAGGCAGTCAGACATCCCTCTCACAATCCGGGACTGCTGGCTTCTAACTGCTCACCTGCCTGTTTGCCTCTAACTGCTTCTGCCTGCCAGCCTGATCATCTTCTAACCACTCCCCTAGCAGCCTGATCGATGCCTAACTGCTCCCCTGCCAGCCCAATTGCCCCCAACTGCCCTCCCCTGCCAGCCTGATTGCCTCCAACTGCCCTCTGCTGGTCCAGTAACCCTCAACTGCCCTCCCTTGCTGGCCTTGTTGCCTTAACTGCCCTTCTCTGCAGGCCTGGTTATCCCCAATTGCCCTCCCCTCCAGGCCTGGTCCCCCTAACTGCCCTCCCCTGCTGGCCTGATCACTCACAACTACCCTCCCCTGCTGGTCATCTTGTGGTGGCCATCTTTGAATGCATGGGGGCGACCATCTTGTGTGAGGGCATGATGGTCAATTTGCATATTACCTCTTTATTATATAGAATTCATTGGTTGATTCTTATATGTGACTTGACCAGGGAGGGATCAGACCTGCAACATCAGCTTATCAGGACTGAATGGTTTCTTGCTATCTTCCACTTTCCTAAGCAGAAATATTTAATCCATGAAAGATGGTTGGAAGTGTGTATATGTGTGTGTTATGAGGGAGGGGAAGTGGTTCATTATAGAATCTGGGAACCTTTTCCACAGGTTGTGGTGGAGGTGTTTGTCCCTGGTCCTCAGTGTCCCAATCACAATTCGGTTTTACCCACACTTGTGTTCCACTAGGATTTATAGAGCTGTCAGCTTATAATTGGACTGAAGGGCTGAGCTGTTATGGACACAGAATTTTATTCGGTTGTTGTGTTTTGAACAGTTGAGCATTTTACAGCTGGGTTGGTGAAAGGTTTTTATGCTATTGGTGTCATGAAACATTTTATAGGGAAGGATAATTGAGTTTTTATTTTTACTAGAAAATAATGCTATCAGCTGGCTTTGGGGACCAAAGCAGGGAAGAGCTGCGTTAATGATCAGAATTCAGGAGGACCAGTAATTATAAAAACTGCATAGAGACAAATGCAGGAAAACAACAAGATCAGAGACAGCAAAAGCTAAGTTTAATTCTTCTGTCAAATTCTGGCTGGAACAGTGAAACAGTCAAGGACATTATAAATCCATTCATTTATTTCAAAATTTGCAAAACAAATCCCTTCTTACACATAGTATTTGTACAACATGAAATTATTATTCAATAAGTTGACATTTTAAACCTATTACTGCCTAAACCCATCTATTACTGAGCTATTCAGAGCACTAAGTTAACATTTACCAACACATTCATCCTCACATCATGGGGAGATCAAACTGAAATCCTTTATTTCATATTCAGATCTTGCCAGGTCAGGATTGAAATCGGCTACCTTTCTGATACTTTACTGAAAAGCCACTGTGAAATCCACAAAAGAATTATTATCAAGTTACTGCAGTTATTCAGCTAGATGTTGACTTTGATATGTCAAATCTCTGATCTTTAATAGAAAATTGATGGTCATGCCCCGAGGGTCAGTCATATGCATGGCCAGGATAGGCCAAGGTTTGCATTAAATTACAGCCAGTCTTGTGGTCTCATTCCCTGGCAGCCAAAGTCAAACAAAGCAAATAGATCCCTTGCTAGTTGGGTCTCTTCATTGTTTCGTGTTGGCATATGGATTTAATTCTGTAATGGGGGACTGCTGAGCACAATCTGCCTTATTGATTTTCTGGAGAGAATTTTTTCCTCAGAGCACCCGGAAGTGCAATGAAAGAAAAGCAACTGGTACAAATTTTCTTTTTCTCTGCCTTGGATGGCAGAGCTCGTAGCAGATTGATTCTGCCACTAGAAATCATATGAAGATATTAAATTATACCATCAATCAGTTTGTTTTTAGAGGATCGGCTTTCTCTGTGTTAGCCGGCTAGAGCACAGGAAACAGTAATTCTCTTATGTTTCGATCAAGAAGTAGGTTATTTGGCCGTAATGCTCCCTAGATTTGAGCTCTGTTAAAATGGACTTTTTTCATAATGGCAATGGCTGACATGCTCCCATTTCCGGTATTGGAAGCAGAAAGGTCTGCAGAGAAAGGTCATAAGAAGAGGCTTGTAGGTTTTCATGGGGATCCCATTGTCAACAGAGGAGCTCAGACCATGTAGAATAAGGAGGTAGGATGGACCATCACATCCACCTTCTCCAAACCCAGGGGTGCAGATGAGGCCATTGAGATCCAGAGAGGCTGTGGGTTCATAGAGCATCTCAGAGAGAATGTGTGCATTAGTCCATCTCACTAGATTGCTAAGCAAAATGTTAAAAGAAATAAAATAAAATTGGCCATGTCATTTCTTGATCCTATTATTCTACACCTCAGTTTTCTCATCTGTAAACTACACCTACCTCATAGGATTGTTGTGAAAATTAGATGACAGAGCCTGGTTTGCAAGAGAGGTGATGGTGTCCAGTAGCTTCTCCTGGGACAGGAGAGCTCTTGGCTCAGGTGGGCTGTGGCCATGGTGGGACAGACTTGGGTTTGGACCCCATCTCCTTCCTGCCTGCTCAGAAGCCATGATCTCTGTGTTGCCATGAACTGAAATCTGTAAGGAAGTAGGGACAGCCTTGTCCATGTGTTTTGGTTTTAAGCTTTCAGGTTCAAAAAGGTAGGACTCATTTTGGTTTCTTGGTATTTGGTCAAAACCACTTCCAATTCCATTGCTGATATCTAAAGAAAGAGGGTCTTACCTCCCATTAGAAAATGCTTATATGAGGTGAGAACAAGAGCACATTGTCAGACCAGAAGGGGCCAGCAGGTTACAGCATTATTCTATTCATGTCATTAATGAGACAAGTGTGGAAATAAGCCCTCAGTAGGGTATGTGAATATAACTTCTTCCCTTAAAGTTGTGCTGCTAACTATATACATCTAAAATCCCTTTCTGATGCCACCATGTCTGAAATATTTTGGAGAGCAATCCTATATAATAAAAGCCTAATATGCAAATTATTCCCTTGGGTGGTTGTTTGACCACTCGCTATGATGTGCACTGACCACCAGGGGTTGGTACAGAATATGGTGGGCATTGGCAATATAGTGCTGGCCGTGGGCAGCAATGGAGGCACTGCCAGCCACTATGGGCCCCAATGACAGCAGGACTGCAGTGGGATGGTGGAGCAGGTGAGTGGGTGGCACCAGGCCAAGGATGGGGGACAGGGGATGAGGGCCAACACCCAGCTCTCAGGCACTGAGGAAGCTGGGTAGACTCCATTGATCGTCCTGCAGGTGGGATGGTGGAGCAGATGAGGAAGGCAGGTCAAGGCAAGGTGCCAGGCGGGGCTGTGGGGCTGCCAGGCTGAGGTGTGGGCTGGGGCCTGACCTCTGAAGGCCACCCCGAGGGACCCCACCCATGCACAAATTTGTGCACTGGACCTCTAGTACTGATAATAACAATCTTATTACTATAGTTACATTTGTGCTAAGCACTTTGTGTGGATTTCCTCACTCTGAAGATGGAGCTCTTTGGAATATCTTCCCCTCCTGCAGATGAGAAAAGTAAAGTTTAGGAAATTGAAATGAGATTCCTGGAGTCCTATGGCAAGCAGCCTTCAATGTGTGTCTGATTCCCAAGACCCAGCTCCCTAATGCTATGCCTGGCCACGCTGTTTGCTGGTGCAGAATGCGAGAGGGAAAACCATGGCTTTTAGCTGACTTTATGCAGCAATTCTCTGAAAATTTAAATGGATGCCTAGGAGATAAATTGATATCTATCCTGTCATTTCCTAGGCTTGCTCATTCATTCATTCATTCATTCAGCACACATTTACAAGTAAATGCCTTGTGCTGGGGAGAAAGAAAGACAAGTCTTGGTTCTTGTCTCATAATCAAAGTGCAGGGTTTGGTTAACATGGCATGATACCACAGTGAATAAGGTAAAAAAGCTGGTATTTTGCCCAAGAAGAGGATATGAGAAAGTAGGGTTGGGTTCTGTAGGGGACACTTCCCCCTTTTACTCATGATCTTTATGTCCTTTGAGACAAATACCCGGGTTTTACCTCTGGGGAGAAAACACTGGGAGGATCTTAAAACTGTACCATAAGGAAGGTCTTCTTCCAGATTTGTGGGGGCGAGGGCTGGAAATGACATTCACCTGACTCAAAATAAATACTCATTAATTTCAAAAGGGGCCATGGGGAGGCTCTTTTAAATCCAGAGTCACCTGAAGCCACCCAAATTTGCAGCCGGCACTGTCTCCTCCCTGCACCCCCCAGCCCTCAACATGAGTGTGTTTTAATGAAAGAGGAAACTAAATGTTTTCCCTGCATTTTAAGGCATCGAACTCTCCGAGAGCGAGTTCTGCCTCACAGCCAGAGCTGGCCCCTCGCTCACCCTGCCCCTTTCATCTCCCTTTGTTCCGTGCCTGCGCGGAGGCTGAGATTTCCCCACCTCTCTCTGTCTCACTGTGGCTCTGAAGGATGATTGCCTTCTGGAGGAGCCCTTTCCCCTTCTTCTGTACCCAAGCTCCGTGTTCAATGAACATCAAAAAGCCTTATCATACCCTGATGGTTTAAATCTTTAAACAGAGCGTAACAGCCGGAGTACATCCAGACCGCTCACATCCCAGAGCCTTGTCACTGTGTGTTCCTGCAACAATTACCAGGAGAGGGAGGCTGCGGAGTGAATCAAGTAGCGAGTGTTGTCTCCCCGGACACCATGCTGATGCTCTGATCAGGACTTCAGCAAAATTCTGTTTGAAATGAGAATAGACTAATTTTCATCCGACTCTTCTCAGAGGAATCCCATGTGGTTCAACACGCCAAGGGTCATCATTAGAAAACCGCCTTCAAAAGAGCGGAGGCTTCTTGTGGCAAAGCTCTCTCCCTTTGTTAAATTTATAAACATTTATGTAAAAATGTATACATTAATTGTTCAGGCTCTTCTCAGCCTGGAAAGCTGTGCCCAGGAATATACTTGGGGGAAATAAACTCATAAAAATACCCCAAGTCACGATGAAAATGGCCTCGTTTTGACTAAAAATTCAGAAGAATTCAGTGATCAAAGGCGATTCTTACTCCCAGCTGTTCAAAGGGACTTATATTAAAAAAAAAAAATCAGATGTGACCAAGAATAGAAAAGAACTCATTAAGAACTTAATGAGACGGTGACAGGTGAAGTTATCTGTTGCTTAAACACTGTTACATTCTTTTTCCCTGTTCCTAGGACCCACTCATTTGTTTTCCTGGATTCAAGCTAGATTTTCTATAAATCATAAAAGGCAGAAGAGTTCATCAGATCGGGAACATTCCTCAGCCTGGAGTCACTGGGCATTGACGTAATTAAGATATCATCCACCCGCTTGCCCCTCACTTTCCTGGGAGAAGTCTGCACATCCATCCAGGAAACAAATAAGTGCATGGCATCTCCTTTTCCCTCTTCATCGGTTTCCGTGGGAGAGAGAAACCATGAGAGTGGGCAAGTAGGCCAGAAAAGGCATGATTTGGGGGAGTTTAACAATAAGCCTCCTAATCCCAAAGGGGAGACACAAACATAAGGGACCCTAGAGAGGTACGACTGTGTACATTTTCATAGCTTTTGTTTTGCCATTCTGGTGTTTATAAAATACCAAAACGAAGCAAAAGAAATCTCTCCTCTTTTTCCTTTTCTAATTCTCCTAAGCAGCTTAAATCCCCTTTCACTTTCCCCAGGCAAGACTGGCCTCTCTCCCGTGTTTCCAGGCTCTGACCTTCCTGACGCTGGTCTTCCAACACTAGTAGCCAGGTTTTTTTTTTTTTTTTATTCTTTAAGTGCTAGAGGAGTCATGAAAAATTCAGACACTGGGTTTCCCTGAGACCAATCTGGTGGCTTTTTCTTTGTGCTAACTGCTGCTTTCTATGCATCATTCAAAAGGTACATACCAAGTTGTCAGCCCCTGAACTGCTACTTGGTGTTAAACATGAATATTTGTAGCTTAGCAAGGGACTAAATTAAAAAAAAAAATTAATACTTGACAAGCCCAAAGAAAGGCATAATGGGTCCAGAAGTATCCATTTGAAAGGTGTTTTTTTTTTTTTTTGTAAAAAGCCAAAACTTTTTGTGCAACTGGAGTGTTTCGGAGCCACAAAAGGTTTGCTTTGAAAAAGCACTGATTACTACACATCTAGGAACATCGAGTATGATTACAGATTCGCAGATATGGCAGCAAAGTTATTTTTTTTATGTGGATGGTAAGGGAAATATTCATTCCATGTATGTGCCGCTAATCATATATGACCAGGAGAAGCCAAGCGGGATGATATAAGACTTTTCCCAATTGCATATCAACTCTACCTACAATGGCAAAATTGCCTTTCCCCACATTTCTTAATTAGAATTAGAATCAGCTTAGAACTAACAGAATCTCTTATTAGTCACAAAAAGAATGGCTGCCTCTCCAGTTCAAGTGGCATATCTGCATAACGTATAGCCTTAAGAGCTTAGAGTTGCTAGTACTCTTGGCTGACTGCCTTTAACGCTCCCATATTAATGAGTTGTTCTAAATTTAGTCTGCTGTGACAAACTAATATTAATACAGTATTTTATGGCCCAAGGCATTGTTAATACATAGGAAGGAAACCCAGAGTCAAAGAAAGGGGGCGAGGGAGCGAGATTACTTTGTGTGATTGTCAAGATACGGGATAATCCAAGTATGTAGATATTAAGACTTAAACATAATGCACTGCTTATGGATTTATATTATGTGAAACATTTTCTATTATTTTAAATCCTCATGGCATTAGTTTCCTATTTTCAGGGGTTTATAACTTGGCCGCACATATTCACTCTGGGCTGAAACTTGGAAAGCCAGGTCTTAACTGGGGAACATCTTATTTATTTATTTATTTATTTACTCACCCAAATTAAAAGTCAGATTGGCCATTTTTAACCCAGGCCAGGGGCAAAGGAGGAGCACAGGTGTGGAATACAATTTTGTATAGACTTCTAGCTTGTTTCAAAAAGTAAATACCAAGAAAAGACCCATGGGGTAACTTCATAAGAAAAAAAACAAAGGCTACAAAGGCAGTCAATAAACATAAGGAAGGGTTTGTTTTCTTAAATGCAGATTGTACCTTTTAAGTGTTCATCTTGAGTAGCAGCCCATGTGTGGCCCATGTTTGGGTGGCCTCTCATGGGTAGAAGACATTTGTAGTTTGTAGGAGATGTAGATATGTGTATGTGTATGTAAATGTAATTTATATTTGTCATTTGTTACTAAGAAATAGAAACATTCAACATGGGATCAACTCGGTTCTCCAGCAAGATGCAATGCTTGCTTTTTAATGGATCCACGACTTCAGAAGAAGAAAAGCGAGTGTCACAGTTATTATCACAGGCAACACCAGGCTGCCAGGTGCATCAATCAGGGAAATGGTGAAGTACTCGTGAGTGAGGAAGCGGTAGGTTGGGAGCTTGTGGCAAAGACTGGTTGTGAAACTCGATTTTGATGTCCTTTGGGATAGAGAAACCAGCCCAACGAAGCAGTGTTTCATCCCAACTAAAAGCACATCCCAACTGCAAAGCCAGGTCTGTGCTTGACTCCCAAGGTGTGTGGGTGTCTATTCAGCAGGTGTGTTTTGAAAAGTCTTTTTATATCTTTAGAGGGAAAGTCTGTGTGGGAAATTGTCTTTGTATCTCTAGGGTATTTTGTAATTTATAGAAAAGTGTCATTTATTGGAAACAGAAAAAAAAATGTTTTCTTTTTATATGTGTTTAATTCTATGGCACCAAGGTCTGCTGATAAAATCCTCTTCTCTGTTCACTCTGTTCAGTTCAAGGCTGATTAATTCATTGTGAGGACATTTTGTACTGAGCTTCTCAGAAAACACTGGGAAGGTTTTCTGCCTGGAATTTTACAAAGACAGAGAAATTTCTTTATAAGGGAAATGGGAACTGACTGCTCTTCAGAGTAGAAGAAAAACTCAACTGCCTTGATCCAGCAAGAGACCACAAAACCTCTTCCCTGAGCGTAGAAGTGGCTGAACGGCTGCCCCACCACGGGGCGGCCAGAGGAACTTTTGCAGCAGGTGGAACCGGGATTCTTGGTGCTGGATGACATATTTCTGGGTGCAATGCATCTGAAGAAATTGAAAATAACAAAAACAAGGCAGAATAATACAAACATTTGAAAAGCAATTGATTCTTCTGTATAAACATGTAAATCTAAGTTTGAAACTCAGAAATATCCACTTTGAGTTTTCCTATTCAAGGAGACAGGCATCTCTTTTTGTAAAATCCTTAACCTCCTAATAGCATTCCTGTTAATGGGCTAACATAAAGCATAAACCAATAATCAGATGCAAATTAGCAGTAACTATCTGCTAAGGTGAACAACTTCCCTCAGGGCTGCTTATGATGAAATTCCAATCCCTGCTGCTGCAGGATGAGCAGTGGTATGGCTAATGCTGTGTATCTGCTGGATTTCATCTCCTTCAAACGTGCGGTTCACATTGTTTAGATTTAGCTGCTGGTTCTACATAACAGATGTGATGTATTTTTGAGCGAATAAGATGAATTTTTGCTTTGTCAAAGAGAAAATAGCTTTTGTATTTTATGTTACACCTGCTGAGTTTCACAATCAAATTTAAAAAGCAACCAGGAAAAGATACTATTGTATTCTTAAGCTGTGAATTCCAGTTTCCTTTAGCAGAGTTTGGCTGAGAATCTTGAATAGGGTGTGGTTTTAAAAAAATCAGAGTTAATTTTTTTTTTTTTTAACTCAGGAGAGATAGTTTCTTAGAATTGACAAAATAAGTCCAAGCTCTGAGGAAGTTTTCCTTCTTAGCTTTTCTTTGGGATGTAATTCTCTCTCTCTCTCTCTCTCTCCTCTCTCTCTCTCTCTCTCTCTCTCTCTCTCTCTCTCTCTCTCTCTCTGTGTGTGTGTGTGTGTGTGTGTAGGGTGTACTCTACATTTACTAAAGCCTTCTGTTAAAATTGAGACATCTTTCCACTATTAAGGCTAAAATTATGTAGTCACTTAAATTTTTAACTTAAAAAAAATCTTTATTGTTGAAAGTATTACACATGTCCCCCGCCCCTGTTTCCTCATTGACCCCTTCTAGCCTGCTTCCTTAAAGAAAACTGTAGCACAAATTCACATGGTTTGACATGGAAATATAGTAGATAGTAAAAAGTCTACCTCTCAATGCTGTCCTCCACTTCTGTTCTTTTTCACAGATGTAACCAGCGTGAGGATTATCTTGTTTCTTCTTGCAGAAATAGCCTATGCCCATGTTGTCCTTTCCCTTTTATTCAAAAGGTAGTGTTCTTAAAAAAAAAAAAAAGGTAGTGTTGTTCACACACTGTTCTACACTTTGGTTTCTTTCTCTTAATAATTGATCTTGCAGGTTTTTCATATCAAATCATAAGAGCTTTCTTTCTTGTTGGGGGCAACACTATTTCATTAAAATTATACCAAAATTAATTAAGCGAGTCTTCAACAGGTGAAAATTTAAGATAGTTCCAATATTTTGCAGTTAAAAACATGCAGCAAGATGAGCCTGGTACATATGCCATATCACATATATGCAAAAAAAATCTGTAACATAAATTCCTAGACATGTAATTGCTGGTCAAATGAAACGTACATTTGTAATTTTTAAAAAAATATATTTTATTGATTTTTTACAGAGAGGAAGGGAGAGAGATAGAAAGTCAGAAACACTGATGAGAGAGAGACATCGATCAGCCGCCTCCTGCATGCCCCACAGTGGAGATGTGCCCGCAAGCAAGGTACATGCCCCCAACTGGAATCGAACCTGGGACCTTTCAGTCCGAAGACCGATGCTCTATCCGCTGAGCCAAACCGGTCTCGGCACATTTGTAATTTTAATGGATAGTGCCAAGTTATCATCTGTAGAGCTTGTACTGATTTACACTCCCTCCAGTATTAGATGAAAGTGCCTCATTCCCTATACCCTGACCATGCATTAAGAGGCCCGTGGAATTTAATAATCTTGGTCAATCTAAAGGTGAAAAAGAAAGTTTCTTCGGTATAATTTAAAATCACATTTCTCCCATTATTAATTGAAGTAAGCACTTGAAAAGATATTTAATGCCTATTTGTAATTCATTTTATATGAGCAATCTGTTTATATTTTAAATTCTACTGAACAAGTCAAATCCCATGACTCTAAACATCTCAAGTGGATATAAACATGAAGAACATGATGGGGTTTGGTTGACTGCTCCCTTTTAAAAAATTATAAATTCCTGATTTTCTTTGAAGATTTGAAGACAGAGATCAAGAATAGGATCTTTAACTGGTATCAAGTAAATGCTTTACGTTGTCTGGAATTGATATTGTGTATCTCAAAGATTTTCTTTTAGGAGAATTCATGTCTGCTCTTACACCCCAGGATCTATTCATGTAGGTATTTGCCTGCATCCTTATTAAATGTTGGTTGACGCTGTGGTCAGATGACTCATATATTGATCTTCCAATGAAGATAATAAAACAAAGACTGGAGGAATTGTAGGTAATTGCACCAGCTCTATTTTAACTTTTAAAATTAGTGCATTACTCCTGTGATTATTTTTTAGCTTTAAAATTCTTTTTAAATTTAATCATTAAAAAAAAGTACCAGGCGAGTACCAGTCCTTATTCCCAACACTCAGAACTTAGTTTTAGTTAATGTTTAACAATCATATTTGCTTGCAGTCTCTTAAAATAATTATGTAACTGACTAAAGCCCCTTCTAACTCTCTGTTTTGTTTCTTTCCTCTCTATTGAGGGACAACCACTGTCCGTTTTTTAAAAAGTTAATATATATATATATAGATTAACTATATATTGAGTTAATATATATATATATATATATATATATATATATA
>JAAGEH010000165.1:1184411-1213529 GCA_011751065.1 Lasiurus cinereus
ACACACACACACACACACACACACACACACACACACACATATATATATATCCTATATAATAAAGAGGTAATATTCAAACTGACCCTCACACCCTCACAAGATGGCTGGCTATGACCAGGCCGGCAAGGAGGTTAGTGAGGGACAACCAAATGACTGCACAAGCAGGCTGTGTGGGATGACTAGGCCGGCAGGGGGGTTAGTGAAGAACAAACAAACAGGTTGCACAGGGTAATTAGGCTGGCGGTGGGGGGGTGTTTAGTGAGGGATGACCAAATGACTGAACAAGCAGGCTGCGTGGGGCTACCAGGCGGGTGGAGAAGGGGATAGTTGGGGGTGACAAGACCAGCAGTGGGGAAAGTTGGGGGTGACTAGGCCGGCAGGGGGGGTCAGTTAGGGTTGACCAGGCCAGCAGAGGGGGGCAGTTGTGGGTGACCAAGCCCTCAGAGGTGGGCAGTAAGAGGTGGCCAGGTTGGCTGGGGAAAGGGGCAGTTAGGGGTGATCAGGCCAGTACACAGAGGCAGTGTGGGGATCAGGCCTAAACCGGCAGTTGGACATTCCCCAAGTAGTCCTGGATTGGAGAGGGTGCAGGCAGGGCTGAGGGGTCCCCTTCTGTACACAAATTTTGTGCATTTGGCCTCTAGTGTATATATATCCATAAATGACATATAGTACTGTTTTGAGTCCTTTTTAAAAAATATAAGCATTGTATCATTCTGTATTTTGCATTTTTTACTCAACATTATAGTTGTGTTTTTGAGATCTATCCATGTTGACATATGAATATATCTAATACATTTCAAAGTTATTTTTTCATGTGTGTGATATTTCATTATATGAATATACTAAGTTAATCTTTTCCCATATTGGTGGATATTTAGGTTGTTTTTAATGACATGCATAAAGATTAGCTCATGGGATCCTTCGGTAGACCAGTGACACAGGTTAGATAGGACAAATGAGGAAATTCAAACACGGAGAGGTTAAGTGACTTGGCTAATGTTCGTTACATGATCAGATAGAACCCAGGCTTCATAATTCTTCTTGTAAGGTCTTGGCTTTATATAGCTTTTCATTCTTCAAAGCATGGAGCACCATTTGAAAATTATAAGTGGGTCCACTTACACAAGTTTGGGTTGAGAATGCCCAGTACTTCCTTCCTGGAGACATATATATGTTTCATATACATATATCTGTTTTAAATTTTCCTGCTTTCAAGTGAGTTTTAACATACTAATTAAGAAATTACTGTCTATAAAACAGATATTTTAATAGACAAACACAAAAAATCCCAACAAAATTTTCCTTGTGCGTATTTAAGCTCAGAGAAAATGTTAAAAATCTCTCACATAGTAAGTTTCTCAAACTTAGTTCTTCTTATAGGAATGAGTTCTTGATATATGGCTAACATTTTCATCCAGGACCAGGATTTTAGTATACTTTCTCTCAAAAACTTCAATTTTGATTTTTCCTTTTCAATGACTAAAGCATTTGATGAGAAAGGGCAAGATTACATTTTTCTCAAGCAAGAATTTTTATCCTACATACCAAGATGAATAAGGTTAACTGGAGAATGAGAAGCTGAAAGTCAACAATGCTCAACAATGAATACAACACTTTATAAAGAAGAGTAATGTTTAAATATAGTGTTGCTCATTGACTTATAGAATACTTGAACAGAAAGTACCAAAGACCATAGATGTATGACTTGTTTAAAATTTCATGGGGTGCTAGCAGCTATACCAGAGCACATGAGGAATATTTCATAACAAAATAATTTCATTTTAATTTACTTATTTTTCTAGAAAAAGAGAGACTTAATGTTCTCTGGGTATGTTCAAAATTAAGAAAGGACATCCTGGTAACTCCACAGGGTGAGGACTCTTGGAAGCTTGTACTTGATGTCCACCACACTTTGTCACACGCACCTTTTCTCTTTGCTGACTTTGCTTTAAACCGTTCATGTAATAAAACTCATGTATGAGCACATCTAAAAAAAGAAAAAGAAAGGAGAACAACATTTTCTAAGTAAGTTGACTAAAATAAGAATATTTCTCTTTACATGTATGGAGAGATTTAATTCAAATATCAGTGTGTATCTGGTGCTGGGTGTGGCACTACCATCACGGCGGATGATATTTTGGCAAAAGCACAAAACTGTCACAGCATCACAGTCTTGGAGGAATTGCTTCTTCAGAAAGAAATTAGCCTGTATGGATAGCATTATCACCAGAGAGCTTTTGATGGTGGTAGAACATTGTCAAAGCTTAAACTTTACTTCTTTAGGGAGCAGAACGTTCCTGTCTCCCCAATATTGCCTGTATATGTCCCCATCTTAAGCATTTATTACAACGTTTCATAATGATCTGATTATGTCTGCCTCCCCCAACTTGGCTGCAGGAGCCATCATAGGCTTTAAAACATCAGGTCCTTCCTTTTCAACATGACATTGCATGTGACTAGCAGAGTTGTGGGTGCTCAGTAGGCAGTCATAAAGGTTCATTAAGAGATATAAAAGATGAATGAATGGATGAGTGCTCTAGTAGGAAGATTGTGTCATAGGAGGAAATTTGCACAAAGTTTGATTTAGAAAGGTCAGCATACAATTAAAAAATGCTAAATGCCTATTACTGCTAAATGCATAAAATGTATTACAATTCTGTGAAGTTTGAAAGCAAAGACTTTTCTCCCCACTCCCTGTTAAATTAGAAGTGTCTAGTAGAACTTTATACTCTAGGATATAGCCATATTCCTGTATTGTTTAAAAACATTATAATTCTTTTTCAAAAAGAACATTATAATTCTTGACTTTTATGGCAAAATGATTATCTAGAATTAAAGAAAGAAATGATAACACAAACTTCCTGTGGAATAACTATTTCTGTGTTTTTAAATTTTTTTTATTGACAGAATGGAAAACTGTATTAGCACCCATTTAAATTTTATAGCTAAAGGAAATAAACAGCCCGGCCAGCGTAGCTCAGTGGTTGAGCATTGACCTATGAACCAAGAAGTATGGTTCAATTCCCTGTCACAGTTCGATTCCTGGTCAGGGCTTATGCCCAGGTTGCAAGCTCGATTCCAGTGTGGGGTATGCAGGAGGCAAGCCAATCAATGATTCTCTCTCATAATTGATGTTTTTATCTCTCTATCCCTCTCCCTTACTTTCTGAAATCAATAAAACTATATTAAAAATAAAGGAAATAAGCATATAAAACTTTAATACCAATTACTATTATTAGATTATCAAATATTAGAGCCTAAAATACCTAATTGTCCTGCTGGTAAATCTAACCTATTACTGTATTTTACTATTTATAATATAATTTTAGAAAGAAAACTTAGGCATTAGCAACAAAGTAAAAATGAAATTAAAATTTTAATCTAAAATAAATGTAGTTTGGCCAAGACCGGTTTGGCTCAGTGGATAGAGTGTCAGCTTGCGGACTGAAAGGTCCCAGGTTCGATTCCAGTTGGGGGCATGTACCTTGGTTGCGGGCACATCTCCACTGTGGGGCGTGCAGGAGGCGGCTGATCGATGTCTCTCTCTCATCAGTGTTTCTGACTTTCTATCTCTCTCCCTTCCTCTCTGTAAAAAATCAATACAATATATTTAAAAAAATAAAATAACTGTGGTTTGTAGTTGAAGATTCTATTTGATTACCTTATACAGGTATCTCAGTGAAGCTCGTGGGTGCTTTCTCATCCCAGGGCCCACTGGAGCCTTTTAAAGAGTTTTCTCACTAGAGGGCAGCATTTGACTAAATGTCCAAACAGGTTTCCTGGCGAACTGGGAATATCCATGTAGATTACTTTAATAACTCAGTTAACAGCCTAACATGAATTTCCAATTCGATTTGTTGGGCTGGTCCCAATCTGGTTTGATAACCCTTTAGAAAGGAGTTTTAGGGATTTATTCCACTAATAATTATGAATTGTTTTTTAGGTAGGTATTATAACAGGTTTGTAGAAGTCACATTTACCCCAGAGCTTCTATTGCCTACCTTTGTAAATGCATATAAATTATTAAATTACTTATTATTATAATCAAATAACACATGAATGGAGTTACTTGTTCATCAGCCCTCTTTATTTTGTTTTAGCCTCTCCAATCACATCTGTTTCCTAGTTGGTCTGAGCCCTGCAGAAGTCTGTGGATGTCAGCAAGAGCTGCTACAGGAGGAGCTCTCTTATGGAAGGTGGGCTTCATCTGACCGGGGTCTTTCGGATAACCAAGGTGGAGTTGGTGCTTGGGGAACAATGCTTTCCACACTCAGAGAGCATGCCCAGGGTTGGTCCACTGGGTGAGGTCTAATATCCCCAAAGTAACCTCATCCTTGATTTTCAGGAGGGAGCGAGTAAGCCATTGCTTGGTTCTCATCATTATTCTGTCAGTGTTGGGACAAAACCTCTTCTTTTATTCCGACCCGGAGCTGAATGTTTAGTGGAGATGGCAGGGATATACAGTTCTTAATGGAGATTAGATATGACAGCCAATTACCAAGCTATAACCAACCATTTGTTAATAGAATTGCTAGTTGTTTTTTTTAAATAATTTTTTTAACATGGCGATTTATTGTTCAAAGGAACTGTTCAAATAGTCCCAAGAGAAATTACACGCATAAACATACATGCATAGGCACAGGTACACACATGTGGCTATTGTGCCATTGAATTTGTATTTTGAAATCTTGATATAAATTTATTTAAGTGTGACATGTTTTTTAGTGATAATCATACTTGAGTTTTCATAACATTTGAAAAGCACAATTGCTCTTCCTGTTCTGAGTTAGGTTTGGATGAGTTATCAAAAAATAATTTTAAAAATGGTCTTTTAAGGTGTTACATTGGATTTCTGATAAATATATAAGTAGAACTAAACTTTTAAAATATTGTAACTGTTGGACAAGGTAACTTAGGAGTAATACCTTTCTCAGAAAGGCCAGAGAAAATATGAAAGCAGAAATGATACTTCATAACATGATGTGCTAGCAAAACTTTTGAATTTTTTAGATTTTTGTGCCTACATTCAAACAATGCCTTACTAGAACCCACATATTATTTTATTCATTTTAAGAGGATCAATTTAGGAGATTTTGACCACTTTCATTTCATTTTATGTGTTTAACGAGGCTTTATTAATTATCATTTATTTATTGCCAAAAATGGAGAATTTAGACAGTTCTTCCAATTGCTCCAGAATCAACCCTGCTTTATTTATTATTCAGAGTATATTTTATATTAATATTTACACATTTTTGAGAATTAGAATGCAATCTTCTAGTAGAGATTGCCTCTCTTTTTAAAAAGATCAAACAAATAATCTAACCAATTATTGGTATATAATAATTCTTAAGTTATAAGCAACTAATTAAATGTTAAATTTCTGTTTATGGTATATTTACATGGTTGTAATAAATGTTTTTGGCACTCTCAGATACCATGAATGATTAGTAAACCAAAGTGTTCCATAGCTTGTTCTTCCTACCATTTCCTCCTCAAGTGTTTGAAGTTTATTTTTGAACTTTCTAGTGCTTTCTCTGTCCAGATAATATATGTCGGTGGACAAAGTGAGAGAGACAGAGTTGGAGGACAGAAAGAGAAATACAATCACCCAAACCTTTATCCATTCACAGAACAAATATATATTGAATGCCTGCTCTATGAAAGGCACAGTATACTGGAGACACAGGAATAAATAAAACAGTCCCTGCCTTCAAAATATTCATAGTCAATTATAGGCAACAAAAGAGTCAATTAATTACTGTGGTCCAGTGTGACCAATGCTTTGATGGCAGATACTCCCTGGGGATTATGGAATCATGGTGAATGGACATCTAAACTCCAAAGATCAGGGAAGACTTTCCTGGTTAAGTGATGCATGAAGGAACTGGTAAGTGTTAGAAGGGGAGGGGGAGAATGAAGGTGGAGTAAAGGGAGTTGCAGACAGAGGGATTGGCTTGCATAAGGTTTGGGAACTATAAGCGGTCACTGTTTGGAGCTGAGGGGTTTTGTGGAATATCGGGGACTGGAGATTTAGGTAGGGGCGGCATAGTGAAGGGCTTTGTTAAAGGCTTTGACACCATTTCTCTCTACAGCTGCCCTTGCTATCACCAGGGGAAGTTGTGATTTGGGCTCCCAACCTATCACTATTAGGAAAGACTGTTGGGACAACACCTTTCAAATAGGGATAGAAGAGAAAAGTCAGCGATGGAAGGAAAAAAAGAAGGACTAATGCTTAAAAGTGTGAAATCTGCCTGAATTCTAATCTCAGCTCTGTCATTTACTAGCAGTGTCACCTTGGGAAGGTTATTTAGACTCCCCATGTCCTAGTATACTTATCTGTAAATGCGGATAAAAATAATCCCTACTTCCATAGAGTTATTATGATGACCAAATAGTTTATGCTTGTGAAGCTGTTAGACTTGTGACATATATATATATATATATATATATATATATACACACACACACACACACACACACACACACATATATACACACATATATGTGTGTCCCTCAGTCCAGCCTGCACCCTCTCCAATCTGAGACCCCTTGAGGGATGTCTGATTGTCTCATTGAGATCGGGCCTAAATAGGCAGTTGGACATCCCTCTCACAGTCTAGGATTTCTGGATCCCAACTGCTTGCCTGCCTGCCTGCCTGATTGCCCCTAATTGCTCCTGCCTGCCAGCCTGATTACCACCTAACCACTCCCCTGCCAGCCTGATTGACACCTAATTGCTCCCCGCTGGCCTGATTGTCCCTAACTGCCCTCCCATGCTAGCCTGGTTGCCCCTAACTGTCCTCCCCTGCAGGCTTGATCACCCTCAACTGTCCTCCCCTGCAAGCCTGGTTGCCCCCAACTGCTATCCCCTGCTGGCCTGATTGCCCACAACTGCCTTCCCTGCTGGCCTAATTGCCCTCCCTTGCTGGCCATCTTGTGTTCACATGGGGGTGGCCATCTTTGACCACATTGGGGGCGGCCATCTTGTATGTTGGAGTGATAGTCAATTTGCATATTACCTCTTTATTATATAGGATATATTTTTATGGATTTCAGAGAGGAAGGGAGAGGGAGAGAGAGATAGAAACATCAATAATGAGAGAGAATAATTGATCTGCTGCCTCCTGCATTCCCTTACTGGGGATCGAATTTGCAAACCGGACATGTGCCCTTGACCAGAATTGAACCTGGGACCAGGCCAATACTCTATCCACTGAGCCAAACCAGCTAAGGTGACCTGTGCCTTCTTAATTAACATATTAATAAACATGTTTATTTTTTTAAACCATAAAAACAAAAATATATTCTCCTCTCCCAGTGATTTATATGTAATCATCAGTGAAACACAGAATAAATCTAATAAATACTGCTGTGCATTCAAAGATATGGTGCTACAGAATGAAACAAACCAGTGGAGGCAGGCAGCTTTCCCAGGAAAGTTCACCATCAGCTGATGTACAAAAGTCTGGATTTGGCATATGAAAGATGATTTGGGTCCTGTTGTTCCCAAGTTCAGTTTGTTTGAAAAGTTGATATACTTTTCAACTTTTAATAAACATGTTTATAAATGGAATATTGTGAACCTGGCATTTCCAGAGATGCCACTTCATTTTGATCTGTACTTTAGCTTTGTGAGTCACTATTTTTAACGTATTTTTACTTGTTATTATTTAACCAAGAAACAGGTTAAAAAAGAGTTGGGCATTTCACACGAATTAATTCATTTAATCCTCCCTGAACTTCAAAGAGTTACTAGTATCACCCTGTGTTAAGGAAGCTACAGGTCACTTTATTTAAGTAATTTGTCCAAGGCCAAACAGGTAAGAGTTACTGAAACTCTCTAAGCTTGAGTGTCCTCAGCAGTAAAAATAAAACAACAACAACAACACAATGACCTATTCATAAGGTTGACATGACATTAAATGGAAGAAAGTATGCATGTACCCAACACAGTGCCTGGCACACAGTAGACTTGGTAAATAGAGGAAATCTGCTGCCTGACTGTCTGTCCACATACACTCATTGTATGGAGCACTCATTTGTGTGCTGGTTCAGGCCAGTGCCTTACATTCATGCTTCATCTTCATCTCATCATTAGCAAACACTTAAGGAGCCCCAATCAGGAGCACAGTGGAGAAGACAAACTACATTCTAAGAACCAAATGCATGTGGGACTGTTTACATGTGCTAAAGAAATTAAGAGAAATTGTACCTTCCTGATCTGGGGTGGTTGGAACACTTCATAGAAGGCAATAATAATGGCCAGTATTTTCTAGGCATGGTATGTACCCCATCTTATATATCAGTCGACTGAGGTATAGATCTATAAAATAGCATGCCTAAGGTCACCCAGCTTATGAGAGAGAGAGAGAGAGAGAGAGAGAGAGAGAGAGAGAGAGAGAGAGAGAGGGAGGAGAGGAAGAGAAGAGTTAGAGAAAGAGAGCAAAAGATGAGAGAGAGACAGAGAGAGACAGAGAGAAAGAAAGAGAGGATTCAGATTCAAAACTAGGCAGTTAATTAGTTTATTACTGTGTCTCCATGCTTGTGAGCTGAGCCTTGAATAACATAATGACAACTACAACAATAATATTAATAACTATTGTTTTAAAGCAACTGCTATGTGTCAGGTAATTTGTTAGTACATGATCATATTTAATTCTCACAGTAATCTGCTGGAACAAGGTTATACTTTGAGGATAAAGAAAAAAATCTTTGAATTGCCATTTGGCAAATGATGACAAAAGCCTTGCAACTATTAAGTAGCAAATCTGGGACTAAAAATTAGGTTGAACTGGCTCTGGCAGTGAAGGCTCTTTCCTTGTATGACAAAGATAGGTACAAATGAAGAAGAATACCATCCAGGTAACTGTGGCATTGAAATGACCAACAGGGTCAAGTTTGGCAGTATGTGTGTGTATTCACGCACTGTGCACATGCATGTGTGTGTAGAGGAGATGGTGGACAATAAAGCTTAAAGCTTGGAAGAGGCTTCTGGCTTTCAAAACAAGACATATTGAAATCCTCCAATAATCAAAGGCACTTGTGGAGTAGGTAAGGCCTGTTTTCAGCAACCTTGATCCTAACACATTACTTCTGTCAGCTGTTCTAGGCTTGTTCCAAATCTCCTTAAGTTTGCAACCTTGTCCCCCTTTTATTTTAGCTTGATCTAAGAGTAGAGTTACCAGATTTTGCATATAAAAACACAGAATACCAGCTGAACTGGAATGTCAGAGAAACAACAAAGCATGTTGTGTGCATGTCCCATGCTAGCCTATCTAATAAAAGAGTAATATGCAAATTGACTGTACCGATGCTACACCCACCAAGCCATGCCCACCAGCCAAGCCCACCAGCCAATCAGAGTGAGTATGCAAATTAACCCAACCAAGATGGCTACTGCCACAGAGAGAGCAAGCAGCAGGGAGGCTTGGGTTGCCCCTGGTGATGGCAAACCCTGGCTGATCCAGGCCTCCTTAAGGCAATAAAGTCCCAATGACTGCCAGCAGAAGGCTTGGCTCTGCTCCAGGCTTCAAAGTTTCAGTTGTAGAAGATAAATAAATCTCAGATACCAGGGCCTCCACTTGGGTTGCCAGGGGTCATGACTGGCCTGCAAACCACCACAGGCCCCTCACCCAGGCCACCACATACCCCATGTGATCTCCCACCCTGATCTGGGACACCCTTCAGGGCAAACCAGCTGGCTCCCACCCATGCACCAGCCTCTATCCTATGTAATAAAAAAGTAATATGCAGATTGACCATCACCCCAACACACAAGATGGCTGCCCCCATGTGGTCAAAGGATCCTGCCCCCATGTGGACACAAGATGGCCACCATAAGATAGCCAGCAGGGGAGGGCAATTGGCAGAGACCAGGCCTACAAGTGAGGGCAGTTGGGGTTGATCAAGCCTGCAGTGAAAGGCAGTTAGTTAGAGTTGACCAGGCCAACAGAGGAAGGGAGTTGGGGGAGACCCAGGCCTGTAGGGGAGGGTAGTTAGGGGCAAACAGGCTAGCAGGGGAGCAGTTAAGCATCAATCAGACTAGCAGGGGAGTGGTTAGGGGCAATCAGGAAGGCAGGCAGGTGAGCAGTTGGGAGCCAGAAGTCCTGGATTGTCAGAGGGATGTCTGACTGCCTGTTTAGGCCCAATCCTACCTAGACATCTTTCAAGGGGTCAGACATCCCTCAAGGGGTCCCAGATTGGAGAGGGAGCAGGCTGGGATGAAGGATATCCGCCTCCCCCATGCATGAATTTTGTGCACCGGGCCTCTAGTATTAATATAAGAGGCACATTTCCCAGGTGTGGAGCCTCGTTGGCGGCCAGAACCCAACCCTGGAGATAGCTTAATAAACTGCATCCACCTATCTCAGGGGAGGCTGCCTCCAAATGGTGCTCTATCCTCTGTTCTGTGTCTGGCCACCCAGAAGAAGCCCAGCCAGAAAGGCTTTACCTCCTCTAAACTCATAATTCCACATCTGATGACCAACTAGAAAAAGGGCTGTAGAATAAAACCAGCTTTGATGATACTAGGCCGACAATTTTTGGTAGATACACTGTCTTGTGAGCAGCATGCCGTGTGTTCTTTGTTTGGCTTTGCTAGCTATCAGGACATCTTGTTGCAAATAAGGCACCATTGACTGCATTCACTGGGTTTATTTTTCTATTTGGTTGCTATCCACACCCTGCCCCCATCTGAACATGTCACACCACCATCGATGTGGGCATGCTGCCAGCAGAGCAGATGGCCATGAGCCTTGGCATGCCAGGAAACCATTAGGTTCATCAGTGTGAGCAACAGGGGGTACATTTCTATCTGCAAACGTGGAACTAACAGCCCTTGCAGGGCAAGGGGCAGATGCCCTCTTGATTCAGGTGGGCTGACCTTTCAGTTCTGGGCATTGTTTCCGCAGAGCTGCAAGTTTAGAGCACAGCACGAAGGAACGATCTCAGGAGAGTCTGCGGAGGAGAGGAAGGGACTTTGGAAATGGACCAGAAAACCTTATTTCTCCTTGGCTAGAGGATGTAGAGGGCTAGGGCTGTGTGGGTGACAGATACCGAATTTCCCAGGAGCCTGCTTTCCACTTCTGTTGAGTAAGCCCCTGTAGAGAACTAGCAGGCCCAACACAGGAGGGCCGTGTTCCAGTTTCCTACACTGAAGATCATCTTAAACCTGAATTCTTTGGCATGACCTGGTGCAACCGACACAGGCAGATAAAATGGAAGCAGCTTCCCTTAAATTGGTAGTGAGGACTGAAAAAGATAGGAGAGAAAGGATGCACATTTATTAGAAAGATATAAAGGTGTGCACTTGCTTTCTTTTAACCCTGTTTTCTGCTTAAAAATCCTTGATTGTTAGAATAACTTCAAAACCACAGCCCTGTACAAGCAAATGGATGTCTCTTTTAACCCACATGAGTAAGAGATAGCCACTATTAACGATGTGTTGTATATTGGCTCAGATATTCAATTTTTCCTTGAATAGCAGGTGTCCCCTTTGAAGTCATAATTTTCTTTTGATCTAGTTTTCTTTCTCTTCATTGAAATGTTCCCATCAAGGTAGAAGTCAATAAAAATATCTATGGTGAAAACTAAACTGTCATGCATGAATCTCTTATTTACTATTAACTGAAATTGCTGGGCTCTTCTATTTCTGGGCTTAATGGTCACTCTATCAATTTGGTGTCATATGATCCCTTGTTTAGGAATAGTGATGTGATTTATGTGTCATAAATTTTTTTTCTTAAAACTTTTTTTTCAATTACAGCTTACTGTATTATTCTGTATTACTTTCAGATGTATAGCACAGTGGTTAATCATATACTTTACAAAGTGTTCCCCCAATATTTTCAGTATCTACCTAGCACCATATATGGCTATTATTATGACTATAAATCACTTCACTATTATGACTAGTGGCCCAGTGCATGAAATTCATGCATTGGGACGGGGGTGGGGGAGGGTCCCTCAGCCAGTCTGAACCCTCTCCAATCCGGGACCCCTTGGGGATGTCCGACTGCCAGTTCGGCGGTCAGACATCCATCTCACTATCTGGGATTGCTGGCTCCTAACTACTCACCTGTCTGCCAGTCTGGTCGCCCCTCACTGCCCCCTCTGCCAGCCTGATCACCCCTCACTGCCCCCCACCCCTGCAGGCCTGGTCATGCCCCACTGCCCCCTGCTGGCCTGGTGGCTTCATATAGCCTGCTGTTCAGTCATTTGGTCATCCCTCACTAACTCCCCTGCTGGCCTGGTCGCCCCACATAGCCTGTTCGGCTGTCTGTTTAGTTATTTCATTTGTGACAGTTGCTTAGGCATATATATATTTGACTATATTTCCTATGCTGTACTTTACATCCCTCTGACTATTTTGTAACTACCCATCTGTATTTCTCAATCCCTTCACTTTTTCACCCAGTCCCCAGCCCCTTCCCTTGGCAACCATCAGTCCGTTCTCTGTATCTGTCAGTCGGTTCCTCTTCCGTTGCTGGTCTGTTAACCATTGATGCTGCCCAGCTTTCCTCCTGCTGGTCCATCACTCTAGTACTGACCTCTTTTCTGACTTTTGACCTTTTTAATTCAAATGTGTGCTAGACACAAGTACTTGGATGTCTCACATGCACCCCAAACTCGAATATCATAACCTGAGCATCAATCCATCATGCTGAATGCAGCATCATCCCTCAGAGGATTCATGTCAGAAACCTGGTTTTACTTACTCTCTTTCTCTTCAGAGGCCACTTCCAGTCAGTCATCAAGACCAAGAGATTTTATTATCTAATGTTTCTCAAATCTTTATTTTCAGAGACATCCATGCTACCTAAATTCAATTCCTGGAAACAGGTCAGTTACATCCTGCCAAAATTCAGTTTCAGTAGAAACATTTTGCTACAGCCACTGAAACCATGTCCTCTGAGCACCTAGCTCCCTGAGACTTGGCTTACCCAGGTGTAGACCTTGGAGATCATAGAGGCATGCATTGACTCTCCCTCCAGGAAATGTATCCAAATATTACTCCTTTAGCTGAGATTTTTGATAGGGTGTACTCTCTGAAAAGTACCTGCAGCAAACCACATAACTAGTTAAGTCTACTTTAATAGACAATTAAGTGTGGATTGAATAAGGAAGGCTGCCCTGAGAGAAAGGCTTCGTCTCTGCTTTGAGATGAACCAAGAAAGTGTCTGTGGATAGGGCCAGATTTCAATTCAGGAAATAGTTTTTAATCTGTTCAAATGTCAAAAAAAGAAATAAAGAAAGAAAGAAAGAAAGAAAGAAAGAAAAAGAAAAGAAAGAAAGAAAGAAAGAAAGAAAGAAAGAAAGAAAGAAATAAAGAAAGAAAGAAAGAAAGGTGGTCAAGGACTCAGTGTTTTCCACCATCTAATAAGGCAGCTTGGGAACAGTGGAATAGATTTAACTAGATGCCTGACTTTACCTTACACAACAACCCTCAAATAGCCATAGCATGCTCAGCTCTAACAGTCCCATGCCTGGTATTTCATAACCCAAGACAAACTGTGGCGTAAAGTATGCCAAGGTAAATGATTAATGCTACTTGTTGCTTGAAGTTAATATTTATGAATCACTTAAGAGCTAGACCAGTGTTTCTAAAAATAACAGTACGGTTGGAATAGATATTTTGTAGTTACCCATCTGGCAATAATTATCAACCAGTACTGTCTTTTAAAGAAACATCTAAGTACAAAAAGCTTTTGACCTTTTTTAATCCAAATGGATGCTGGCAAGTTTCTAAATAGCAGCAGGAGTGGTGATGGAGTGGCTGGGTAAAGTCTTCATTCATTGCATTTAAGTGCACTGTGTTTTATTTTTCACATCTGGAAAACAGGTATTAGGAAATAACACTGATATTTCCAGAGGTTATCTAAGAAGTAGGAAGTGTGTTGATAATATGTTATGAAAACAGATTTTTGAAGAAAGCCAAGGCTCAGAGCCATTTGGTGTCATTATTCCCCCCGAGTATTCTACATTTGGTTCTGAGTAGAGTTTGGGTTTAAAAATGACAAGACCTGAAATGGTAGTCCTTGGATGGGACAGGGCAGGAACCACTGTGCTTGAGGAAAATAAAGCATACTGTGTTTGGGCCATCATGAGCTGAAAATCCCGAATTCAATCAGAGAATTTACTAACTTTCCCTCTTATCTTTTTTACAGCTTCTGGATTTCTAAGATTTAACAATAGCTTTATGGGTGTGAGTGACAGGTCCACATCCGGAAACATTTGTTGTCCTGGTCATCTGACACCCTGGGATAAAAAAAAGGCGGGAGCTGAAACCAGTTTGGCTCAGTGGATAGAGCATCGGTCTGCCGACTGAAAGGTCCCAGGTTCGATTGCGGTCAAGGGCATGTACCTTGGTTGCGGGCACATCCCCAGTAGGGGGCGTGCAAGAAGCAGCTGATCAATGTCTCTCTCTCATCGATGTTTCTAATTCTCTATCCTTCTCCCTTCCTCTCTGTAAAAAGTCAATAAAATATATTTTTTAAAAAAGGAGGGGAAGATAGTGTTCTTTTTGAGGAAACTGAGTCAATATTTAGCATACAAGTCATTGCTGTGCATTTATAAAGTAGGAAGCCACCAGCCTCATTAGCATTTGGTAATGAACTGTGATTGGCTTGAGGGCAAGTATTAACTATCTTTGTGTTCCTTCATGCTCCTCATCAACTAGACACAGAGTAGATACTCTGTATAATGTTCAGGAATGGATGGGAGAGATCAGGGCATGCTGTTGGAAGGTGCAACAGTGAATTGCACAAGTGTGTAAATCTTGAATGAGCAGAAATATTCCATCACCTCAAGGATGAAAAAGACAATTTATCTAAAAACCAACTTCTCCTTTACAATTGAAAAGCTAACAGAGAAGTAATCAATTTACTTTAGATTGGCACTGTAGCCGAATTCCACCAAGGTTCTATTGTGAAGTCAAGCAGGACAATATACCTTGGGTGAGTCAGAGGCCCTCAAAGAGTGAGGCTGGCCTGTGTTTCCATACTCATGACTTTAAAGAGAGTAGGGAAAGATTATGAACTGTCCAAAACCAAAGCAATCATTTTACAATATTCTGTCTCATTATATCAGCTTCTTTAATGTAGAAATAAAATTTTCAATGACTTTTTTTCTGCCTGGACAACTTTCAATATTTATTAAACCCCTATGTAAGCTAAGAGTTGGTCCACAAAGAGTTTCTTCATGCATTTGACAGAAGAGTCAGAGATCTAACAAGATCTTTTGACATGGAGGAAGAAACCAGGAAAATTCTAAAACATCTCAAAGTAACAGAGATGTGAGCTGCTGCTTCCCATTTGTACGTGGGGCAAAAAAGTGACATTGCAGAGGAACAAAGTTTTGCCAACCCCCTCATAATTAAGCAGAGCCAATCAATCCCATACATTCCACTACATCTTTCCTTTTGTTCCTTCAAATCAGAACTACATTTTCTTAAGCCTTGGTATTTCAGGTGGCAAAATGAGAAATGGATTTTTGAAGGCAAAGTGTTTATTTGGTTTATCACTTGTTTCTGTCCTTGAGCTTCCTTGCCAGAGCAGAGTCTATAAATACACACCAACTACCAAGTGGATTTCTGGCTTGGATGAGGGTAGAAAATGAATCTTTTAAATCATTGCATCATAAAACTTTCCTATTGGCCTTTTAAGTCATTGCAACCATTGTCCACTAGCCTTTTATTAAAAGTATAATATCTAAGAGAATACTTTTCTTTATTTTTTTCTCTAATATTTGCTTTGTAGATCAAATAATTGTTGCCAATAGTCAGTGGCCCATCTGTAATAGGACTTAATAAGAGTATTTTTTTTTAAAGCGTTATTGAGAACCTGGTTATATAACATGAAATACTAAGAATGCATGTCCACTATTTTTGAGCAGAGTCAATGCAGCAAATTTTTGTAGGATGAGGAAAGCATCTTGATTTCAGGAGACTCAGTCTAAGAGATAATTATAATGATGCTTTCTGGGGTTGCTTGTGGGTGTTGTTTTAAAAACTTTGACATGTTTTATTTACAGAAATAGTGTGTGCAACTTTTTTACCTAAAGAATGACCAGCTGTTTCTTTCTGTACAATGGAGAGAAAAACTGTAGTGAGTTTTAGCTTTAGTAAAAAACAATTGGTTAGAGGCAAGGGAGAAGCCCCCAGTGAAGTTTATTAAATCCTAGACTGAGTGATGGTGTGTGTGTGTGTGTGTGTGTGTGTGTGTGTGTGTGCACTGGTGAATCACATTTAAAGAAAGAATCTTTAAAAATTTCTGTCTTGGATGGGTAGTTCAGTTGATTGGACCATCATCCCATACACCAAAAAAAGTTGTGGGTTTGATTACTGGTCAGAGCGTATACCTAGGTTGGGGATTTGATCCCTGATCATGGCACTTGTGAGAGGCAACAGATAAATGTTTCTCTCTTTCCCTTCCTTTCTTTTTAAAATCAATAAAAACATATCATCAGGTGAGGATTAAAAAACAATTGCCAAATTTCCTTCTTTGGAATGGTATAAATTAGATCTTGATTATGGGCAGAGATGAAAATAGATGGCTGAGCAGACCACCTGTATCTTCCTAAGGCTATGTCTGTCTGTTTCATTCCAGAAATCACAGACCATTAGAGGACCCTCTGTGCCTGGCCCGTCTGTCAGAAGTGGAGGGAGAGCCTGCAGATCACCTCTGCTCCACTCTGGACGTCTCTTCCTCTGGATGTCTACCCGCTCTCAGACAGCTTGCCACTGCAGCTCTTCCCATTTTTGAGATCCCAGAGGACAGAGAAGTTCCTGTTGCAGTTTGTTGCTGCTTAAAGATTTTCCAGGATTTAAGTGTAATCCCCAAGGTGTTGTTAAATACACAGCAGTAAGTGCAGCCCTGGAGAGAGGCAGTGGGATTTCAGTTTCCTCTGAGATGATCACTTTTATTAAAGGAACTCTCTTACTCAAGGAAAGAAAAAAGAGAGACAGTAAAGAAACAACTGTGGTTAAATAAGAGTTACTATGCAGTCAGCTTGGCAAGAATAGTTACAGAGATACTGGGAAATAATTGAGCACAAGGAGAGTGGGTCAAATAATTAAAAATTCAGGTGTATGATGCCACATTGAATATGGTCTTTGGGGGCGCATTTCCTGTAGAACTCTCAGATTGAATCCTATACATGATACGCATTTCAAGAGCATAGAAAAGCTAACATACACATTCAAATCCAAATTTCATTAGTAAGTTTCCAGATGGCCAGAGTGGATGAAGTGAATCTATTTGGTCCAAATGATTCTGGTGCTGGAATGAGAAAATAAATACAAAGCCAGATCAAAAATAGTTAAGTTTCTCTGATATTGAAGAATAATAAATATCAATAAAAGTGATATGATCTCTTAACAAACCTTGGAAAGGACTAATAGACATAGTTCTTGAAATTGAAATGAAGTAAATTTCAGTCAAATGAGAAACAGTTAACAATAAGCATTCAGTTCATAATCCAAAACAGTGACAATAGAAATGACTTTTGAAAGGGCTAAAGATGAATTCATGGGTAGAAGATTCATCAAAGCTAATTTAAGGAAATACAGATTTTCTTTTGTGTGTGGAGATTGATGTTAGGGAGGATAGCTTTCACTTCTTGGAATTAGGCCTGTAGTGTCATAATGGTGGTCTTTTAATTTTTCTTTAAATCACGAATGGTTTTCTTCTCACTTTATCTAGCTAATGAACTCCTATACATGCTTTACAACCCATCTCAGGCTGCCTTTGGGAAATTATCAGACTCTCCCCATTTCCTGCCTAGCTGTCTAGTCCTTTCTTTTTCTCAACTATCTTCTCATGCACAAGCCTCTATGAGGGCATGCATGCTATATCTGTCTATTCCTCTCCTCTCTTCCTCCCTTGATTGGGGCCTCATCTGCCCTTGGCTTTGAGCACATTCTAAAAGAGAAGCTCAGTGTTTACAACCTTTTTAAGCTAAAGAGCTAAAATTATATTTTAAGATTAAATTTTGTGGCCATTTTGGAGTCAATTTAGCACTTATCTTTTCTGTTGAATGCCCATTATCTAGACAGTCATTTTGTCCTTATTCTGATTAGAAAATAATAAAACCTCCATAATTTATTTAGAATTTTTGCAAAAGATTTTTAATGCCCTCTCAAATTGTTCCCCTCTCCCTAATATCCTTGCAAATTATCTTAAAAAATGCAGGTTGAGATGTGACACCTTTTTCTTTCAAACTCTTGAGTATGGCACTCAAGATCACTCCAACATGATATTCTTGCACCTTCAAGCCCCATCTGCCACTACATCCTCTGGTGTCACTGTTTTCGGTGTGACATGGCACTTAGACTTTCTCCTTTTGCCTTTCCTTTTCCTTGATCATCTGCCTCCACCTTCCCTATAGCTGAATGTAAATATCACCTCAGTTATCCCCCATACCCTTCTGCACCCAGGTGATTATATCCCTATTTATATCTTTCTCTCTACTAGACTAAGTTCATCAAGCCTTTGAAATCCCTAGCACAGGACCTGGCACCGAGTTCACAAACAAAACATTGTTGTTATCTCCTACACCTGACATAGTGTTCAAAATTTGGGATCAAGAATTCCAAATACTGAGAAGAAGAGGTTAAAAATATTAGGTTGAAAGCAGACTGAATAGCTTTCTATTTCATCTTTCCTCAAGAGTGAAAATGAAACAGATGGGAATGTCTGTATTTAAAGGATGTTTCCATACATTATTCTGCGTAAAAGACACCTAGGAGCCCACTCAGTCATGAGAACTCAGGCCATTCAGCCTTTGTTTTCATTGATTTCTCAGTTATCTTGTCACAGCCAGGCAAAAAATAGTGCTAATTGGATGAGGCTTATCTAAGGACATCTTGTTAAGAAACTAAAAAAGTATATGGAAGGTATAGAAGCCTTAGGAAAGCGAGGTTAAAAAGTATTCTATTTTTGTCAGAAGACATAGCTGACTCAGTCCTTGAACACCTGATAAGAAAATATAGGGCATTATTTGCCTTCCAAGATGTTACTGCAGCCTAAATCTGCCTCCCACTATCAATGTTCAAGTAACTTGTTCAGTAAGTAGGTATTGAGTGTGCCTATGTGCCAGGCATTCTGCCAGAAGGCCCAAGGCCCTTTCAGTCTATAGAGGAGGCAGACCATGGATGTTACTACTGCAGTATAGTGTGTTCAGTGGTATGAGAGAGGTGGAGAGCAAAAGAGGGTGAGTGAGTCTGAGAAGGCTTCAGAAGCACATTTGAGTTGTATCTTGGAGGATGAGTAGTTGTTCATCGAGTCTTCTTGGAAATCATCCTTGATGAAGGACATGCCAACGCAAAGGCATAATTGAATGTGACCTAATGGTGTTGTAGAGTAGGTTTTGTGCATATTTGTATCAGAGACGTCATTTTCCAGAGCATAAACTTCCAATCTCTTTAATTGGAGTATAAATGTCACTCTAAGTGCAGCTTACTTCTTTTTCTTTTTTTAAAAAAAATATTTTATTGATTTATTTTATTTTATTTTATTTTTTACAGAGAGGAAGGGAGAGACACAGAAACATCGATGAGAAAGAGACATTGTTCAGCCACCTCCTGCATGCCCCCTACTTGGGGATGTGCCCGCAACCAAGATACATGACTTGACCAGAATCGAACCCGGGACCCTTCAGTATGCAGGCCAACGCTCTATCCATTGAGCCAAACCGGTTTTGGCTGCAGCTTACTTCTATGTCTTTGGAAACACTGCACAGCTTTTAGATAGCTCTTTCCCTCCTAATCAAGGCTAGAATTTCCTTAGACATTCTCACTCTTACTAATCAGCATTCTTGCAAGTGGAAGTGGACAGGCAGAACTTGGGGCTGCCCAAGAGAGGGGTTGGTTTGCTCTCTGAGAATCCTCTCTAGTGCTCCCAGAGTGAATGTAGTCATTGGACAGTGCCACGCAGGCTCTGTCTCAGGAAATTCCATTAATTGCTTTAGTTCTGCAGGTTCTCTGGACTGTAGGGACATCCGGGAGAACTTCTGATTGGTGCCTGGGAACTTTGAACCTCCTGCCCAATTGTTGTTTTGTCAAACTGCAGGCCCTTTGGATAGGGTGAGTTGGAATAGAGAATTAGGAGTGGTTCAGACAGAGCTAGGAAAGAGATACAAGGGAGAAAGGGGCTGAACTCTAACAGGCTAGTATAGTATCTCATTGCTGGGTCACATTTTCTCCTTTCTTCCCAGACATCCTTTTCTCTGTGATAGCCAATCGTTACCACAGTGAGTCAATTATGAAAAGCCGAAAGAGTCTTTTCTCTTCTTCCTTTCATATTTGTAGCACATTGTTTCCTTTGATTATATGCATCTAGTGATAGTAACCTATCATCTGAGAGTAATTTTGATTCATGGTCAAAGCACCCTAGTACATTTGCTGATGAATTGTTCCTGATGTTTTGGGTGAGCACACTTTTTGTTAGTCTGGGTTTGTGCTTATCGTTGAGCTATGAATTCTATACCCAGCACATCCTGCAAATCTGGCTTAATCTGTAAAAGGCATGGGGAACCATGTTCTCAGATTAGCAGGGCTAGAAATAGCAGGGCTGCTGAATTGCTCTTGCAAGTTGGGAACTTCAAAACTCTAGGGGGAGCCATTGGCACATATGATGTAAAATAGCACCCACTAGGATGGATTGAATTGCAATCTTTTTCTTCCGAGTCATGGGCTACCTTTTGAATCACATCTCCTCTCACATTTATTTTTCCCATCTTTCTTTATCCATTCCCGAGGCCAGGTGGGGTTTTGCAGGTTTGTATTTGGCTGTATGCCTGGTATAGTATTCTATTCCTCAAGATAGGGTAGGTTGCACTGCAGTAACCAATAGTTTCAGAATGTCAGAAGCTTAAATAACAAAGGTGTATCTCTTGCTCACTCTTCATGTCCATTATAGGTAGACTGTGGGTTCTGCTGCAAGTCATCCTCAGATCCAGACTGAGAGAGACATCCATTATTCCTCAGAGGAAAAGGGGACAGGGTAAACCACATAGAAATTTTTTAAGTTTGCATTTACATTTTACTGATCAAAGTAGGTTACACAGCTATGCTCACTGGGAACAAGGGCAAAGAAACATAACCTTATCATATGCCCCAAAGGATGAGCCCAGAACATCTGGGAACAGTCCCTATGACAGCCACAGGTACAGTGAAAAAGAATGGTGGGGTCATGGACTTTGAGCTCAATAAGACATAGGTTCAAATCCTAGTTCTGCTTCTTATGAGATGTTAATCATTTGCAAGCCAATTAAATGAGCTTTCTGAGCCCCAGTTTCCTCCCGATATAATAGAGACAATAATAGTATTTTTCTGTGAGTGATGGTGATACAGTTCCAGTTATGTAGTAGGATACCCAACAAACCTCTTTTTTCTTGTGCCACCTCCTGCCTTACTCTCTACATGAGGTCCCCTGTGGCGCCGGTACTGTATATGTCAGTTGAATAAGGGAAGACACTACCCCCCTCTCTCCCATCTCCCAGCCAGCAAATAAGAAAGCCTTGGTGACAGTTGCCAAAGTTCATGAAAATAGCTATTAGGAAGGCAAACTGTGCTTAGAAAATTATTAAATGGACTTCAAGCTCATTAGGAATTAAAAACAGCACCAGAAATATTCACCTTTGACATAAAGGAAAAAAATCCTCGAGAGCCACCTAGCCTCCTTCTAAAATGCCCAGAGGACACCCTCTGCCCGGCTGCAGAGGTTCCGGACAACACGGCAGATGCCAGTGAGTTCAGGATGCCTCTCCTGCTTGGCAGGCATCCCCATTTTATTTATGATATCAAAGCTGCAACGCTGTGCTCTCCTCTGCAGATGACATAAAAGAGATTCAGAAGTCATCCAAATCATCTTGTAATTAATGTTACCACGCACGCCCAGGACATTAAAATGTTAACAGTGTTAGAATCGTGTGCTTTGGAATACGAGTGAGGGCTTTATTAGAGAGAAATGCTCAGCAGATGTCATCCACCCTAATTGAGGACATCAGGGTGCCTGCTGCTTGTTCTTATCGGTGGTGCAGAGGTTTTTTTTTTTTAATTTATTCATTTTCTTTACTGCTAGAATCTGCTCTCATTATTAGACTATCTTGTCACTCATTTGCATTTCAAGTACTGGGACTGGGCGGAGGGGGGCGGGGGGAGCAGCTCTCTGCCTTAGAAGAACACTTCAAGGGTTACTCTATCAAATAGCAGCAGAGTAGCACAGTGAATCTGACATCTGGGTTATCTTATTCCCAGATGCTCTGTGGTGTCATTAGCAGGATTAATCTTAGCTTTAATTTCATAATGATTCTTATTCTAATATATGTGAATGAACACAAAGTCTCTTGACTCATTATCACCAATTTACCCAAGAAATGTAATCAGGCGCTTACATCCACCAACATTTATTTTTGCTAATACATCTAAAATTGTAGATTAAGCAAATACAGTTAGTTCCAGCTGAGTGAATGCCTACCGAGGTAGCACCGGAGTATTTATGTTTTAATTAGACTACATTAATGGTGTTATTTTAAAATATGTACTGACCAAAAATGGGTTCACGGGGAATAGTAAAGCCGCTGTTGGAGCAGCGTCCAGCTGTAAAATCAGTCACCGCAGCATTACATTAGAAACCATTACCTTCTTCTTTTGCAAATTATTGAAATTCCCTCTGCTAATTATGTTTTTAACCTTTATAAATAAGACGGAGCTACCTAGCCTTAATTCCAAACAACTCTGCTCCCCTAAGGAAACAAAACGGCAAGTCCTTAGTGGTTGAGTCTAATTATAACAAGCCGTTGATTTCATTCCCATTCCAGGTTACCACGTCACCTCTAATATTGTCAGTTTCAGTTTTTGACACAGAGTAGGCAACAAGCCGTTTCCCCTCTCATTTGACACTAAGTTTAAGTAATATGTTTAGTGGGGGTGGGTGAGGGGAGGAAGCGATGAGAATGCACTAGAAATCCCAAACCCCACTTCACATACTTTGACACTGGACCGATTTTTTTCATTTACCAGATGTTGTCACCCAGCCGCATGTAGTGCTTTATTGTTGATAGATAAAACGTTCAAACATTTAAAGAAATGAAAGTCAGCTTTGCATTTTCAATTAATTAATTAAAAGCACTGTAAATGCCAGCTTGTTAATTGCTTTGCACCTGCAAGCCAACACAGGTTTTTGTGCACTCTTTCTTTGAATATTAAATTTTTTTCGCATGTCTTTATAATGCTTGGGAAGTCTCTCCAGCAAACATATTAGTAAAGAGTAAATATTGAATCTTAGACAAAACTCATGGCTTCATCTTTCACTGTACCCAGAATAGGATTTAAAGGAGGATTTAGACTTCCAAGGCTTCTAATTAAGTAGCGATAATCAAGCTTTCTGCTGAGGGTCACTTCCTGGGAGTAATTTGAGTTATTAAAATGCATGTTTTTGTTTGTTCTGCTTTGTGAGCTAAAACTGATCCCTTTTAATATAGCAGCAAATATGCAAATTGGTGTTTCATTATATTGTGCAATTTATGGCAATCTTCTCTAATTTATTGAAAGGTCAGGAGCCTGACCTTGTCATTCAAATTTTTTTTTTCTGGTAAAGCTAAACTAATTATCTGGAGTACTTTAAAAAAATTTTTTTAAATTAAACTTTGAAAGTGTGCAGCATGGTAAAGAATGTGACAAATTTAACTTTCATTTAGCTCTCGTTCATCAAGGTGGCCTTCAGTTTAGTGTGGGTCCCAGTAACGAAGGTGATTTAGGAATCAGTTGGTTTTAAATACTGCACGGAGAAAAGAAAGAACTTAAAAGACTCACTGCGCCTTTGTATTATTTCTTTTCTTTATTGATGCTAAATAAGGCTTCTTACCTTTTTCCATTTCTTTATAGAGTTTTGTTTGACCAGGAAAATTTCCACCTCAAATATTTTTAAATCTTTGGTAGCACAAGCTGGTTCTAATGAACCACTTATTTTAAATATTAGGCAGTGGTTCTCATACATTTGTTTGCACAGGAATCACCTGGATTTCTTGCAAAAAAATTGATGCTAGGGTCCCTTCTCCTCAAAATTCTGATTTAATAGATCTGAGATTGGCTTCCAGTAATTTGCATTTTACTCTGGTGGTCTGTTCTCTGTACTTTGAAAAGAATCCATAGCCATTTGACGCTCCTCCATCCAATACCTTCATGGGCTTAGTAACTCATTCATTAATGTATGAATAAAGGAATAAATCAACATCTATTATGTGCTGTGTATAACCACTGTCCATAAGGGGCTAACTATGAAACACATGTATAAATGGTGATAGGGCAGCATTAAAGGTACTACACAGATACTACAAGCAAAGTTATGATAAAATACTTTGAGAACATAAAAGAGATAGAATTAACTATAGTAGGGGAACATTTAGCAGAAGAGATTCTATTTAGACTAGACTTGGAAGAGTCCGAGGTTTTTCTGAGCAGAGAAGATAGGAGAAAGATTCTGCTGGCCAGGGAGGAGCTTGAACAATGGTTCCCATAGATGGGATCATACATGGTATGTTCAGGGGAGAGTGAACAGCCTAATGCAACCACGACACATGCAGTGTCATGGATTGGTAGTGTGAGTAAGGCTCCAAAGTGTCCAGGGTCAGATTTTGCAAGACCTGGAATGTCTCAATGCTAAACAGTTGGGGTTTTGTTTGATGGGCAGTGGGATACCAACATAAATTTTACAGTGAAGGACGAACTTGATTAATTCCATGTGTGGCAACACTTTGGACAACAAAGATTAAAGGCGGGAAAATGTGTTAGAAGGCTACTCATAGTGATTCATATACACAAGAAGACCTGAGAAGCACTGGTAAGGATACCCAAAGGTCTGTCACTGGAACAGTCAACTTCTGAATGACTTCATACAAAAGTGTTTTATGAAAGTTTGGGAAAAGTTCCATCTGATAACTATTCTTGGAGATTCAAACTACAATTCACATTAGCTCTGAGAAGTTCTGTAGTAATGAAATCTGTCTGATTTTTCTTAAACCAACATTTCCAAAATGTATTTTTATCATGTGGTAATGAATTAATTACATCCCTCAAAAAGATATGTTTAAGTTCTAATTCCCAGTACATACGACGTAAATTATGGAAATAGGGTTTTGCAGATGTAATCAATTTAAGATGAGGTCATGCCTCATTAAGGTAGGCACTAAACCCAATTTATGGTGTCTTTATGAGGGAAACTAGAGAGGATATTTGGAGAAAGACATACACAGAGGAGAAGGCCATGTGATGACAGAGGCACAGATTGGAATGATACAACACTAAGGATTGCTGGCAATCACTAGAAGTTAGAAAGAGGCAAGGAAGAATGGTCTTGCCAACAGCTTGATTTTGGACTTCTAGCCTCCAGAACTATGAGAGAATAAATTTGTTGTTTTAAGGCATCCAGTTTATGGCAATTTGTTACTACAATCTTAGGAAACTAATATGTACATGGGAATCTTTAAAACAAACAAACAGCACAAGACCAAGTAGCATTTTGAGAATCACTAGATTAAAAATTGTAATTTATAACATAGATATTTAAATAGCTGCAAGTGGAGGTGTCAAACTGGTTTTAGAAATTGGGTGTAAATCTCAAGAATCAGGATATATGAGAAACATTTGGAAGAAAAGCAGGCAGTGGGTAGTTTAAGCCTGAGGAATAAAGGTAATTGACCAGAGATAGAATTAAAAACAAACAAACCTAGGGCGGAGGGGAGTATCTATACTTGAAAGAAAACTGAAGGAGAAGCAAAAGAATGAGAATTTAGGAGACATAATAAAAGTCTCATTACCCATCCCCCCCCAAAATGGGGGCAGAAAATGCATAATTAAAAACACAGTCAAGGATACAATGGTTAGGAAATCACTCAAAAGAAAATGAAAAAGATGAACTGATAGAAATGACTAAAGAAAAGATGATGGAAATGGAAGACAGACACATCCAGCATATACTCAAATGATGTTTATAAAAAATAAACTAGAACCAATGAAACTGTTAAACCTTCAGTAATAGAATGGTGGAAACTTTCCTGAAATAAAGACGTGACTCTGCAGATAGCAAGAGCACTGTCCCAGGACAAGTCTATGATGATCAAGCCACACTATGGCACAGTCTGATGATAGATAAATATAGAATCCCATGCTCATCCAGGCAGCAAAAGTAGGGCAGAGAGGGAGAATTCCTATCTGCAAATGGAAGGCGAGAAGTGAAGGTACGGTCAATTGACCTAATTAGCAAATCTCTGATAATTGAAGATTCCTTATTGGTTGGTAGAACCTGGACTTTCTTAACTCCTTCATGACCAGTAAAATATAAGATTAAACAAAACCAGAGAAAGGAGAAGGAACTAATTTTATCCCTAACCCAAAAGAAAAGAATAAAAAGAAAAAACCCTGCTATTCTTTTAATAAAAAGATTTCTTCAGGGGAAAGAACTGACTATAGGTTTTGATACTATTGTTATACTTTCCTCTCCTGGGGATTCAGTAAGAAATGCCACTTTTCCAAGACATTGAAAGATTATTAGTGAAAATGCTTGGCATTACTTCTTGATATCATTATAGATATACAAATTTACAGAACTGGAAAGATAGTAATCCATAAACAGAATAATGTTTTTCAGCTTCAAATAAACATTAAATGCATTAATGTATTCAGAATCAATATTTTGATTGTGATTAATGTTGATTCTGTCAATCTTTGGGAAACAGCTGATTTTTTTTATGGATTATAGGGTTTAATAAGAAAATAAATTCTTATAAGTCTTTGAGTTCTAGCTTTTAACTTCAACATTTCTGCATCTTTACTCTGATTGTTTTGAATGCTTTATATAATTGTCTTATACTCAATTCCTTAAATCATATTTCTTCCAAATAGAAATACAAAGCCTGGGTCCCCATTAGGTATTTTTTACAGAAATGTTTTCCATTTTTCCTAGAAGTCTTGTCTTGATAGTATGTCCTATTAATTAGGACATAAGAGGGGAGTTGGGATTTGAATTCAGAACAGTGGAATGAATTTTGTCATCCTTTCATTCTTCTGAGTTATTCTTTTGCAATGTCTTTACCTTTTTGAGGTTTCCTTTAACAGTTCTCATAAACAAATTTTCATGGCATGAAAATACTCATGGTTTAGGTTGGTGAAGAAAGAATATACAGACAATGGCTCCATGCTGGTTGTGTCCCCATTGAGAGCCCAAAGACAAAAAGAGAAATGTCTGGAATCCTGTGGAATAAAACATACGTGATATCTGCCCCCACAGCTATTTTAATTGATTAGACCTCAGCTTCATAATCCCTCTTAAGCTGACGGCCTTCAAGTGGTGCTTGTGCTCCACAGAAGTGAGAATGTCTCTGAATAGTGTCTTTAAGTTAATGGTTTTCAGTTTAACTGGCTGGAAGAGTGACAACAAATTTCAATGGAGAAACTTGTCTTTAATTTGGGTTTTCTCAATCTCCCCAATAATGCAACTCATGCCCCAGGTTTGGTACCCAAGGCCCAATCCCCAGAAAAAATGTAATTTTGTGTTGTCATGTGTTTGTTTTTTTAATTCTCTTAGCATCATTAAGATACAGTTAGTCTTGCTTCCTTGCTCTCCACATATTAGTTGGGGCTGGGAAATCTAGTGTTAGGGATCCAGAAGTTTTAGGCTTCCTTTGAACTGTGTTGGCTAACTCGTGTGTATGTGTGTGTGTGCGTGTGTGTGTGTCTCTGTGTGTGTGTGTGTGTGTGTGTGTGTGTCTGTGTGTGTGTGTCTGTGTGCGTTTTAACTTCCTAACAGTAAAAAAGAGTCAAGAAAACCCTCTACACAGGAAGTTCCTCTAGAAAGAAAAGGAAATAATGTCCCCCTCCCAGGGCAGCATATGTGCAAGGACCTCACTGCGCCACATGTCTTGCACCAGAACAGGGGAAAGCGGGAACAATTTTCATCTCAGTGAATTGCACCACCACCCAGCCCACCAGAAATTTGGGATTATCCTTGATTCCTCTCTTGCCTTCATCCTCCACATCTAATTTATGAGCAAGCTCTTTTGATTGCATGTCACAAAGTATATATTTGAAGTCTTCTCCTCACCATCTCACCTCCACACTCCTGTGCTAGAGCTATCTATTCTCTGTCTCTCTGCTCCATCTTCAGTCACTCCGGATTCTTTGCTTTTCAATTCCCATTCTTTGTCTAATGGTAGACAACGCCTTTACAGCACTGGCCCTTATCCAAGAAGCAGGTGTTGAAAAAATTCAGGTATGGAGAATATCAACTGTTAGAAAACACATGGTTCAAATGCTAAAACTAAACGAGCTGTTCTTCTGACTCTAAAATCTAGATTAGGAAGTTGATGAAGGTGCCCACTTCCTGTTGTCTGTTTATTTCTTTGGATGAGAATGTTTCTCCCTCAACTTTGGCAAGAACATCACCGAACAACAAGCCAGTTGACTGAGAACTTACCAATGGGTTCTATGTAGAACCCCATTCATTAGTCTATTCATTTGTTCATTCATTCTTTCATGCCAACCCCTACAATAGCATTAGGTGCTGTGCTAAGCACTGGGGATGCAGAATGCACAGATGGGTCCCTGTAGTTTGGAGGCTTATAGTCTAGTCTAGAATTATTTAGTTACAAGTGAGGTGAGATCCAGAGACAAAGATTGTATATAACCAGGGATTGTCATGGGGTAGGGGTGGCGTCTACAAGCAATTTAGTCTGAGTACAGTCCTACCTGTGAAAGCAGCCTTCTGGCTGAGACCTGAGTGAGGTTTTGAGGCTTGGGGACAGGGAGGCAGAGGGAAGAGTCTACAAGGAGCTCCTTAAGAGATTCAGGACTTGAAAATACCAGTATGGTTGTGAAACAAGGAACAAGGGGTAGAATGGTAGAATGAAGCAGGAAGGGTAGGCAGAAGCCAGATTCCTCAGGGCCTCTTAGGCATCGTGGAAGAATTCGGACTGGGTCCTAAGCCATAGGAGCCATGTACAGCGTTTCAGGTAGTGAAGTGACATGATCAGATTTTTTTCTCTCTTCCTTCTTTCCATTTCTCTCTCTCTCCTCTCTCTCTCTCTCTCTCTCTCTCTCTCTCTCTCTCTCTCTCTCTCTCT
>JAAGEH010000165.1:1213539-1465436 GCA_011751065.1 Lasiurus cinereus
TCTCTCTCTCTCTCTCTCTCTCTCTCTCTCTCTCTCTCTCTCTCTCTGTCTCTCTCTCTGTCTCTCTCTCCAAAATAACTCAGTTTCTGTTCCACTTTCAGATAAATGCAGGCTATAATATCTTTACCTTCAAATATGTATATTCACCTAACATAGTCTTCCTTTGCCAGGAAGCAGCCTGCATTCCTTTAAAGGTTAAATATTGAGGCAAGTCAGCCTTAGTTAAATAAGACAAATTGGGAATTACTAATATAAAATTAATAATAACCTAATTTAACATTCTGTGACCATGAGCCTGACCTTGAGGAATAACTCTCACATGCACAGAAGCCAAAGCTTCCTCCTGGGTGGGAAGGGACAATATGTGCAGACCAGGCTTTAGCCAGGAATCTGCATGGAGAGACCATCTCGTACTATTGCAGTGGCTGGGAGTGTGGAGGCAGCATGAATTATTCATCCAAGGAAGACAAATTAGAGTCAGAAACAGGTGTTCTATTTTTCCTGCAAGGACTGCCAATTAGGATAAAGAAGGAACTCTTACTCCATCAAGCTACTGTCTCACTGGGCTTAACCCAGGTTCCCGAACTGGGTTTGGAAATGGATTAGTGGATGATGAGTTTGTTTGGGAGGTGATACAGTCTTCAAGAGGAAGGGAGAGTTAACTTACCCATGGTTTTAAAAGTAAAATGCAAGGCTCACAGGGAATTGTTTTAGTAGCGTTTGCCTTGGAAAGCCTGTTAAACAACTTAAGTTCACTTTGGAGAAGCAGCGGTTGCTTTCAGGGTATGAAAGCTATGCTTCAGACACATTTTCAGACGAGAACATACCTTGCTTAGGTCTCATTGTTCATTTAGACGATGTCTAAAATGACAGAATTGCAAGGAACTTAAGGTTTGGTTGGTCTAATTTGCCAAAGTTATTCCAGAGGCCCCTCTGCCCTGAGAATGTAGAGACTAGTTCCTATTCTTAAGCAGTCTAAGTAAAACTACTTGTGGTGAAAGGAAACAACATTGTCACATCTGCTCTGTAGCAGTTCAGGAATGGGTGGGCTTGGTAGAACACTGGAAAGATACAGTGATGGTTCAGAAGTCACTAAGCAAAGCTATGACTTTTTTTCTTTTTTGCTTTTCACTCTCATTTGTTCTCAGGATGCATCTCAAGTACAGGGACAACTAAAACTAAATGACTTTCTTCTAATTATTGGAGATAAGTATCAGTCAATCAACAAACACTTATTCAACACTTGCTATGTATACAGCATGCTAAGAGCTGGGGTGAGTTCAGAAATTGTAAGACTTTGACCCCAGGAGAGATAATAATAAAGGTAAGTGGTAATCTCATACCAGATAGACCATATCCCGAAGGAGAGGAGAATAAGGCTTCACTGGTCAGGGAAATTGCCCAGAGGAGCTAAATTGGAGCTCAAATCATATTCAGGAAATAGGAGGAGAGATGCCCACGTAAGAATAAAGTGTAATGCATCCCTGGGTGGCATGGCCAAAAAAGTGTGTTCTCCTTCCTAATGAGAAGGTTTAGATGGTCCATGTGTTAGTTGGCTCAGGTCGCTACAGCAGATCACATACTGGGTCACCTAAATAACAGAAATGTGTGTTCTCGAAGTTGTGAAGGCTAAAAGTACAAGAGTAAGGTGTCAGCTGGGTTGGTTTCTGGAGAAGCCTCTCTTTTTGGCTTGCAATGGCTCACTGTGTTCTCATGTGGCCTTTTTATATGTGTGTACATCTGGTGTCACTTCCTCTTCTTATAAAAACACTAGTCCTATTGAACTAGGTCCCCCACCCTCCCTTTTATTGTTTCATTTAACCTTAACCACCTCCTTAAAGGCCTTATTTCCAAACAGTCACATTGGGGTTGGGGCTCCAGCACACAAATTTTGGGGGCATAATTCAATCACTTTCATATCTGGAGTGACCTAAAGTGTGTGTATGTGTGTGCTCACCCCTATTTTCTGAAGATTCTTTGGATGCACAGGAACATTCATGGGGAACATAATTCAGCTATAGAGACTTGAGGAACCAGAGAAGAGTGTTTTTCTTAAGCCAAAATGCATATGGAAAGCACAGGTCTTAAGTCTAAGGCCATCATCTCAGTGACCCACTCACCAATCCCCTCAATTCCTCTCCCTCTTCTTTTGGCACATGTCCTCTTTCAACCACAAGCTGCAATGAATCCTATCACCCTCTTCATTTGCTTCTTGTCATGGGCAGCAACAAGATTAACCAGACAGAAAAAGAATGACAGACTTAGCTCCTAAGCCCACCTGTGCCTAAGACAATTCTTTCATTTGTCCTACTCAGCTTCCTTTTGCATTCTGCATCAGTTAGGATCCCAGACAGAAAAATGGCACTCACCAATGTGAGGGGAGTTCATGGGAACATGGGGAAGTGCCCTGGGACTAGCAACAGAGGGAAAACCCCTGCTACACAGCCCAATAGGAGGAGGACTCCACTAAGACTCCAATAGGGAAGGCCTCCTAACAGGAGCTGTGGTCCTCAGAAGAGGAACTCTGCCACTGGCACTCATGGATAAGCAGAAAGACCTGGGAAAATAAATACCCCAAGGTCTCCTCCTCTTGCTTGAAACCAACCAAAATCCACAGGATTAGGAAACTGGCTTCACATCTCAGAGCACAGAGCAGGCTGGAGAGTGGATCTAGAAGGCAAAAGGAGAATACACAGTACACATTCCTGGCGGAAACTGTTCCAAAGATGTACCATTCTTCTCAAACTGTTTGCCTCTTCCTTATCTAGCTTTCTTCTAGAACATGATCCTATTCCATTTTTCCTAATGAAAATAAGATACATTTCTCTTATTCTTCCTTCCCAATCCTCACTCTTAGATTATAATTGCTGTCATTTACCTTCTTCCCTAACATTATGGGCAAAGGGTGACATTTACCCTGCCCAAGACAAAAACTCTATGCCCATAAAACACCACATACCACTCTAGAGTCAACTACATAAATTACCTTTATTTTTTTTCTGTGTCTTAAATTTCTATCAACTATTTGGCTTTTGGCTTTTAAATTTATAAGCATATTCAAAATTATTTCAAATCTGATATATCTGCTTTCTCCTTTTTTGTTACTTGTCTTCTGAAATAAAGCCTGTCCTCATTGGCTCTAATTCCTCAGTTGCATCACCTGTAATCTGGATTCTGGACGTCTTCCTTCCCCTCATCCCATTGAAAACACTTGTTATAGTACCCAGTAACTTCCTTGATGCCAAACTCAATTTCCTGTTTTCAGTTATCATCATGCTCCTCCTTTGTAGCATTTAACTCAAAGGATGGGTGAGAATAACCAGGTGAAGAGGGGGATGCAGGAAGTTGAGACTTGAGTGCTTTAAGTATCTTATTAAGGTTTTGCATTTTCAGAAACTATTTTATAGTAGACAGACAGGAAACAAATATTTGTATTTGTTGAAGGGTAAAGTGAACAAATAGAAAATCTCCAGTGTTTTGATGTTGAATGAGCATATATTGTGTGTGTGTGTGTGTGTGTGTGTGTGTGTGTATATATATATATATATATATATATATATATATACATACTGAAAAAAGCAATAACAACAAACTAACAAAAATCAACAACAACAAAAATCAATGAACAAAATTTAAGGAATTCTGGTACAGTGTTGTTGGTATCATTGGAGAAAAGGGAAGAGGGTACAATAAAAAAGAATACAGACAATTTATGATGTTCAGGTTGAAAAAAAGGATCAATCAGCACAAAGTACATTCATTTTGCTAAAGGAAAACAGTAAAAATATTAACACAAATTAACATAGAAAAATGTATACCTATTGCCTATCCTAGGAGGATCAACTTATATGACATACTACTGTAATCTTAAACATGTGTACAAAATTATTATATCTAATATCACCTGCAGTAATGATGAGAGTAGAAAAGGATAATTAAGTTACCTCTGAAGTAACAGTGTCATTCTATATAAAAATAGATACACTTAAAGTGACTTTACTCTGCAAAAGAACTCCCCTCTTCCAATATTTATTTTCACCACATTTCCTTTAAATAGTTAATTCTAAGTAAAAATGCTGATAAATTTTAAATATGACTCTCCTTTACCTTTGTGTATTCTTGGTAGAGAAAATTGATCATTATCATTCTTCAGTGTCATTTGGATTGGAGAACCTCACTGAAGGATAATATGCAATGATTTATCAGAACGAGTGAGAGTCTAAGTGATAATTGAAAGTACTAATCTCCAAATTCAGAAAGTCTCTAATTAAGAGAGTTTCCAGCCCATATAATGGCCTCAGCTGAGTCATAGATAGTATGTAAGCCATTAATTCAGAAAATAAGACATTTTTATGCTGAGCTTTAATATTGAATTCTCTTTTCTTATCATTGGGCATAATGAAAAATATCTTTCCAACAGTACTAACCACATCTAAACTTTGCTTCTATGAACTTTCTGGTGTATTTTTGGGAATGTAGTTTCCTCCCTGGGTCAATGAAGAAATCTAACTTGTGTTGTGATCTTTCCAGATTCTTCTAGCAGCCTCATGGAGCAGAGTGTAGAAGGTGGTCTCTGAGAAGGTGAGCATCCTGTTGTAACTTGTGCTGTGATTGCTTGGACTAATCATGCTATTTCCAGGCCCATGCTTTTTGACTCTTTCCAAGGCCATGTCTTTGACAGCATTACATGGATTAATTCTTCCTCAAGATAGTTTCCTCTCTAAGTTAAGAAATTTAACACAATGCACCTACAGGAGAACTAGGATGACTCACTTCTAAGTATAACTCCCTGTAGAAGCAGGACTAATATCTGAAGAATGTCAGGGCCCTCCTAAAGGTTCTTAAGGTAAAAAGTTCATACATTTTTGCTGGAAACCCAAGAGGTGGCATGTTCAATTGACACAGATTAAAGAATTGTCTAGAGGAGAACAGCTATTCTGCACTCTGAAAGAAAGTTCCTGCCAAGCTGACAAAGTTGTTGAGCTGAAGGTCTGATATGTTTGCACCATTCCCTAGGAAACAGAAAACTTAAATTAAAAAAGTAATTAGAAGTTATTGATTCAGAGATGATAGATTAAACCTTGAATCAAAGAATATGAAGTTTTGAATCAAAGATATGATATATACCTGTTTGATGAACTAGCCCCATACTTTTTCTATATCTTCTTTTTCATATGAAATATTTGAACAGTACCAAAAAGTATAAAGGGTAATATAGCACCTATCTTACTATCTGCATTTAAATTGACCTTGGGTCTTCTTAAATAGAACTCATCCTCTTTTTCTATTCTATGAAAGAGTTGTATAAGATACAGACAATAGTTTCTTAAGAGTTGGGGGAATGTTAACTGTAAAACCAGTGGATCTGGAATCTTATTGTGGGAAGAACTTATGGAATTTAACTACAGGGTCAGTCTTTTTAATCTCAACAGTTAACTAGTTTCTATCTTTTTGAGTCAGTCTTAGGAATATAAATCTTTTCAGAACTATACATTTTATCTTTGCTTTAAAACTTGTTGGCATAAAGTTAATGACAGTATTGTCTTATATATTTTAGCATCTCTACCATATCTATAATAGAATATTTTTTATTTCTATCATGATTGGAAACTCCTTTTTCATTTTTTAATTTTTGCATGTCTCATAAGTAGTTTGTAATTTTGTCTTCCCAGAGAATAAGCTTTTGATTTGTTGTACACTTCTGCTGTTTCTCAGTTTCCTATTTTATTAATTCTTTACTCTTGTCTTTGTTACTCAACGTTATGATTAAAAGTTGGACTCTGGAATCAGAATGTCTGGATTTATATCCCAGCCCTGCTTGTGTCTCATTGTGTGACTGTGAGCAAGCTACTTAATCTCTGTGCTGCAGGTTTCCCATATATAAAATGAGGACATAATCATACCTACCTCATAGATTTGTAAAAATTATTAGTTCAGTTTTCATAACTGCTCCATGTATGCTTGAAAAAAACACGTAGCCTCTTTTGTTTATAAGACTTTTTGTGTCTCTTGGGAAAAGCTTATTAATTGTTCAATTCCTCTGTAGGTTGACTTTTTTTCTTTTTGCTTGATGTGCATTTTTTAAATGAGCATATTAACATATCCCATGTAATAATGGATTTATAAATTTCCTTTTGTAATAGAATACATTTTTCTTTATGTTTTGAGTGTAGTACATACAAACTCATAATTATGTATGTCCTGGCAGGGCTTCCCTTTTCATCATTAAATAAGAACTTTTTTTTTCTAGACCTTAGGCTTTCCACTACTTAGGGGCACTGTACCACTTGACCATCAAATGACTAGGTTTGCTACTGGAAGCACCTAGACCCATAAATTCCACAAATAGGCTTAGGCCTGGGTATAAATTTTGATATGGAAACCTGTCTGTCATTATTAGCCCTGACTGACAGGCCCTGACCATCACCATGTGGTCCTGACTTTGAACCTACCCCACACTCTCATTGCTAAGATCCACTCACCTGCCCCAGAAGATCTCTGTATCACCAATGGCCTTTATAGAGATTTTTTTATTATTGTATTTTGCCTTGATTCTATTTTGAATATTATTAATATTGCCACAACAGGTTTATTTCAGTTAATATTTGCTCAGTATAGTTTTGCCATTCTTTTGTCTTTAAGTTTTTTATGTCATCACTAGAGGCCCTGGTGCACAAAATTCAGGCTTGGGAGGGTGAGGGTGTCCCTCAGACAAGGCCTGTGCCTTCTCAAAGCCAGGATCCCTCAGGTAGGGTTCCTAGGCCTGGATGGCAATCAGGGCCTATCAGGGCTTTCCTTTCCCCAGCTACAGGCAGCTGGCCCCACACCCGCTGCTGCCACTGCTTGCATTTGTGTGGTGTGCCCCCACTTGCCTCCTTCTGCAGGCAGCAATAGGTGTGGGGTGCAATCGCTTGGCTGGCCTGGGCCTCCCTCTTCAGGGTAATTGCTGGCTGAACACACACACCTGCCACAGCATCACTGGCTGGTGGCCTGGACCTCCCTCTGTAGGGTGATTGATTGTGGGGGCGGCCCCACCCACCTGCCACAGTGCCACCAGCCCGGTAGCCAGGGCCTCACTCTTTGGAGTGATTAAAGAGACCCCTAGCCCCTACTGATCGCCCCGCTGGCCAGTGGCCTGGGCCTCCCTCTGCAGGACAATCATGGGGTGGTGGTGGGGCCCCGCGACCAATTGCATCGTACCCTCCTTGGCTGGCCTGGCACCAGTGTGTGTTATAGCATGGTCATCTGGAAGGTCATCCAGATGGTTGTTCTACTGTTGATTTGCATGTTATGTTTTTATTATTATAGATATATCATGTGTGTTTCTTACAAACACTGTATAATAAATGAAATTTGTTTTGTTTTTTAACATTACAAATATCTTAGAATTTCCTATTTTTTATATATTATAGTGAATGTAATCCATTACTTTCTTTGTGATTACTGACATCTTTAGACACATTTCTATTATCTTAATTTAAAAATTATCACACTTTGTTGCATTCCTTGTCTATCTTCTTATCATTGGACATATCATTTTAACTTGTCCCATCTTTTCCTCTTTACAGTTTGTGATTATCCATCTCATTTGTATTTTTATTGGCTATTTTAAAAATGTTCAATGTAAAAAAAAACACAACATTATCATTTTCCTAAATAGTATATAGATTTTAAGATGGTTATAATTTGAACTTTTCCTTCATATTTTCATGTTATTTTAATTTATAATTTTAGGCTCACCTTGAATTTAATTGCACCAATTTTAGCTATCATTATCCTATCTAATAAAATTGACCCTACCTCTACTACACTCCCAAGCCATGCCCACCAGCCACGCCCACCAGTCAATCAGAGCAAGTATTCAAATTAACCCAACCAAGATGGCAGTTAATTTGCATATCCAGGTGCAGAGTGAAGACTAAAGACAAAGTAGAAGGAAGCCAAATGCTGTAGAAGGGAGGGAAGCTGGGAGAAGCAAGCAAGTGGGGTGGTGGAGAAGGGAGGGAAGCAGGTGGGGCGGGGGAGAAGGGAGGGAAGCAGGCAGGGCTGCTCAGAAGGGAGGAAAGCTGGCAGGGCAGCAGAGACCGCAGCAGAAAGCCCTATTGCAGGAGTCTTCCTGCAATGGGCCTCTAGTTCTTAATAACAGTCAATTCTAATTCAAGTTTATTAAAAATGTATTGGTTTCTTTATTTAATGTTGTTTCTTATGCATGGTGATATGTCTTAAAAAGGGGTTATGACTAAATTATCCTTTTGTTTATCTGCTCTCATTCTTTTTTTTAATGGTGCTTGCTTTTTTTCTCCATTTTTAAAATTAATGTATTACATGTGTACCTTCCCATTGCCCCCTCCTCCCCACTCCTATACAAGCTCTCATCCCCCAGTGTCTTGCGTCCATTGGTTATGCTTATACGCATGCATACAAGTCCTTCAGTTGATCTCTTATCTACTCCACCTCTCCCTAACCTTCCCAGACTGTAATTTGACAGTCTGTTTGATGCTTTACTGCCTCTGTATCTTTTTGTTCATTAGTTTATAATGTTCTTTACTATCTATAAATGAGTGAGAACATGTGGTATTATTCTTTCATTGACTGGCTTATTTCACTTAGCATAATGCTCTCCAGTTCCATCCAGGTTGCTGCAAATGTTAAGAATTCCTTCTTTTTTATAGAAGCATAGTATTCCATTGTGTAGATATACCATAGTTTTCTGATCCAGTCATCTGCTGACAGGTGCATAGGCTGTTCCAAATTGTAGCTATTGTAAATTGTGCTGCTATGAACATAGATTTGAATATATCCTTTCTGATTGGTGTTTCTAGTTTTATAGGATATATTACTAGGAGTGGGGTTACTGGGTCAAATGGGAGTTCCATTTTTAGTTTTTTGAGGAAACTCCATATTATTCTCCACAGTGGCTGCACCAGTCTGCATACCCACCAGCAAGGCACAAAGGTTCCTTTTTTCTCTGCATCCTCACCAACACTTGTTGTTTGTTGATTTGTTGATGATAGCCATTCTGACAGGTGTGAGATAGTATTGCATTGTTTTGATTTGCATCTCTCAGATAATTAGTGACTTTGAGCATGTTTTCATGTGTCTCTTGGCCTTCCTTCTGTCTTCTTTTGAAAAGATTCTATTTAGGTACATTGCCCATTTTTTTTATTGGATCATTTATCTTCCTTTTATTAAGTTGTATAAGTTGCCTGTAGATGTTGGAGATTAAACCTTTATCAGTGATAACATTTGCAAATATGTTCTCTCATACAGTGGGCTTTCTTGTTGTTTTGTTGATGGTTTTTTTTTAGGACCAATATTAGTGAAGAAGTTCCTTCTGCATATGTCGAGATTTTGCTGCCTGTGGATTCCTCTAGTATTTTTATGGTTTCCCATCTTATGTTTAAGTCTTATATCCATTTGGATTTTATTTTTGTGTATGGTATAAGTTGGTGATTTAGTTTCATCTTTTTGCATGTATCTGTCCAATTTTCCCAACAGCATTTATTGAAGAGGCTGTCTTGACTCTATTGTATGTTCATGCCTCTTTTGTCAAATATTAATTGAGCATAGTGGTTTGGGTTGATATCTGGATTCTCTATTCTATTCCATTGGTCTATATGTCTGTTCTTGTGCCAGTACCAGGCTGTTTTGAGAACAGTGGCTTTGTAATACAGCTTGAAATCTGATATTGAGATCCCACCTACTTTATTTACTTTCTCTGGATTGCTGTGGCTATTCGGGGTCTTTTTTTGTTCCAGATGAATCTTTGGAGAGTTTTTTTATAAGTCTATGAAATATGTCATTGATATTTTAATGGGGAGTGCATTGAATCTATAGATTGCTTTGGGTACTATGGACATTTTAATAATGCTGATTCTACCAATCTATGAAGATGGTATGCTCTTCCATCTCTTTATGTCTTCCTCTATCTCTTTTTTCAGTGTCCTGTTGTTTTCTGTGTATAGGTCTTTTACTTCCTTAGTTAAGTTTATTCCTAGGTATCTTAATTTTTTTGGTGTGATGGTAAATGGGATTGCTTTTTTAGTCTCTGTAAGTTTACTATTAGTGTATAGAAATGCAATAGATTTCTTGGTGTTAATTTTGTATCTTGCTACATTGCCAAATTCATTCATTAAGTCCATTAATTTTTTGGTGGAGTCTTTTGGGCTTTTTATATACAGTATCATGTCATCTGCAAATAAGAACAGCTTTACTTTTTTGTTTCCAATTTGGATGCCTTTTATTTTTTCTTCTTGTCAGATTGCAATGGCTAATACTTCCAGTACTATGTTGACAGGAGTGGTGAGAGTGGGCATCCTTGTCTTGTTCCTGAACTTAAGGGAAATGGTTTTATTTTTTGCCTATTGGGTATGATGTTGTCTGTGGGTTCATCATATACTAGAGGCCCAGTGCACGAAAATGCGTGCACTGGGGGAGGTCCTTCAGTCTGGCCTGCCTCTTTTCACAGCTGATGGTGCTCATGGCTGCAATGAGCCCCAGGCCTCACAGCTGCTAGGGCTTAAGGCTGCTGTGAGCCCCGGGCCTCACAGACACTGTGCCTTTGTCCAAATGGACATCCAGATAGATGTTCAGAAGACGTCCACCCTCATTAGCATATTACCCTTTTATTAGTATAGGTGGCTTTTATTGTGTTGAGGTATGATTTTCTATTTCCATATTGTTGAGAGTTTTTATCAAGGAAGGGTGCTGGATTTTGTCAATTCTTTTTCTGCATCAATTGATATGACTATGTGATTTTTATCTTTCAATTTGTTTATATGATGTATTATGTTTATTGATTTGTGAATATTTGTACCATCCTTGCATTCCCAGGATAAATCCTATTTGGTCATGGTGTATGATCTTTCTGATGTACTGCTGGATCTGATTTGCTAGAATTTTGTTGAGGATTTTGACATCTATGTTCATGAGGGATATTGGCCTGTCATTCTCTTTCATTGTGTTGTCTTTATCTGGTTTTGGTATTAGGGTGATGCTGGCTTTATAAAATGAGCTTGGAAATGTTCCTTCTTCTTGAATTTTTTGGAATAGTCTGAGGAGGATAGGTTTTAATTCTTCCTTGAATGTTTGGTAAAACTCTCCTGTGAAGACCTGGTTCCAGACTTTTGTTTGCTGGAAGTTTTTTTGATGACTGCTTCAATTTCTTCCATAGTTACTGGCCTATTGACATGTTTAGATTCTTCCTGATTGAGTTTTGGAAGGTTATATTTTTTAGGAATATGTCCATTTCCTTTAGATTGTCCAGTTTGTTGGAATAGAGTTGTTCATAGTATTTTTTAACAATCTTTTTTATTTTGGTGGGAACTGTTGTTATTGCACCTGTTTCATTTCTGATTTTGTATATTTGGATCCTCTGTCTTTGCTTCTTGGTGAGCCTGGTTAGAGGTTCATCAATCTTGTTTATCATTTCAAAGAATCAGTTCTTGGTTTCGTTGATCTTTTTTATTGTTTCTTTGGTCTCTGTGTCGTTTATCTCTACTCTGATCTTTATTATTTCCTTCCTTCTGCTTACACTGGGCTTTTCTTGTTGCTCTCTTTCTAATTCTCAAGTTGTAGTGTTAGTTAATTTATCACTATAGTTTCTTGTTTTTTGCAGTAGGCTTGTAGAGCTATGAACTTCCCTCTCAAGACTGTTTTCACTGTGTCCCATAGATTTTGGATAGTTCTGTTTTCATTGTCATTTGTTGCTGTGATGTTTTTTTATTTCTTCCTTGATCTCTCTGGTAACCCAGTTATTGTTTAATAGGATGCTGTTTAGTCTTCATGTGTTTGATTTCTTTGGATTGTTTTTATTGTAGTTGATTTCCAATTTTATGCCACTGTGATCTGAGAAGATACATGATATGATTTCTATCTTCTTGAATTTGAAGAGACTTTTCCCATGAGCCAACATATGGTCTATCTTTGAAAATGACCCATTGCACTTGAGATGAATGTATATTCTGTGGCTTTGGGTGAAATGTTCTGAAGATCACAATTAATTCCATCTGGTCTATTGAGTCATTTAGCATTGATGTTTCTTTGTTGATAGTTTTGTTTAGAGGATGTGTCCAAATGTGACAGTGGGGTATTAAAGTCTCCTACTATGATTGTATTGCTATCAATCTCTCCCTTGATATTCTCCAGGGTTGTTTTTTTATGTATTTGGGTGCTCCTGTATTGGGTGTGTTTATGTTTACCAGAGTCATTTCTTCTTGATGGATTATTCCCTTTAGTATTATAAAGTGGCCTTCCTTATCTCTTGTTATGTCCTTCACTTTGAGATCTAATTTGTCAGATATAAGTATTGCTACCCCAGCTTTTTTTTCATTTCCATTCGACTGAAAAACCTTTTTCCATCTCTTCACCTTCAGTCTATGTGTGTCTTTTTTTCTGACATGGGTTTCTTGTAGACAGCAGATATATGGGTTGTGTTTTCTTATCCTATCCATTACCCTCTGTCTTTTGATTGGTTGCCTCTTGCTTGTACTCTGACCCCATCTCAGGCCAGGGAAGAGCCTGCAATCAAGGTATATGCCCTTGACTGGAATCAAGGTATATGCCCTTGACTGGAATTTGATACCTAGGCTTACACTTTATACACTGAACCAAACCAGCTAGGGCTAAAGTGCCTTTAAAAGTGTACACAGTTAATTTATTCTCTCGATCTTTGTGTGTTTCTAGTTGGTGGTTGAAGATGGGGCACAGGAGAGTAGGAGCTCATTGAAAGATGAAAGTGCAGTGATCATTTACTCTAATTAAAGGGGAATCTTAAAACACTTGCTTAAAGCATTTTCCAAGTAACTGTTTGTATAATTAATGCTGTTGCTTTCTCTCCCTTTCAACAAAGCCTCAGGGATTGGCTACTCTGACCCATAGTTTTATCTGCTGTGGATAGTCTCCTATGTCTGTGATTTATTGGGTAATGATTTATATTTGCAAGGGAATGCTTGAGTGGCATGGGCTGGGTTAGCTTCACTAGAGAAATTTACTAATGAAGCCAAGGTTGAGGGGTTTAGTCCCTGTGAGCTCCTTAGCTTTGCTATGATCCTTAACTGTGGCCGATATATCTGATCCCCACCAGTCATCTTACATGTGTGGGCTTTTGAAACCAACAGGGTGCCTGGATAGAGTGAAGAAAGATCATTTCTTTAAAATGCTCACCTGTAATGGAAAGCCACATAATAACTATGATGATAATGATGGTAGCCAATGTTTATGGAATACTAAATATGTTGCTAGAGTCATGCAAATATGCTTATACAAGCTCTATCATATTTAATTCTCACAACTCTGGGAGTTAGCTCCATTTTAAAGATGAGTCAGTTCAAGTTTGACTGACTAATATGCAAAAGGACTTGCCTAGAATTTGTACTTAATCAGTCTGACTTGAATGCCTATAGTCACCGAAAAGCTTGATTATGCATAAGGAGTAGTTATCTCTGAGTTCCAAGTCACGTACTAACTCCTCTGTTCTTATTTTATTATTGGTGGGCTTGACAAGAATTTAGCGTATGGCTTAAAGGAATGGAATCTGAGGCCACAATTCTTGGGTTCTAATCCTCAGACCTCTTTGTGCCTCATCTTTCTCATCTGTAAAATGGGAAAAATAATAACACTTACTTCCTGAGATGAGATTAAAATAGTTAATCCCAAGAGAGTGTTTAAATAGCCCCTAAACTTTAGGGCCTAAAGTTTGGTTTTATTGCCTTCTGACTTAAGAAAGAACACATAGCAGCACCGTGGCTTTTGAATAATGTGTTCATTTATATTGTCTTATTATTCCAGGTGACATCACTCCCAAAATGCAAGCCTGCATGCTCACAAAAAGAGGGCAAGAAAGCTGGGCAGGAACCAAGAAGCACTGGGGAATGTGTATTGAAAACAACCATGGTCTACTGAAAAAAAGCTCAAGAAGGTGCCCTCATGAAAGTATCAAAGTTCCCTCAGTTCAGACTTCTCCCTCCTTTTTGAGCATGCCAGGAGCTCACTGGTTATGGCAGGCCGTTGTGCAATGTCCTTTGCTGGGAACACAGAGCCTGCATAGTGTCTTCCCTCCTGTGGCAGGCCTGCTCTTGTGCTTGTCTGGCTCAAACAGAATCCCTGGGGGGCCAGCAGTTTCCTTACATTAGGTAGTAATGCTCTTGTTAAGAATAAATTGATACCTTTGTCCATTAGGTGAATGATCCTTTGATAATGGGGTTTGTAATCAGGCTGAGGGTTTTATTCTATTTTGCTAGGAGAGTGAGAACTACCTAATATATATATATATATATATATTTTTTTTTTCCCTTGTCTGTTACTAGAAAGTGACACAGCAAAATCATTTTGGCTTTCCATTATGATAGAAGAACTCAAATTATATGTATGTGAAAGTGGTTTTACTTCTGTTTTTTTTTCTGTTATATTATCTTTTAGTAGATTATAAGCTTCAAAATAGATCTTGGGGCTCCATCATAAACCATGGTCCGTTGGTGTTCCCACAGGTACCAGCTGGGTTGAGGGGTGAGGGCATGATTTTTCAGCTGGACTTTTGAGTCTTTTCTTCTATACTGAGGAATAAAGTTACCCCCCCCCTGGATAGGTCTGGTGATGTGGTTTATTTTTATACATCTGTGATCAGTGTGGCCTGAATCTGTAGGATGAACCCTGTTCTGGATGGCTAGTTGAATTACTGGCTGTTGAGGCTCTTCAGAATCTTACTAACACCCTAAAAACTTCCATGTTCAGAAACAAATGAGGTCAGCTTCTCAGACTGAGGGATGAAACTCTATTTTCCAAGGATCTGACCGCATGGTGATATAACTTGTTTGTCATGATTACCTAAATAAAGGCATGTGTGGGGACCAGCAGACCCTACTCACATGGCCTTCTTTGCTCCTGTGAGACAGCTGAGAAAGGGTCCCCTACTCCAGGGTAAAAGCCACTTGCATTTTCCTCCAAGGAGTTATAAGAAAGAGGCTTTGGAGAACTTTTCTAGTTTCCCTCCCAAACTACACACATTGAAAACCAATCAAAAATAGTGCTGGCTTGTTGATTTAGACTCAGGGTCTGTATTGACAAGTATAATCTCCCTCTGGGATAAATTAGTGAAGGCAGGTTCTTGGGATATAATTAGTATAACATGCACATTTAAAAAAATAGTATTTGTATTCTGTTTTAGTTGAGTGATTATAGGTTCATAATTAGTTGCCTATTTATAGGATTGTTCTTTCTTTATCTCCCTCTCCCCCCTTCCCCCCCATCACAAATGTTTAGGGGAGAATATGTCCTGGGTAGGGATATATTTTTGGGAGAAGGAAACATTGCTTGAGTACTTATTCTGTTGGGTACGGTGTTAGGTGCTCTGTATAAGTTATTTTTTAGAACAATTTTGTGAGGTAAATTTTAAAATCCATGCTTTACTCATGTTACCAATAGAGAAATCAAGGCTTATGATCTGGTGGTTAATATATTTGCTGGACTGGGATTCTGACCAGTCAGACTCAAGTTTACAGTGCATTTGAGGCCAGGCTTTAGGAAGATATAGGCCACTGGACAGGCTACTGTACTAGGGCACAGCAGCAGATCTACTTAATCAAGTTTTCAAATTGCACCCTTTGCATAAGTTGCCTCAGGCAGGAGGCAATTTTAGTAGAATTAAACTCTTTAATGGGTTTTCCGCCCTATGCCTGGAGAATATTTTTGGACTATGAGATAGCTTCCTTTTCAGAAAGATCTGTTCCACACAATAGACCACAAGCAAGAATATATTTCTAGTCTCATGAAAAAAAAAAGAAGAAGAAGATGTATTAGGCTTTATTACTCCCCCCTGCTCCTCCACACCCCCACCCCCGCATATCATGCATACTTTAAAAAATGTCGTTTTTAATTCTATCTTGACACGAATTTAGAATTTTGATAAAATGACTACACTAGAAAACAGCCATTAAAGCAGCATTGGTGAATGTTGATCATGCATTGATAATTAGACACGCAGTTCTGCTTGTCAAACTGCTCATGCTGAAGGGCCAACGGTGCAGTTGAAAGTGCGGACTTTCCCTAGTCCTCCTTTTAATACCTTGAGCTTGAATATTAATATTATCAGGTGAAATGTAAGTTTCAGACTTGCAAATTTTTGTGAAGAAATCAAAGGGAATAGAGAATTGTAAGAGCAGAGTGGAGAGAAGGGTAAGAGATGAGAGGACCTCTTAGTGCCAGCAAGATGGAAATCAACAGGATAATGAGGATTGCTAGAACAAATAATTTCCATCTTATTCCCAATAAGAATATTCTCTCCCTCACCTTTCAAATTCCCTGCTCACCTCCTGTGCATCCAAAACAAATGATTATCTGCTCTTCATTCCTGAAACGCGCCCTGAAGTGGGTGTAGTTATGGAATTCTGAAGTGTTTCTCTCCGGGGCCCTTTATCTGAAAGCTGGTAGACCACGGGCATTAACATGTATGTTGTTTTTTAACATATTTTGCAGAGCCCTATTTGTTTTCATCATTTGAATTTGTGAGCGTAGTAACAGCTTCCAAAGTATATTAGGTATTCTCATCTTGGGAATTCATGGATAACTGGAATTTCTGCAGAAAAACAACAGATTCTGTATAATGTGTCCAGTTAAAGTGAGCAGAAACAGAAAATGAAGTGGATAGGTTGTATATACTTTCCATCTTAAAATGATACTTATTTTTTTTCTGTCTCACTTCAATGGCCAATTTTCTTTGGCCACATCACAGGCATGATCTTGCAGCATTTCTTAAAGCAACACTCCAAGTGTCTGGCATGAGTTTAGCTCTTCTTGATATGGAAGACTAGAAACAGCTGCACCAAGTCAGACAAACTATCAGGGATAGACACAAAGAAAAACACCCTCTTTATTGCCACTGGTCTTCAATGGCTGAAGGGGAGTATTAGGACCTGCTACCCAACTGGGGTGGTTTTCAGCTACTTAATCACGTAACAGGTACATCTTTTCTCTCTCCCTTGTAGGTGTGGAGAAAGCCCCTCAGGTTAAAAGCTCAGCACATAGAACCAGCTCTTCTGGGACTGGCATCTAAACGAGGCTCTGGTGCTCAGACTTTAGTGAAGTGTAAACTGCCTTTGTCCCCTCATCCTCCTCTGTTGAATTTAGAAACTTGAACTGATGTCCATTACCACCATAGGTTAGCATTTGAAAACAACAGTAAAAAACAACAACAGTAAAAATCAATTTGAACCACGCTTTGATCATAAAGCAACCAGAATGGGCCAGAAGACATAGCAAAGTAATTTTGCTTCATGATGATGCACCATGATTCACTCACTTCAAAACCAGTTTAAGACATGTTAAAAGCATTTGCCAATCCTCAGTGTTATTTAATGGAATAGCATCTTGCATTCATATATTTTGTGGAAGAATCAGATAGTCTATCACCTCCTTTATTTTTTTAATTCTGATTAACTATTTACTGGGTGTACTGGTTACTAATGTGGATTTTTCCAATATATGGAGTTACACATATGTTGAGAGACATGCAATTTGATATGTATGCTATTTTTTTGTATTGACAACAAACTTCAAAACTTCCTATGTCAAATTTTAATATAGATTATAGATATTTTTATGTTTAAAAATGTCAAATTTGGTGCCAAAAAAAAGAGCATTTGTGGGAAGTTTTCATTCATTGCTTTATTTTGAAGAAAAATGCTGCTGAAAGTTATTGTGTACTTTGGAAAGCTTATGGTGAACATGCTCCATCTCAAGATATTTGTGAATGCTGATTTAAATGCTTTAAAAGTTATGATTAAAAATTACAAAATCCACATTATTAATGCAGATTAACTATTAACCAGTTAATAATGCAGATTAACTATTAACTGGTTAAAAATGTGGATTAACTGTTAATTGGTTAATAATTCAGATTTTGTAATCCAAAGAAAACATGATAATTTCAAGAGGAATATCAAAAGTGCTTTATTCAAAGTAATGTCCATCACTAACTACACATTTCCCTCATCTTTTAGGTAATTTGTGCATACCATCCCAATAGAACTTGCCTTGTTTTGAATCAAACCATTCGGAGACCCAATTTTCCTATTCTTCATATGTTTTGAAGTGCTGCTCAGACAGTGCATGTGCCATCCATCAGAACAAGTGGTATTCTGAAGGAGCAACGTCTAGAAGGGTGGTTTAATACTTCCCAGGCAAGATCTTTTAACATGTCTTTAACTGGTTTTGAAGTGTGATGGTGCATCATCGTGAAGCAAAATTACTTTGCTGTGTCTTCTGGCCCATTCTGGTTGCTTTATGATCAAAGCATGGTTAAATTGATTATTTGTGGTCGGTAGTGGTCAGTATTAATGGTTTCACTTGGTTTTAGAAACTCATAATACACCACACCTTCCCGATCCCACCAAACATAGAGCATTGTCTTCTTTCCAAAGTGATTTGGCTTTGCAGTCGATTTTGATGGTTGACCTGGATCAACCCATGATTTTGTGTGTTTGGGATTCTCAAAATAAATCCACTTTTCATCACCAGTCACAATTCGATGCAAAAAAACGACTTTCTTTTGTGCCGTTGAAGCAACATTTTACTAATGAGTTTTTGGTTTTCCATTTGTCTTTCATTCAGTTGATGTGGCACCCATTTTCCTTCCTTTAAAATCTTTCCCATTGCTTGTAAATGATTGGAAATTGTTTGCTGAGCAACATTTAATTTTTATGCAAGTTGTTTTTGAGTTTGACACACCTCCTCATCCAATAATGCTTGCAATTGTTCGTCTTCAAACTTTTTCGGTTGACCTGGATGTTCTTTGTTTTTCACATAGAAATCGTCACTTTTAAAGCATTTAAACCAGCGTTCACAAGTATCTTGAGATGGAGTATGTTTACCATAAGCTTTCCAAAGTATACAATAACTTTCAGCAGCACTTTTCTTCAAAATAAAGCAATGAATGAAAACTTCCCACAAATGCTCTTTTTTTTTGGTACCAAATTCGACATTTTAAGCATAAAAATATCTATGATGTTAACACTTTTATAAAATTTGACATACAAGATTTTGAAGCTTGTTGTCAAAACAACAAAATAGCATACATATAAAATTGCATATATGTCAACATATGTGTAACTCCATCTATTGAAAAAAAACCCTGCATTATTAACTGCTACACCTAGTAGTTCCTATTTATATCTTAAAAAAAATCATTATTGTTGAAAGTATGTCATATATTCCCGTTTTCTCCCCATTGGCCTTTTCTAGCCCACCCCTACCCCAACCCCAGGCCTTTACCACACTATTGTCTGTGTTCATGGGTTATGCATATATGCATACAAGTTTGGTTGATTTCTCTCCACCCACCCCCACCTTCCCTCTAAGATTCAACAGTCTGTTCCATGCTTCTATGTCTCTGGATCTATTTTGTTCATCAGTTTATTTCATTAGATTACACTTTTGAGAGAGATCATGTGATACTGGTCTTTCACTGAGAAGGGAACATAGTTATGTCAATGTTGCCCTGGGAAAAATAATGGATTATACAACGTAAAAACGTTATTGTCTACAATGCTTTTTTTTTTTTACTTTAGAAAAGTACATATGGTCCCAAACTTTATTTAACTACTAGGGGCTTAGTGCATGAATTCATGCATCTTGAAAGGAACTGTGGGCCCCGAGGCTGCAGTAGGCACAGGGATAGATCTCAGCCCATCCTCCACACCCTCACCTAGCCCCTTCCATCGTGGCCCCCGGTTCCTGTTTGCCAGAAATCCTGCTCCTGCTGCTGCTGCTCCCACTTGCTGACAGTGCCAGCCCTGCTCATACCCACTGATGGCACAGAATGATTGGGACCAGCACCAGCAGTGGGTGCGAGCAGCTGCTGCTGACCCAATCGCCCCTCAGGAGCAGGGGGAGGTAGAGAAGACCTCAGGGGCAATCAGGGCTGGCAGCTTCTGCTTGTAACTGCTTATGGCATGGAGTGATTGGGACTGGCGCGGGGCACGGGCAGTGGGTGCAAGCGGCAGCTCCAGCGCTGGCAGCAGGTTTAAGCGCTAGTGCATGGGAGCAAAGAATTTTCAGAAACCACCAGAGTCTCACTCCAATACAGTGATCGGTGCCCCAACTTGGTCTGGCACACCTATTCACCTGCTCCACCATCCTGCCATAGCCAATACCCGCCATGTTCTGCACTTGCCCCCTGGTAGTCAGCACACATCATAGTGACCAGTTGTTCAGTTGTTCCGGTTGTTCCACCATTTGATCTGTTTGCATGTTAGCCTTTTATTATATATAAGGATATGTTCATTAGTCCCATTTTATTCACAAAGACTTAAAAATAGCTGATATTTACATCTTGGGATTTTAAAATTATTTTATTTTTTTCCACCTTGTTGAGAGAAAATCTGATGTTTTCTTTTTTCACTGTGCTGTCATTCCTTGAGTTAAGGAGTTGTGTTATATGGAACTGTGCTTAGTGCATAGTAAGTGATGAATGCTTATTTGTTAATGCAGTCATTGACTAATGAAATATAATTTAACAGAGACAGATGTATGTAGTCTAGTTCTATAACCTGGGGAAGGTCAATCAGAATGACCCAACGGTCTGGATTATGGAAAATATGTAAGGAACTGCAGAATGTTCTGTTCGTATGTCCCAGTCAACTGAGGAGGTTAAGGAAATGTTTTCCAGTTGGCAACCTGCGAGGACTGCTTTAATCAATAGATTTAATCACCCAATAAACCAAATTTGAAATTAATTTTTCTGCATGGGCCTACCAAAATAATTATTTTCTCTCAAGCTGATTTTATGTGTGTGTGTGTGTGTGTGTGTGTGTGTGTGTGTGTGTGTGTGTCATACTGGCCTTTGTGTGTCTTCTTACAACAAATTAGCATGAGCCTGACTGGTGGAGGTCTAGATATCTTAACAGGTGGCCAAAGTGACACCCTTCCTTATAACATAATAAGCTTTACTTTCTAAAAGAAAGCAGCTCTCTATCTTGAAGTAATACTTTCTAGCTTTGTAAAGTCTTTAGGCAAACTATATTGCACTTTTAAATGTCTGAGGAGAAAATAAATATTTGCTAAACTGAATTGAATACTAAAGTTCTCAGATAAAAAAAAACTCAGCTATTTAAATTCCTATTGGCAGGTTGCATTCTTAATATATAGATTTATAGAGACCAACTTTTCTCAGTGGCAGTATTTTTTCTCACTGTTGCCCTGTTTCTCCTACCCTTAAAAGGAAAGTATTTATGATGAAAACCACCTAAGTCTTTCCAAGGTAAATCCTGAAATCCCATAGCTGAGGGCCAGAGCTCCTAAGGAGGTGTTTGTTCCAGCCTGTGAGAGGAGTGGCGGCTGTGTGCTGATAATCTACCTTCTTTCTTGTTAGTTGGAGGGTGGGAGGGGGAAGGATGTCAACTCTATCACAACCTGTTTCTCCATTTGAATATATAAATGTAGAGTTCCTTACCTTTTATAAGTTTCTTTTTGACAGGTAGGCTCAGAAAACATCTTTCCCCAAAACTGAAATGTGGATATAAATATCTGAAGAAAAATTTTAATCACAGTATACATTGAACAGGCTCACTGATCTTGTATACCTGGAAAAAGATTTTCAAACAGACTTTGTCAGCTCAGCCCTGGCATTCCTTGTCAAACAAAAGCATGCCTAAAGACACATTTCAAACGCCGGCAATGCAGCACTTGCTAACCTGCAGAAAATCGAAAAGGAACGCAGAGGCCAAGAACAAACAGAATCGGAACCAATGAGAAATGAAGCACAGTTCTAAGAAAGTGTTTCAGAGAACCAGATATGTTTTTAAAGGCGGAATCAATAGCTAAACATCAGCAAGTCAAATTCCATTTTTTTGTTTGTTATGATAGTCTTAAGATTTGTAATGAAGAAATGAAAGCATAGATTCAGCCTCAGCTAGCTAATACTTAAAATCTAGAGAGTAGGATAAAAAAAAAAGGTGGGAGGAGAGATAAATCTTATTTTGGCTTATACAAGTTGTCTTCAGTAATTTCAGAATTTAAACATTTCAATCAACTCCAGATTTGGATCAGGAACCCTCAGCAGAATTAAAAGTCTTTCTCTCTTTCTCTCTTTAATCCTTAGCCTATTTGGCTCAGTGAATAGAGCATCGGCCCATGGACTGAACGGTGCTGGGTTTGATTCCAGACAAGGGCACATACCTCAGTTGCAGGCTCGATCCCTGACCCTAGTCTGGGTGGGTGCAGGAAGTGACCAATTTGATGGGTCTCTTTCACATTGATGTTTCTCTCTGTCTCTCCCCCCTCACTTCCACTCTCTCTAAAAGTCAATGGGAAAATATCCTGGGGTGAGGATGAACAAAAAATAAAAAATGGATTTATGCTGAGTGCAAAGACAAATAAAATAAATAAAGGTATCTTTCACTTTCTTTTAAGGGGAGGCCCCATCTCTCTACTCAGAGCTATGTCACTCAGGTAACTTAACTTGGGTTGATTACACAGTGATTTTATAATGTGAATAACACAAGCCCAAGTTTACTGTTTTCAAATAAAATCATGTGGTTTCCTATGGCTTAAATATTTTTCTTGTCCATCTTCAATGTGTTATTTATAGTGCAATTGGGGCTAGACTTCACCAATACATTTCTTTACTTCAAAACAATGTTTAAATTACTCATAAAGAAGGTACATTTCAGGGATATTATTCATACCATCGCACACACTACCCTGGAAAGGCACAGACAAATGACAAATTTGGAAATGAGAAGGGACTCCATGTAGAGGACTCCCGGGAGCCATGGTCACAGATCTGGGTCCAGGTATGTGAGGCTCGCTTCATGAAAGGAGTGGGGGCTTCACTTTAACTAATTTTGGGACACTGACATCTTTTATTACTCTTGCTGTTTACATGGATACACAAACTAGAACACAATAAAGAAGAACAAAGCTTGCTTTTGATAGCATATAATGGTGATGATGTAAAATCCCAACTTGCATGGTAATATTTTAAGAAATAGGTTAGTGTTACCCAGTGAAATGACTGGAAAGAAGAATCTCATGATACTTATAGGCTTTTTATATATTTCAGACTAAATTTTTCAGTCTTAGTTTGTTACTAAGGGAAAAAGAATAAATAATCTAAACTTTGCTTATTTCCCATAATTATTGGAGTAAAATAGAACATCCCTTTGATACAACAATTGTAATGATTTGACAATATTATTCCCTCCAAATATTTACAGATCCATTATTTCTTAAGCATGTGACACAGGACAAGTTAACTTCTCTGTGCCTCAGTTTTTTCATCTATAGATAGAAAAAATAATAACACCTGCCAATAGCATTGTTGTGAGATTTAAATATGTATATAGTTAATATGTATAAAGTACCTGGATCACTTCCTGGCACATAGAAGGTGCATAAATTTATGTTGTCATTATAGCAGTATTAGTCATCCTGTATAATAAAGAGGTAATATACAAATTGACCATCACTTCAACACACAAGATGGCTACCCCCATGTGGTCAAAGATGGCTGCCCACATGTGGACACAAGATGGCCACCACAAGATAGTCAGCAAGGGAGGGCAGTTGTGGGTGATTAGGCCAGCAGGTGAGGGCAGTTGGGAGGGACCAGGTCTGCAAGGGAGGGCAGTTGGAAGTCACCAGGCCTGCAGGGGGGGACAATTAGGGGTCACCAGGCCTTTTCAGTGGAGGACAGTTGGGGGCAACCAGGCCTGCAGGGGAGGGCCTTTGGGGGTGACCAGGCCTGTAGGGGAGGATAGGGGCAATCAGGCAGGCAGGCAGAAAGGCGAGTGATTCGAAGCCAGCAGTCCTGGATTGTGAGTCAGACATCCCTCGAGGGGTCCCAGATTGGAGAAGGTATAGGCTGGGCTGAGGGACAAACTCTCCCGTGCATGAATTTCATACACCGGGCCCCTAGTCTATAATAATAAAAGCATAATATGCTAATTAGGTCAGACAGCTGAACGACCTTCCAGACATCATTCCAGATGTCCTTCTGGATGAAACTGCAGTGGTGGGGGCCAAGGCAGAGGCTGTTAGGGGCTATGAGGCAGGGGTGATCAGATAGGCAGGCAGAATGGTTAGGTGCAATCAGGCAGGCAGGGAGTGGTCAGGGGTGATCAGGCAGGCAGGGGAGTAGTTAGGGATAATCAGGCAAGCAGGCAGATGAGAAGTTAGAAGCAAGTGGTCCCAGATTGTGAGAGGGATCCCAGATTATGAGAGGATGCAAGCCAGGCTGAGGGACCCTCCCCCATGCATGAATTTCATGCACCAGGCCTCTAGTCCTGTATAATAAAACCTAATATGATAAGTGTCCAATTGTCCAGTCATCTGTTCAACCAATCAAAATGTAATATGCTAATGATCCTAAAGCTGCTCAACTGTCAGAAACCAAACATTGTCTCAGTATGAACAGGAGACCAGAGGCTGGTCAACCTTAATTGCTCTGAAAGGTCAGAGCTAATCACTCACTGTTTAGTTGAAACATTGTTAGCTGAAGCAGCCTCTACCTGTTTGTTTCATGCTAATTTCTGTTATTGTAATTTCCTGCCTAAAGGCTATGGGTGTGTCCCAATGCCTTAATAAAAGGGAGAAAAAGGCCAAAGCAAGGGGTAGTCCTTTCCACTAGAGCAGCGGTTCTCAACCTCTGGGTTGAGACCCCTTTGGGGGTCGAATGACCCTTTCACAGGGGTAGCCTAAGACCATAGGAAAATGAAAATATTTACTTCACGATGCATAACAGTAGCAAAATTTCATGGTTGGGGGTCACCACCACATGAGGAACTGTATGCATGGGTCACAGCCTTAAGAAGGTTGAGAACCACTGCACTAGAGGAAGGCTTCCGCCTGGCCCCCCAATATCGCCAAATTAATATTTTCTAGTCTCTCTTTTCATTTGCATGCAGCCTCCTTCAGAACCCGAACCCTGAACCAGGAACCCTGAACCACGCGGGACGTGGAAAGAGGTTCCCACACTCAACCACCATTCACTATGACATGTACTGAACTTCAAGGGGCAGATGCTTTGATCCGTAGGTTAGCTTGCTGCTGGGGTCTGGTAGGTTGGGACTGAGTGAGAGGAGCCAGACATGCCTTGCAGCCCTCCTGTGGTCCCTCCCCAGGTGGCCAAAATCCACATCCCTTTTCTCAGCCTGGCTTGCATTCTCTAGCAATCTGGGGTACCTATGGGGATGTTGGAGAGCTGGTTTTAGTCCGATTGCACAGGCCAAGTTGGGGGACGCCACTGATGCAGGAATTTGTGCTTCAGGACTCTAGTAACTATATAAATATAAAATATTACTTATCTTTTGTTTAAAATAGCTTTATTGAGAAAGAATGTACATATCATAAAATTCACCTATTTTAGCTATACTTTGCAATAATGTTTTGTAAATGTACAGATGTGTGCACTCATCGCCACAATCCAGTTTTGGTTATTCACCGATTGATGGAAACTTGCATTGTTTCCACTTTTTAGCTACTTTGAATAATGCTGCTATGAACATTCACATACAAGTCTTTGTGTGGACATCCATTTTCATTTCTCTTGTGTAGATACAATTTTAATTTCCCTTGGGTAGACATTTAGTAGTAAATTTCTGGGTCATATGGTAAATTTATTTTTAACTTTTAAGAAACTGCTTAAAAGTACTTGTATCATTTTACATTTCCACCAGCAATGTTTTGAGGATTAGAGTTTCTTCATGTCCATGCCAAGCCTCTTTTAAAAAAGAATATAGTCTTACTGATTTCAGAGAGGAAGGAAGAAGGAGAGAGAGAGAAACATCAATGATGAGAGAGAATCATTGACTGGCTGCCTTCTGTAGCCCACAACCCAGGCATATGCCCTGATTAGGAATTGAACCATGACCTCTTGGTTTATAGATGGATTCTCAACCACTGAGCCCTGTCAGGTGCTACATGCCAAGCCTTTTAATTGCCTGTCTTTTTTACCATAGTTTTTCTAGTAAGAAAGATGTGATATTTCGTTGATGTTCTAATTTTGATTTTACTAATGACTAATAATTTTGAACATCTTTTCATGTGCTTATTGCTTATTCATATACCTTCTTTGGTAAAGTATCTATTCAAGTCTTCTTTTCATTTTTAAGTTTGGTTCTTTGTTTTTCTATTTTTGTTGTAAGAGTTCTTTGTATATTCTGGATACAAGGTCAATCAGAAAAATAATTTGCAAACCTTTTCTCCCAGTCCGTGGCTTGCCTTTTCATTTTCTTATCATGTCTTTTGGACCCCAAAACTCTTAATTTTGATGAAGACCAATTTACCAATTTCTTCTTTTATAGATCATGCTTTTATTATTCCATCTAATAACTCTTTTTCCAACTCAAGATTATGAATATTTTCTCCTATATGTTCTTGCAAAGGTTTTGTAGTCTAGTTTAATTCTCATAGTTAGGTCTATTAAAACTTACTCTTTCATAATGATGCTATGAACATTCACATACAAGTCTTTGTGTGGACATCCATTTTCATTTGATGTTGTGAATACACTGATAAAAAGATTTGATTTTTGTCTTGAAGAAGTTTATAATCTTGTTAGACAATAGTTCCACACACAAAAGAACCCAGCACATTATTGCTATGGCAGGGTAGGTAAACCATGTAGAAGGTACAGAAAGATCCAAGTTTTGTTTGTGAGAGTCAAGACCTGTTGTCTATAGAAGTTACTGCTGGAGCTGAGATGTATAGGAGTAGGAGTTATCCAGGTAGCATGTTGGGAGAGGGTTATCAGGCACAGGTAAGAAAATATGCAAAGATATTATGTGGGTCAGTGGTCGGCAAACTCATTAGTCAACAGAGCCAAATATCAATAGTACAACGATTGGAATTTCTTTTGAGAGCCAAATTTTTAAAACTTAAACTTCTTCTAATGCCACTTATTCAAAATAGGCTTGCCCAGGCCATGGTTTTTTGTGGAGGAGCCACACTCAAGGGGCCAAAGAGCCACATGTGGCTTGCAAGCTGCAGTTTGCCGACCACTGAGGTAGGCCAACAAAATGGCTAGAAAGGTAGATAATGTGGCTAGAAAATCAAATGTCAGGTGAAGCATGGAGGGTGATAAGGTTCGTGGGTAGGTAGAATCCAACTCACATAGGGTTTTGAAGCTCATGCAAAAGTTTGTTTTATCATATGCCTTTGGAAAATTTGTAGAGGTGAGCAAAACCATAGTTGCATGATGGAAAATAATAACTTTGATTGCAGTGTATATACTACACTGAAAAGGGGGTAATAATGATATATTTCAATAATGATATCCATTCCAGATTCACTCTCCTAGGCTCCACTAGACCCACACATCAGAAAGTGGGTGCTGCATCTCATGAATTCACACTTTTCTAACAAGATTGCCAGGTTATTATTATGCCCTGCAAAAGATAGGTGCCACTGGGTTAGAGAACAGTGCAGTTAGGAGGCTATGGTTATAGTGCTGATAAGAGCCTTAACTCAGCAGTGGCAGAGGGAGAGAGAGTAAGGAAGGATATGATAGAGATTTAGAAAGGGAAGACTAGGAAGGAATTGGACAGGTGGTGGTGCCACTAACTTAAATGCAAAATTCAACTGGAGGAATAACATGGTGGAGGTGAGTGGGAAAGGAAGATGAGATCAGTATTAGAAATCCAAAATATGAAATGCCTGTGGAACACCCAAATGGAGATATCCAGCAGCAATTATCTATACTAATAAAAGGGTAATATGCTAATTAGATCAGGTTGACTGGACATCTTCTGGATGTCTGACTTCCTTCTGGACAAAGCCACAGTGGCGGGGGCCGAGGCAGAGGTGGTTAGAGGCGATCAGGCTGGCAAGGAATAAGCAGTTAGAGGCAATCAGGCTGGCAGGGGAGCAAGCATTTAGGGGCAATCAGGCTGACAGGGGGGCAAGCAGTTTGGGGGTGATCATGCCAGCAAAGGGCAATCAGGTTGCAGGCAGGTGCACAGTTAGGAGCCAGTGGTCCTGGATTTTGAGAGGAATGTCCGACTGCCAGGTTAGGCCTGATCCTGCGAACCTAAACTGGCAGTTGGACATCCCCCAAGAGGTCCCAGATTGGAGAGGGTGCAAGCTGGGCTGAGGGACACCCCATGCATTAATTTCGTGCACTGGGCCTCTAGTATCTATATAGTTCTTTAATTCAGAAAAGTTGTTTGGGCTGGAGATAGGAGATTAGGGCAGTTTTAGATAATACAGCTATGGGTTTGCACATATTAGAACATACAATAAAATCATTTTGTTAAGATTGGTGGAACATGCCCGAATTCCTCATTAAATGTACAGAGGCACATGCTGGAAGCCAATTAGCTTTCAACTTGATACCTTATCATGTATTAATGCATGAGAGTTTAATTGCTTCTTATCTTGAACTGCTCTTCCATTCAGTGGCAATTTTACTCATTCAGAGGTAGGTAAGTGAATTAGTTAGCTGTAACAAACCCCATATTTTCAGTAGCTAGACATAACTACTACAAAACTCTATTTCTTCTGTAAATAATAGGCCAATACAATTGGCAGGGCGTTTCCTCCATGTGGGATTCAGGGACTCAGTTCTTTCCAACATCTGGCTCTGATCCTCTAAGGGACTCAAGAGATCTGCATCCAGGTGGCAGCTGGGAGGACAGAGGGCTAAGAAGGCACATCCACTTCTCAGCCAACTTGGCCCAGAAGAAACCTTGGATCACATTCCAGTGGTGAACACTAGTTATATGGATTCACTCAGATACCAGGAGGCTGAGAAATGTCATGCCTGACGGGGCAACTGTTTCTCAGTGACAAGTCTTTTTGTTAAAATCCTCACTTGAGGATATTTTTTCCATTGACTTTTAGAGAGAGTGGAAGAAAGAGGGAAAGACAGAAAGAAATATCTATGTGAGAGAAGTATATTGATTGGTTGCCTTCTATATGCACCCCAACCAGGGCCCAGGCTGTGCCCTTGACTACAATCAACTAGGGACCCTTCAGTCCGCAGGCCAATGCTCTATTTATGGAGCCAAAACAGCCAGGGCTTGGTGACAAGTCTTTATAATGGAGGGGGCACATTAATTATTGGAGAATGGCTAGTCTTCTTTAGCATAGTAGCCATGTTAGATTGGAGTATGCTCCAACCTGATATCTGGAATAGACAAAAAATGCTCCATGAAAATGTCTAATTGTTGATTAACTGAAATTTTGGATTCCCTGCTATATGCTCAGCACTATTTTAGGTACTTTAGGGGTACAATTAAAGCATACATGGATTGACCAATCAAAAGCTATTTATTTGGCACCTACTATTACCATAGCATAATGAAAACTTAAATTTAAATTATGACTCTTATTCTTGAGGAATCAAGGATGACTTCCATAAAGTGATCAACAAACAGTACTAGAGAGAACATTAACCTTTAACAGTAGGTAGTATTGTGACACTGTTTTCAAGAATAAAGTCCCAGATAACCAGAGTATTTAGGGCAGGCACTTTTGAGGAGGTGGAGTGAGGACTAAAATTTACAGGATGGGAACCAACTGGTTGGAGTGGGGAAAAAGAAGCATATCAAGAGGAGCAAAGCAGCCAAAACCGGTTTGGCTCAGTGGATAGAGCGTCGGCCTGCGGACTGAAAGGTCTCAGGTTCAATTCTGGTCCAGGGCACATCCCCAGTGGGAGGTGTGCAGTAGGCAGCTGATCAATGTTTCTCTCTCATCAATCTTTCTAGCTCTTTATCTCTCTTCCTTCCTCTCTGTAAAAAATTAATAAAATATATTTAAAAAAAAAGAGGAGCAAAGCAGATGTGAAGGCACAGGGGCAGCATGAAAGCAGGCAGTCATGGAGCATGCAGCCTGTCTGACGAGAATGGAGAGCACATGGGGCAATCAGCCATCTCAATAAAATCGCTCTTATTTGTTAATGCAGCATGAAAGTAGTTACCTAGATTGGCATCAATTTTGTCTTCATGGAAGAGGGACTTATTTGGAAATAAAGTGAATGGGTCATAGACCAAGATAATAGTGTTTTTACTAGTAAACCTCTAAAACTTAATTCACAGAGGCAGATGCTTTAAATTGCATGTTTTACTATTTCTAACATTAGCAGCTCTGTGTACTTGCCCAGTCTTTGTAGTGGGCTCCAGGGTAAGCAATAGCTGTTTTTTATTTATTCAATGATAATTCTTCTAGGCTAAGACAATGGACAGCTAGTGGGAAAAAAGGCCATCTTGATTGAATGGGGTCATCTTATAAAGAGCTTTGCCAGTCAGATGGCTGAGTTCAGACTTGATGTGGGAGATACTGGGGAGCCATTGAAAGTTTCAAATAGGTAACTTTTTGAGAATGTCAGTGAATGAACATTCATCTTCCATCAATATGTAGGATGGCTGAAAGTGAGGGAAGCAGTTGGAAGGGAGTCCTATAATTTTAGAAATTTAGCGGTGGAATTGAGAGGTGGAATAGAAGGAACAGAGAAATACAGGGGAAATGGGGAATGGGGGGGCGGGGAGGAGGCAAAGATTCTGGGCCTGGAAGAACGTCAGAGATGGGGAAGGAAATTAGTGGATGGCAGAGTGTGGGGAGGAGTGTGAAGATGATCCGGTGATTACTGTGGAGACTTGATGTGACAGCGTGACTGGAGGGAATGCTCGCTGTGTCTTTAGTCTCTCATTAGTAAGGGGAGCACATTTGTGGCTCAGTCCCACCACTTGCTTCCCGCAGTTTCCCTTAGCCAGCAGGCCTTGCTTGGAGCCTCCTCAGTTGCCCAGCAGCCCTCTACTGTGAGGATCAAGGATTGCAAGCCAAGACTGATGGCTTTTGAGTAATATCTACTTTTTATTGACAACCCTGAAAAGTTCTAGATGCACTTAGCACCTCCAAAGAAGCGCTAAATGATTTAACATTTTGGGGACAAATTGGTTCTATTAGTCTCTAGTGCCAAATTCACCAAAAATAGCTCATTAGCTGTGCATTGTGATTTCACTAGGGTGCCCTGGTCTTGGCCGGATTCCAAAGAACACATTTGTATAAAAATGTTCCCATTATGGAGTGTGATACCTATTAATGGAGCACCATATGCAGCAGAGCAGCTCCCCTTGCCTCCTCCCCGTCTTTCAACCTGAAGTTTATATTTTCCATGCATTTTTGCCAAGTGACCTGCTTTGCAGGGGTTAAACTTTACCTAATGGGCTAAGGCCTGAGATGCTGTAGCAATCAATCTTTCATCTGGATTTAAGCACCTTAGTTTTCCCTTTCTCTGTGCCTACTGCCAATCCTGACCCTTTCATTCTCTCCTAGCCTGAGGGGAAGGAAAGGAGGGGGGAAGGTTGAGAGTGGGCTTCAAGCCCAGACCTACAGCTGTGCCTGATTGACCGACAGTTCTGTTGTTAGCCACAAAAAGGCCACTTTTAAAGGCTAAAGCAAGAATGACCAGCTGGTGTGACAGGCCTTGGGTTTTTGCCTAGTTGCATTAAAATTCATCAGTTCCGGTCCTTTTTCATCAGATTCATGATTTCAAGGGTAGTATTTTCAGACCCATTTTTTTTTTTTATGGAAGTTCCTGGCTATCAAATGCTATCTGCAGTTTTTTTTTTTTAAATGATGGCCTCCATTTTGTAGGTGGCTTTAAACTTTTATTAAAAATGGCTTAGAGTAAAAATAAATGGGGAATACTTGTTATTCATCAGGAGAGACCTATAGAGAGGTTTAACAGTAATAAAAATCAAGAGATTATGGTAAATTCAAGAATAGATATAAGCATTTGTTTGAAAGAGGTGTTTTCTGAAGTTCTAGATCTGAAATCCTCTAGGTGCCTGCAGTGTTTAAGTTGAATATGGAGTCTTTGGATCTGGATCTAGGATTTCTTCTTTGTCTGGTCCTGGTTTACAAAAGCTGGGAATAGTTCTAAAGGTTGGTATCACTGGGAAAGGTATATGCCAATAAAAAATGTCATTAGTACCAGGTCCTTTTTTCACAAAGAGATACATTTGTTTTTAAAGTAATATATTAATTCAGCAAACGAATAGTGAATACCATGGGTGATGATGTGAAAATGAACAAGGCAAGCTCTGACCCCAAAATGTTTACATTGAACATAAACAGAACTGAGTGCTTTTAAAAATTCAGGAGATGAACAGTGCTAACATGAACAAGCAAAGAAAAACAAAACAGGAGGTATGAGGAGAATGCTTGACTAAGTTGGAGGATGGCAAGATTGTCTCTTCGAAACATCGAAGATTAAGGCTTTGTATCCTCACACACATTGTGCTGGTTATTCTCTAGTGGGATTTGAGCCCAGCTGGGAGTCTACATAGGCAAGTTTTAGTTTGTTCACTTTCATTTAAAAAAACAAACCAACAAAACAAACAAAACTCCACACCCATAAACCACAAGTCAGTTTTAGTTCTATTTGTGAAAAGTCTCAATTTGAATTTAACTCATTTTTTAAAAGCATAAAATTATGTGGAAGTTAATTTCTATTTTCCTTGAATATAAGTTTCAAAATAATAAATTATCTTGGGACTAACATGGGTAATCTTAAAAAAAACATAATACAGAATACTGTTAAACTTTATTGATAGATCAAAGAGGTCTGTATAAAAATCTCTGTGTAGAGCTTTCTAATCATAGGCCCATAATTTTATTTTTTAATTAAAATGTTTTTATTGACTTTTAGAGAAAGGGAAAAGGAGAGGGGTAGAGAGATGGAAACATCAATGAGGGAGTAATATCATCATTCATCCTCACAGGTGATGGAGCCTGTAACCTGAGCATGTGCCTTGACCAGGAATTGAATCGTGACCTTCTGGTTCATAGGTCAATGCTCAACCATTGAGCTATACTGGTCAGAAGATAATTTTAATTAATGACTTTAAGTTGAGAGTCTCTGGGGCAGGTCTCAGGAATCTATACTGGATACAAGGCTGATGGTGATACTGATGAGCATTCAGAGTTTAGAACATTGCATTGTACCTAGAACTGGAAAACATTTTTTTAAGCACCTGTGCATACACCATTAATTGCTATTTTTATTCCAGGCATTGTTAACTGGAAAAGAGAAAATTTTCTTTCTTAATGTATTTCTACAACCAAAAGAGAGTGATGTCGCACAAATCTCAGGAACATCTGAGAGAATGATAATCACAGGACAAGTTGTACTACGTTAAAATGACCTCTCCTTTCTAGCAATACCAATAAAGACCAGTTAGAGCCCAGCAAGTAGGAAGGTCCTCAGACTTCTTTGGAAGGTGTGCTTTGTGGATGGATCTTACTGTGGTGTACAGGAGGACAGGGTACAGTTTCATTTACAGGTTTGAATAACATGCATTTTCACATATATTGTGCTGGTTATTCTCCATTTGCTCTTCCCCACCTCTCTGTCCTTTTCTTGGCTGCACAGAGCTCCAGTCAGCTGCCCTCTCCCTGCCTGGCAGAGCTGTGTCTCCCCAGACTATAGCTCCTGTGGGCTGGGCCCTCATCTGCAGCTTCAGTTCTCACCAAGCTCCTGTAGCACTGTTGTCTTGCTTTTCTCCTCCAGGCCCAAAGTGGCAATGGCTTTGCAGTATTTCTTGTTCTGGACACGCCACAACCCCTCATTAGATCACCGGACCCGGTTCTGTGAATAGTTCTTCCTTACTGTTCTTCAGAAGCCCATTTGAGTGGGTCTCTGCATCCCATCAGGATCTGATGAGACATGAATCACATTCCAAAGAGCTCCTCGGATGTTCACACAGAGGAGCCCAGAAGGTTTGTTTCTTTAGAGACTGAACAGAGCTGCTTAAAATGGCCAACTACCAGAATAGGAGCATCAGAAAGGGGCACTGACTAAAGGACTTCTTGGGGGGAAATGCTAACAGCACAAAGGGATGTAGAAAAGGTCTATGCTGACTGCACAGAATGACTGGGAACACTAAAGAAAGGAAACCATGTGGTTTAACTTGCATTCACAAGAGAACATTTTGAAAATAGATATTGTAAGCCAAATGAAGACTCACAAACATATCTCCCAATACAGCCGTAGATCTGCGAGGATTGAGCTGACAGCGGATCAGAGTGAGAATAAATATAGTAACTTCTAACCACAGGCAGGGCACTGTCCTTGCTCTGGTCGCTGACGTTTCTGGCATCCACGGCAGCATTTGTGTGTCACTGGGAAGGTAGGGACATGCCGATGACAGCTCTGCACTGTGGGAAAAGTTTTAATGTGCTGTCGGACTTTTTCAGTCTTGTCAGGGTCCTGTGACTTTGTGTTCTATCTTGTTTATGATGTATGTGGATACTTTCAAAGAAATGTGCTTTCCATACTGGTATAAAGACACTTGGATTCTTCCTTTTGGTATAAGATTACACCAACCAAAAGTCAACAAGTATATTCTCAGAGCTTGGCATACGCTCAGCACTGTGGAAGCCTCATGTGCTTGATTGCAGTGTGTATTTGTTGTACGTCTATCTGAACCAGCCACAGAAGTTACAGTCCGTGTTCCCCCTCCCAAGCTTCTTACTCTAAGATGGGAGTCCAACTGACCTTGAGCTCCTCTAAACCCTCCTGGCTGAAGGAGACAAGAGCCCTCTCTGAATATGTGAGAAAAATGAAGAGTGGTGGAAGGGCAAGTTACCATTCATATAAGGAAGTCAAGCAAGCTCTTTTAGAGAAATAAGAACTCTGTTAGTGTTCATTGCTAATTGCCAATGTAATAACATGGAGCTTCATCCATGTACATGTGCCAGATACTGTCCAAAGCATTTTCCACAAATGGGATTATGTGATTCTCATAGCCCTTTGAAATAGGCTATTTTATAATTCCTACAGACAAGGAAATTGGGCACATAGAGTTCAAATAACTTTCTCAGGGTGCAAGAGTCAAGAGAGTATAGAACCAGGATTAGATCCTGGCAGCCTGCTGCCTGGGTTGGAGGAGGACGTCATCTCTGGTGGAGAGAAGCAACTCTGTGAAGGAGGATGCATTTGAGAAGGGTTTGGGAAGACAGTTATCAATACTTTGAGATGGTGCATAGGGCAGAGAGGCAAGAGCGGGCATTCCAGTTGAAAAGAAAATGTATTTAAAGTCAAAGTGTTCAGCCCTAACCATATCTTGTTAGTAATTAAGTTTCCATTTTCCCTATTGCCACCATATAACACAGGCCAATACCTCATTCCCTAAGTGACCACAAGAATCTGGAAAACTGAAGGGCAAACTAGTAATATCACTGGCCACAACCCTCAACTTGTGACAAGAAAGGGCTGGCAATGGAAGTCACAACTACTACCTGTTTAGGAAGGTCTCACATCCCTCCACCAGGAGGGGCTGTGGGTGAATTCAGAGTAAGTTAAAGTTCTCTTCCCACATCAATGATTCATCATTAAAAAAGTGAAGTTATTGAATAAAAGTGAAATTGGGTTTTCGAGGCCTCTGGTTATTTTTGAGTCATGCCTTCCGCTGGCTGCTTGCTGGGCCATCATTTCTTGGTGTAATTTTCCCTTAAAGTAGGGGTTTCTGAGGCAGGTATTCTCAGGAGCAGCAAAGCCTTTAAGGAGAACCTTCTGAACCTGGGCTGGGAGGAAAGAGACTTGATCAATTAATCAATCTACAATATTTGTTGAGTACTTATTCTGTGGCTCTCGAACTGTGCTGTGCATGTTTAACAGGAGGGAGAGTCTTTAAAAGCACAAAGGCAGTGTGGTTAGGATTTGTCTTCTCCCTACACTGAGCCATCTCAGAGGCAAAGATGCTTCCCTTCTTCAGTGCAAACCAGGAACCACAGTCCTGAGCACTAAATACCAGAAAAAGCCCTGTCGCATCCCTCCACAACCATGGAAGCAGGCAGCATTGTGCTGTTGGGGAGGCTGGCTTGAGAAGTGACAGGTTTACTCAGAGAGCTCCATTGGGAAGAAATAATGCATATAAATGAGGGAAAGGTCATGATGTATATGCAGAATGTGACTGTCTTCCGTTTGGACCTTCCGGATAGGGCTTCAGAAAGCTGTTCTGAAAGCTATCACCGACTCCAGGCAGAGCTAGAAGGAAAATGGACTTTTCATCTTTTCCATCCACACTTGGTTTCTTATTCTCCCTGTTTTAACAAAAAGATTTTTCTGTCCTCCAAACACAAGTTCATAAGCAGATGCAAAATATTTCCGTTTGGACATAAGCCAAGGGCAGAGCACCCTGCTTTTCCAGCAACTCTCCCACACATCTATGGGTTGGGCTTCCCCCATCTCTGTGCAGCCTGGTGGCTCTTGAAAGAATGAAAATTCCTTACTGAACTTTGAGTCCTGAACCAGTGATACTTCAGACCCTCTCCCGGAGGGACAGATGACTTCCCTCCAGAGAAGCTGAGAGGTGCCAGGCGTTGGTCAGGCCGGCTGTCCCCTGATATCCCAACACTTCCCCCACCTCCGCTGTGATGGACAAGAGCCAAGCTTGCCAGCCATAGTGCAGTGTCAAGAGAGGAAGGAGGCTTGTGACAGAGAAGGAAAGGGGGACAGGTGGTGAGATGGGATGAGAAGGCCCCCGGCCAGCTCTTTGAGAGAAGGTAATGCATTTGATGCACTCTAATGGTACTCCCGACTGAGGGGCCATATGGAGCCCTGGATACCACACAATTCCCTCTTACTCCCCAGGTGAGCCCACCTTTTCCTGACAAAATCACAGCATCAATTGGGTCAAGCAGTTGCCACTGGTAATTCCTACTGCTCTTTTTCTGACGGGGAAGTTAAACATATAAGGAGGATCTGGCATCTGCTCCCAGTATATCTTTTATAGTTAGAGTCTGGCCATGCTGTAGCATTTGGGAATGTATCCTTTCAGATTCCTGCATTTTAGAGATAGTCAAGGTTAACCCTTTAAGCCATGGGACAGAAATGGGTAGGTAGAAGGGCAAATCTGGCTGTAGATGCACCTGGAGAAATTTCACTGCTTTTACCACTCCTATGACTCTACCCGCCCTTCCCCGCCCCCCCCCCCCCCGCCAGCCCCCACTGACTCACACAGCTCACAGCTATGTTATGCTCCTGGACTCCAGAGGCATTTGAGTTTGGTAACCCCTGCTACTGACACTTTTAAGTGGCTTTTTGATAGACATATTTCTAAAAGATACTGCACTTTCTGAAGCAATATGCAATGAACATAACTTTCTTTTCTGCCTCATCATATACTTTAGCTGTATTTCAGGTCGGAGCTATAAATTCAGAGTTAGTGTACACAGCACACCGACTGGGCTGGCCCAAGGAGGCTTTGGAATGTGCTCTGGAAGTGTCTCTGAGGCCAGGCTGCCCTTTGGTTGATTATTGGAGTGCTGGTGTAGGCCAGGTGACCTTAGGCAACAGCCCAGGGTAGGGTGGCAGCTTCCTCAGGCTAATTAACAAGTGAATCAGGCTGATGCTTTCTCAACCTTTACAATATCCTGTCCCTGGCCTTGGCTCATTCCAAGAATGTTGGGGAATTTCTGCTTGGTGGACACAGAGACCAACATGTGCAGCATTTCATCAGTTGACCGTTTCTTTCTCCAATCTGTCGTTTCCTGAACTTTTGAGGTTCTAGTGGCTTGGGGTCTCTGACCTTGTGATAGGATTGTCCATTGAAGGACTCAAGTAACTTGGACGCACTTGTTGGTGCGAGTGCTCAGACCGAATGTTGTGGGGTGTGTGTCTGTGTGTGTGTGCGCGCACACACAGAGTCTGACTACGCTGGAGGGTGAGGAGGAGGCAGGGCCCCTCTCCGCAACTCTTCCTGAAGCCTCCCTTGCTTATAATACATATTTGGCAGGAGATGCTATATCTCAAGATGCAAAGTACGGCCACCTACCCTGATGTGTTTTTTTTTTGAATGACTGTGCAAAGGCAGGAGCTGCTAGCACAGCTCAGAAGACAGTTCCAGGGCCGTTGAGGGGTGGTCTTTTCCTTTGCATTGAAGTCTTTTTCTGTCACTTTCAAGGTCCTCCATACTGTTTGGATTCAGAAGATGGTGAGTGTGTGTGTATTCTAAGAATGTGGTTTTCAGCCTATCCCCATTTATAGTTGCAGTTAGTGCAACTTTCCCCTTGACCCATGATTGCCCATCACACTGAGCTTCCAGGGTTGTTACCAATGTTTGTTCTTTGGTGAACCTCCCTGAATATTTTTATCAGAAGTTGAGGGGGTGGGAGGGCATTGCAGGCACTGCTTTGTACCACTATCTTGGTCAGAGGTCCTCTGTCTATGCTTTAAATAAAGAGCAGAATTGCCACATGTAGTATGGGACCAGTTCATTCTGAATCTTGGTCCCTCCTACCCATCTGGATTTGGCTTCTTTGATATTTCCTTAGTTATAGAACTTCTGGTAAGCTAGACTTCAGGCAGTTCTCAATGATGGTTGTTCTATAGTTTAGTTGTAATTTTGATGTGGTCATGAGAGGAGGTGAGAACAGTGTTTATCTACTTGCCTCTTTTTTAAAAAATGTTTTTATTAATTTTTAGAGAGAGAAGAAAGGGAAGGGATAAATAGAAACAATAATGAGAAACATCATTGATCAGCTGTCTCCTGCATGCCCCCTGTAGAGGATCGAATCCACAACCCAGGCATGTGCCCTGAGCAGGAATGGAACTGTGACCTTCTGGTTCATAGATCAATGCTGAACCACAGGCCAATGGTCAGCAAACTCATTAGTCAACAGAGCCAAATATAACCATACAATGATTGATATTTCTTTTGATAGTCAAATTTTTTAAACTTAAAATTCTTCTAACACCACTTCTTCAAAATAGACTCACCCACACGGTGGTATTTTGTGGAAGAGCCACACTCAAGGGGCCAAAGAACCGCATGTGGCTTGGAAGCCAGTTTGCTGACCACTGCACTAAGCCACACCAACCAGGCCATCTTCTTGCCCTCTTGACTCAGTAGATTGAATCATTCCCATTTTCTTCTTATCCAAATTATCCCCACAGTCCCTAGCATAAAGTGGTAGGTCAACAAATGTGGAATGAATGCTCCTTTCTAGACACTGTCCTTACAGGTGGTCTTTTTTTTCTTTTCTCTCTCCCCTGGAGATTTATCCTAGACTATTCCATTTCTTTCTGGAGCTGCTGTGGCTCTGATTACTCTCCTGGAAAATGACTTCTATAAAATCTGCCTCGTTCACTGGGGGGTGGCTGGGAAGAAGATAAAGGTGAAGGGGGAGGGAAGAGAGAGAGAGAGAGAGAGAGAGAGAGAGAGAGAGAGAGAGAGAAAGAAAGAGAGGGATAAAAGGAAAAAATAGGAAGATGTGTATTCTTTCATACAAAATTACTTCTTAATAACAGTTTAAGCTAGTGTCTCTTCATGCTGAGAGCCATTAAAGGTGACTGCCATCATCGAAGGTGCATCCAGAGCACCAATAAGGTTTGAGAAGCAAGACTGAAAACCATCTCGACAGGAAGTCAACTGCATTATTTTGAAGTGAACACAGCTCGAAGCAATAGCAGATGCTTAACAATGAAGAGTGGGTTGATGAAATGCCTCACTGCTCTGCCCGAACATGACCTGGATACTTATCGGCAGAGACGGAAGCCATTTGGGGGACTTAGAAATTCTGCTCTTTGACCTACAGGTCTGTAATATATCAGGCAAACTTTTACATCGTGATGCATCTGTTTGTATAATACAGAATGGGGTCAGATGGGACCATCCCTTCCAGCTACTTAAAATGTCAAAGGCCAAATCCTGCACTATGATGAGCAGTTATCAGGACTCCTGAGCCAGCTTGTCAATAGATTCTAGCTACTTCCTATTTTTTTTTAAAAAAAGCAACATACAGTTGTTTATTGGCTGCACACTATTATACTATAACCTCTTTGCTTTGACAACTCCAGGTTTGGTCCATTATTGCAATAGCTTTTTGGTGTCTCTAAGATTTTTTTCAAGATTTCCACAGACAGGTAGTGATTAGAATATATTGTCAATTCTCTTAGTTTTGTGTGTGTGTGTGTGTGTGTGTGTGTGTGTGTGTGTGTGTTTTCTCACATAGCTCACCTGCCAACTTGTTCTTGTTAATTCAGCTCTTCTAGCTCTTGCCTGTTTCTGCGCTTAGTTGTGGGAAGACGAGGTGAGTGAGGCTGAGTAGGAGGTAGCAGCGGTAGCTGCAGCAAGATGAAAATGAACGATATTTTCAAATCCTGAGCAGGGCGGCAGAGGCTAATAATTACATTAAAAAGGCCCTCTGTAGGTAGGTGCAAATAGGCTAGTCTAAACAAGTGCCGCTGTTTTAATATGGGCTGTGGGAGATGTCATTACCTGACAAGACTGCCACCTTTCACCTCCAGCCATTGTGATCCGTTAGGTCTCACTAACGGGAGAGCGAGGAACTTGTTTGCAGGGGATTTGTTGTCTCACGCTCAGAGGCAGCTGAGAGACTTGCCAAATGACAGGAAGACGCTTACATTCACAAGGTGTGATTGCCTAAGTGTTTGTCTGTGTCTAATTAGTTTGCCTTTGCTGGTTGGTGGCTCCGCAGCCAGGAGGCAGATTGACTCCACAGGCTGTAAGCAAAGAGGGCTGATTGGTGTTGTTATCATTTGTGTATTTAACCCTCCCTCAAACTAGAGTTCTCTGGAAAGGAGAGCCTTTTCTTCTGCCTTAAAAAAAAGGCATTTAAAAAGCACCCCCCCAAAAAAAAAATAAAAGAAAGAAAAGAGAGAAAAGGGGGAAGAGAACAGCTCCACCATAGCGTTGACAGACTCCTTTATCCTGTACCCGCAGCCTGTGAGCCTGTTGGTGACACATGCTATTTGTTCACGAGAACTCACAGAACTGTTTGGTTTGAGATGATGGGCAAGATGCTCCAGACCAAGGAGGAGAAGATTCACTAAAAACCAATGCGGCTCTCCCCTCTTCAATTTTATAAACAACCGGGGAGAGAGAAACCTTGGCCCAGGCTCCTGCCGTGGCTGCGCACACCCTGCAGAAAGATGCGAGGATAAGTTAATTTAAAGGAGGGATTTGCTGTGTCTTATTGGTTGCCTTTCTGGATGTGTGTCAGTGGCTCAGCCATTTCCTGGCCCTGGATGTTTTGGTCCAGGCCCCAGGGAAGCCAAGCCACCTTCCTCACCCTTCCTGCACTTTCCCTCAAATCTGAGCCAGGATTCTGGGGCCATTCCTTCAGGTAGGTTTTTATAAGCAATCAGGTCTCTCAAGAATAGCACATACCCTTACATCTTTAGTTAGCAAAAATTATACAAGAACTGTTATAAGAACTGATACTTTGTTTTTTATGGGTCTGCTTCTTCCAATATGTTGTCGGCTTCTTATTAGAGAACTCTGCTTATTAACCTAACATAGTAGTAACCAGCACTAAGTAGGCCCTGAATAATCATGTGTTGAATGAATGGGCAGGCTTATAGTAGCAGTCTGTAATATGCACTTATACTTTATTCTTAAGCTCAATTTCTTTCAATGTTGTTGTTACTCATTAAAGGGCATGGTCTCAATCTTGTACGTGAGGACAGATGACAATAATAGCTAACTTTTATTTAGTGCTTACTATGTCCCAGGCACTGCCCCAAATGCTTTATATACACCGTCTTGCTTAATCCTTACAAAAATCCTCTGGGATAGGTGCTATCATTATGTCCAGTTTATGGATGAGTAAACTAAGTCTCCACGACTCTGAGTCACCTGTCCAAGGTCATGCTGCTGCTGAGTGGTGAATCCAGGACTTGAACCTGATTCTGCCTGACTTGGCAAGCTGTTCCTGTAAGCAGGGAGGATGCTGCCTGAGGGCCCCGTGTGTGCACCGAGAGCTAACCAGTAGTCATGACAATCCAACCAGAAGGCACAGGAAGTAGCCAAGATTGTTATAGCCAGCCAGGGTCAAGCTCATAAATAAAGATTATGTTCTGAGCAGATGAGGACAATTTTAATTTAATTTTTTGCTAATCCTCATCTAAGAGAGAGAAACATTGATGTGAGAGAGACACATCAATTTGTTTTCTCCCACATGCTTCTCGATGGGGGCCAGGGATTGAGCCTGCAACCGAGGTATGTGCCCTTGATGGTAATTGAACTCACAACCCTTCAGTCCTCAGGTGAATGCTCTAACTGTTGAGCAAGACAGTCAAGGCGATGAGGACAGATTTGTAAAATATATCCATACCTTGTGGGCTCTGAGTGAGGCATTATTGTTCTTTGGAATCTGAGGTAGCCATTGATTCAAGGGAGACTTCTCAAAGATATCACGTTATCATCACTACTACCATATTTATTTACTTTTTATTCACATGTTATACTTTTTCATAGACATATGTGGGAGAAGAAAAGCCCCAGGCTATGAACAGAGACAGTAGCCCCAAAGGAAGGGAAGGTGGTGGGCAGAAGTTGTATGCCAGCTCCATCTGAAGAATAAAATGATGCCATTGGGTGGAAGCAGAAGTGGAGACAAATGAGCATCCCCACCAATGGCAGGAAGAAGGGATGTCAGGGCATCAAGAGGAAAAAAATATTTCTCTGGTAAAAAATGAGAGTTAGAGTATGAGGTTAGTTTTCCCCTTCCCACCCTCCCCGCTCCAGATCCAAATCAGTAATTAAGCAATGTCAATAATTATGGATTCAGACTGGTCTCCAAGTCCCTCTTCTGTTAATATTTCCCAGGCATTGCTTTTCTCCTTTGATAGCCATGTCCTTGCCACACATAGGACTTCACATTTTACAGCAAGCCCACTTTGCTCAGTCCCTACTTCTTGCAAGCACTGTTTGCACAAGATTAGAGAAATGAAGATAATTAAGAGAGAAAATAAATAACGAATATGCATACTCAGCCTTGCCCAATCTGCATCCCAGCTGGACAAGTGTGATTTAATATATATATATATATATATTTCAGAGACAAAGGGAGAGGGAGACAAAGATAGAACATCAATGAAGAGAGAGAATCATTGATCATCAGCTGGCTCCTGCATGGACTGAGCCTACAATCCAACATGTGTCCTTGACTGGTATCAAACCTGGGACCCTTTAGTCCTCAGGCCAATGCTCTATCCACTGAGCAAAACTGGCTATGACCCTGTGTGATCTTGATGATATGTTCAACCATAATAAAAGGAAGTGGGAGGAAGTAGGAGTCTTGGCCTCTGCTGAGCTGCTGTGGGATCCAGCAAGTACTTTCCTTAGTGAGAGCAGCAGGCTAGTCCCAGGATGCTGGGCAGCCTCACAGGACCTGAGAGCTGGGGAGCCTTCTATTCTGTGACCACTGTCACCCACAGCTTTGGGTAACTGTCTCATATTCTTTGCTCCCTTGGTAGCCTTGGCTAGGTAACAACCATGCAGAAGTGGTTGTTACATGTCTAGCTCTTTCCTTAGTGCAAGCTTGGGAGATTTCTCTGCAAGGACAGTGCTGTGTACTTTATGTGCTTTTATTTTATTTTGTGTTTTAAAAGGATTCACTTGATAGCATTTATAGTGTTGGTCCATGACCGATAGGAAATGCAAAAACAAAACCATAAGAATCAAAACTTGTCCTTTACTACAGATAGCTTGAGAAATACTAGCATGGAGCACTGCTTGGCCTTGGAAGGCCTGAAAAGAAGGAAAGGAAAATAAGTCCCATCTTTTTTTTTGCATTTTATTATGTATCTATACAGGGTGGGGAAAAAGTAGGATTATAGTTGTAAGTACAGGAAACACAGAGTTTATTTCTGTATAGTATTATTTATTAATTATTGTATTATTTTTCATATGAACAATAGCAAACCTACTTTTGTCCCATCCTGTACTTTCCCCCTATATTGTTAGAATCTGTATTATTCCTTCCTGGCTGCCTTCCATTATTTACACACACATACACACACACACACACACACACACACTCAGCATTCATGATCACCAGGCTCATTTGTCTTAAGATTTGACTTTCACTCTTTCTAACAACAGATTAAATGAATCCATGGCTATATTAACTTTTCGTTGTTTTCCTGTAATGCATTTTTTAGGAATGATACAAAGTACTTTAAGAAGTTGTGTTAAAAACTGTGATGGTTTTTATCTGGGAAGGAGCTTGTTTGGCACACATGTAAAACTGGCAGGATGCCACAGTAAACCAAGCTGCCCCGGCCCCTCTAAGTGGGTCAATGAGCCATAAAAAAATCTCTGCAATAAACTGAGAGAAGAAACCCAGTCCAGTCTCCTGACACCATAACCAGTGATTTTATTTTCCAAATGGAAGGACAGTCATTTATTTACGCAACACACATTTATTAACCTAAAATAAGAAGTGAGATCCAGTCTACTATCTCCACAAGTACCTCCAGACTTCATAGGCTATCCCTGGAAGTCTCTGTATTCTTGGGAATACATATCAGGGGCCCACTCCTACCTGCCATCTCAAGCTAAGACTGGCAGAATCCACAGCTGAGTCCAGAGCTGCTGAAGGGTGCAGGGAGTTGGTGGGGGATAACCACTAACAATGCCTCCTAAAGCATAATGCCTCTGGACTGCCTGTGATCCATGAGTGAATGGGTTTTGAATGGGTTATGCAGGATCCAAGAGTTTCTTATGAGTTAGAGTTGATTAAGGGCCAAGAGTAAACCTTGGAAGGTAGTTGGGAATATGAGCCTTTGGGGGGAAATAAGATATAAGGGCGTGAGAAGAGGTTGTCTGTATTTTATCTGCATAGTTTAATGAGGACTAATGATGTGTCAGATCCTGATTAAAGAGCTTTACATACATTATGTTATACTAGAGGCCTGATGCTCAAAATTTGTCCAAGAGTAGGCCTTCCTTCCCCCTGCTGCTGACACCGGCTTCCCTCTAGCACCTGGGACATGGGCTTCCCATGAAGGGACAGCCCATCAGTCAGTGGCCTGGGCCTCCCTCTTTGGGGCAATCATGGAGGCCCCCAATTGATCGCCCTGCTGGCTGGTGGCCTGGTCTCCCTCTGTGGGGTTCTCATGGGGCGATGGCTGGGACCCTGACCAATCACATAGCACCTGCTTTGGCTGGCCTGGTGCCAGTTAGTGTTATAGCATGATCCTGGATGGTCATGCAGAAGGTTGTCCAGGTGGTCGTTCTACTGTTTGGCCTTTCGCTTGATTTGCATATTACGTTTTTATTATTATAGATAATTCCTTGCCACCTAGCAACCCATTGAAGTGGGCACTACCATCATACCTGTTTTACAAAGGAGACCTGGAGAGGTTTCGTAACTCGTCTAAGGTCACATAGCCCAAAAGTGATGAAGCCCAACCTGTCCCAGCTTAGGGTCAGTGCTTCTCAGCCTTCAGCACCTTGTGTACTTATTAAACACAGATTCCCAAATGCCACACTCAGGGAATCTGACTGCCAATATTTCTGGGTGGGTGCCAGTGTTCAGCATTTCTAACAAGCTCCTTAGTGATGCTGATGTTGCTGGTGCAGGGACTATGTTTATGCTTATTGCTAGACCCACACTTTGTTTTTTTAATTTAATAAATCTTTATTGTTCAGATTATTACAATTGTTCCTCCTTTTTCCCCCCATAGCTCCGCTCTGCCCAGTTCCCACCCCACTCTTTGCCCTTACCTCCCCCCACTGTCCTCATCCATATGTGTACAATTTTTGTCCAGTCTTTTCCCGCACCCTTCATACTTCTTTTCCCCTGCGAATTGTCAGTCCACTCCCTTTCTATGTCCCTGATTCTATTATATTCACCAGTTTATTCTGTTCATCAGATTTTTAATTCACTTGATTTTTACATTCACTTGTTGATAGATATGTATTTGTTGCTCATAATTTTTCTCTTTACCTTTTTCTTCTTCTTCCTCTTCTTAAAGAATACCTTTCAGCATCTCATATAATACTGGTTTGGTGTTGATGAACTCCTTTAGCTTTTTCTTATCTGTGAAACTCTTTATCTGCCCTTCAATTCTGAATGATAGCTTTGTTGGGTAGAGTAATCTTGGTTGTAGGTTCTTGCTATTCATCACTTTGTATATTTCTTGCCACTTCTGTCTGACCTGCATAGTTTCTGTTGAGAAATCAGCTGACAATTGTATGGGTGCTCCCTCGTAGGTAATTAACTGTTTTTCTCTTGCTGCTTTTAATATTATCTTTGTCTTTTGCTCTTGGCAGTTTAATTATGATGTGTCTTGGTGTGGTCCTCTTTAGATTCCTTTTGTTTGGGGTTCTGTGCACTTCCTGGACTTGTAAGTCTATTTCTTTCACCAGGTGGGGGAAGTTTTCAGTCATTATTTCTTCAAATAGGTTTTCAGTATCTTGCTCTCTCTATTCTTCTGGAACCCCTATAATTCTGATGTTGGTATGCTTGAAGTTGTCCCAGAGGCCCCTTACACTATCTTCAAATTTTTGAATTCTTTTTTCTTTTTGTTTTTCCAGTTGAGTGTTTTTTTTTGTTTGTTTGTATTTCCAATCTTTGACTTGATTCTTGTGTTCCTATTGTCTGTTGTTAGGACTCTGTATAGTATTTTTTATTTCAGTCAGTGTATGTTTAATTTCTAGTTAGTCCTTTTTTATATCCTCAATGATCTCACTAAATTTATCAGCCTTTTCTAGGAAATTCTTGAAAAACCTTATAAACATGGTTTTAAACTCTATATTCAGTCATTTGCTCTCCTCCATTTCTTTTGTTTGTGATCTGTTCTTTTGTCTTCACAATTTTGCTGCTTCCCTGAATTGGTAGGGTAGCTTTGTGTGCTAGGTGTCTATATGGCCCAGTGTCTCAGCCTCCCCAGTTACCTGAGGTGGACACTCTTGGTGCACCCCTTTGTGAACTGTGTGTACAGCCTTGTTGTAGTTAAGTCTTGATTGTTGTTGGTATCACTGAGGGGAATTGACCTCCAGGCCAGTTGGCTGTGAGGATCAGCTTTGTCTATACCGGGAGAACTTCTGTGTTGAAGACACTCTTATGGGACAAGACTTGAAAAATTGCAAAAGCCTCTGTGCTCAGCTTGGATGGGGTGGAGTCTCAGGGAAGGGCAGACAGCCTTGGCTTCCCATCAGCCCTGCCCTGTGAGACCCCTGAGTCTCAGTGTCCCTCGGTAATTGCTGTAAGCACCTCTGAGAGATAGCTGCCCTGGAGTTTCACCTGCTGCCAGGGTGTCCAATTTCTCCCCAAATGAGTCTGGGTTCCCAGAAACTTGCCTGGAACTGGAGTTCAGCGTAGTCAAGAGCTTCCGTCTCCCTCCCTTCTGCTTTAGAAAGCCAGCCACACACTCAGCCACCTATGCATTCAGGAGTCAGTTCTCTCTGTATCCGCATACCTCTGCCTCCACAGCTCCCCTGAGTCTCCGTGTGCTTTCTCTTTTCCTGACAGTCCAGTTTCTCCCAGAATGAATTTGGGTTCCCAGAAACTCGGCCAGAAATGGAGTTCAGTGCAGTTGGGATCTTCCATATTCCTCTCACTTTAGAAAGCCAGCCACGCACTCAGCCGCCTGTGCACTCAGCCACCTTCCTCTCCATGTGTACATCTCTGTACCTTAGCCTTTTGCAGTTCCTCTGAGTCTCAATGTGCTTTCCTCTTTCCTTCTAATTGTAGAATTTCCACTCAGCTAGCTTTCCTGTGGTTCTGGATGGTGTCTGTTTTGTCTTTTAGTTGTAGTTTTGATATTGTTGTGTGAGGCAGCCGTTTAGGTATTTACCTATGTCTCCATCTTGGTTTCTCCCAGACTCACACTTTTAACTAGATATGAGGCTTTCTCTCACTTTCATCTCCCCATGTTCTTTCTGTCTTTCTTGCAGCAGAGAAGGAGGAAACCTTGCCTAGTTCTTTGAGTTTGCAAACCCAAGGCTGTTTCTTTAGTGAATCCAACGGGTTAAAATTTTGCATTGCTCTGTCTTCTTGTGTCTGGGGAGGGAGAGGCAGAGGTGAAGCAGTATTCATTGCTTTGTGTTTCAAGTTATAGATCCATGTAAACACACTTCACACCCCAACCTATACCTTGCAGAATGCAGAGTGGGGGTCCTAAAAACAGTGAGGCTTCTGCAGGATCTGTGGCCCTCCCTGCTCCCTGCCTGCCCACTGGACATAGGCAACTGCAACACTGCAAACAAAGCAGCACAGATATTGGTGATTAATCATGTAGACATACATTATAAATGACTTTTGTGTGTAACCTAAGTGCAGCTTTTAGATCTTCAGGGGGAGAGTTTGTGAGTCTTCCTCAGCGTACCTTTCAAAGTTCAGCTTCCATTCGCCTTTTCTCCTGAAATAACCAGGTTGAATTGACTCCTTGCAGTTCATCCCTAGTATTTCCCACCCCAATGTCTGCAGAGGCTTTGGCAGGAACAGACTCTGCAATTCTGGCGGAAGGAGATGGCTCAAGCACTGATCCAGCATGGCCTTTCTCTTTCCTTCTGGGTTTGAAATCTCACTCCTGCCGCCAGGGTGCTGCTCCTGACCCTCTTCCTGGAGGTGCCATGGAGAAAGTACATGGTGATTGTAGAGAACTTGGAAAACACCAGTTTTGCTGAGAGTGCAGTAATGACGCTACATCATGCCATCGTGGCCCCGTCCTGCATTGGCCTCTCTGTGTTGAAGGAAGGCGCAGTCACACCCTCACACCCATTGCACACTTGGTGAGGAGTTCGTGGTTCTCCAGTCCTTTTCTCTAGTGTGTCTGGGCAAAGACTTTCCACAGACAGGAAAGGACAGTGTTTCCTTCTAAAAAAGAAAAAAACACAAAACAAACAAAACACACACACACACACACACACACACACACACAGCAAATAATGTTCATTTTATGTCTAAAGAGCCTAATGACAGTTCAGAGATGGTTCATGTTCAGCCTATGGATTTCATTGTAACAGGTGTGTATAGGAGAAAATGTCTATCTTGTTCCTGTTATGTAAAAAGGGGAAAAGAGAAGTGAAGAAGCTAAGAGACGGGCTGCAGTGATGGACTGCCTCCCTACTCTACCCTCCAACTTGCTGTTCAATTTATTTTCCTGATGTGGCTTTCTCTTATTAACGTTTACCGAGTTTATCTATTATGTACAAAAATCCAATGCATTCCTATATACTAACACTAAAATTTCAGAAAAAAATTAAAAATTCTTTTTATAATGAAAACAAACAGATTAAACACAGAGGAATAAATTTGACAAAGGATATGAAGGACCTACTATATAATGAAAGGTGCAAAGCATTATTATAAGAGTTTAAAAAACACCCAATGAAATGGCAAGGCCTTTTCAAATGGGTGGGATTCCACCAAAGGTTTAGAAAGCCTGGAGATTAGAAAAGAAGATTGGGAAAATAACAAGGGGAAGAGATTGAGTGGGTATTGGGAATAAAAAGCCTGGAAGAGTCAAAAGATGGGATTCAAACTTTGGGCACTAAAGCAAATGCATAAGCACTGATTATCTGCTGCTTGAGGTCAGCTCTTTTGAAAATAACTCTGCACTAAGGAAAGTGTCCATCTACTTAGGGTGGTGGGAAGGACCCCCATGCTCCCTTTGATTTCCCCTATAGGGACTATAAGATACAGAGTATGGGGTTAGGTTATGTCTTTCACCTTTCGAAAACCATCAGTATTTCTCAAGTACGTTACTGGGATTCCTTCCCCTTCTCCATGTTACTGAGTCACTGAATGCCAAAAAGTACAGATTCATAGGCCCACCCACTGCAAAACCACACAGAAAAATAAGGTTAAGCTTTTGGGAGCAAGGACCTCAAAAGCTGTATTTTAAGGAACACATTAAAATTTGAGAACTATTGGTGTCAATTCTTTTTTTTGGAGGTGAGGACATCCTGTGTGATTCCATGCCATGATTTGGATTTAACTCTTGTTATGTATCAGATGAGACAATCAATGTGTAAGAAAAGGTTTTTTTAGATGGTAACACCCAATACAAATAGTAGGTATAATTGCCATTAGATATTTGATGTAATTTTGTAATTGAATCATGAGGTGTTAGCCATTCAAGGCAAAAGATCCTTATAAATACCAAAACACCATTAGATTGATAGTAATATAATTGTTCTAATTTGCATATCTTTAAAGATGATTTCAGTGTACTTGTTCAGAAGTTCTTTTCATTTCAGACATTGTTCTTTCTGACTCATATTGCTAAAGGTAATCTTGTGATTTTTGCTGATAATATTAATTTCTTTCCTGATTTTCTTTGGATGGACTGCATTGTCAAACCAACCTGGGCTTATGTCCTACCTGTGCGACCTGCAAACCATGGCAGTTAGTCATGGAATTTTCCTCTTCACCCCTTTGCTTTCTCATCTGTAAAATGGAAACTGAAAGGCCTACCGTGTAAGGCTTTGGGAGAATTAAGAGTTCAGTTGACATAGCTGCACACGACACTCAACAAATGGTTATTGTTAACTGATCTTTAAATTAGACCTTTCTCCTAAATTTGATGACTTCGTAGCAGGTTACTCTTTTATAATCTTGTCACAGTTCTGCCATGCAAAGCCCCCTGATCTCAGCTTCACTAATTTGCCATGTGTAATGACTCTGATGAAACAAATTGTAATTACCCTGGAAGATCACTCAGAACATTAGCACTGCCGCTGTGGCTTGTTCCTGAGCTGTCTTACTTGCATGCTAATCTTCAGCACCTCCTTTGGTGACCAAGCCAAATGCTTAGGACCACGTTTACTAATCTTGCAATGGCTAACAAGCGCTAGAAACAGAAGAGTAGGTGATTGTCTAACCTAAAGTAAGTTATTTCTTCACCAATTTTCCCCACTCTTTTAATGTTGTGATTGATTCTTAGTCCAGTGGGAAAATGTATATACTAGTCATGTATCACATATACATAAGCATGTCCTTGGCCAACAGCAGGCAATTTACATTATTCATTTTTTATGGTGGGAGTTTATAAAATTTCTTCAGTTTATGGGAATTGTTATAAAATCTGGAGAATTAGAAGGAAAACTGGATGAGACTTCTTCTATTTGGTGTTTGTAAAATAGCGGTTAAAATGTACTTCTGGGTAAATGAGTAATAAAAGTTGTCAAATCTAAAGTTGATTGACCGGAATTTATTCTTAGTTTTACAATAGATCTTAATCAAAAGGTTATAGCTGTGAGGGTTTTCCTGACAAAATATGTATGTATTTAAGTTTCATTGGTTAAAGAATTACATTAGATCTAACTGATGTAAATTTATTCAGTGGGAAAAAAATCACACCATCATAATACATTCATTTGCATGTGCAACGCCAGTTCAATCTTTCTCAGTTTTTTTTCTTCTTTAACTCTCTCCTTCCAAATGCTGTCATTCAGGATAAAAATTGATAGCAGCAAAAACATTCTAATTAAGATTTTAAGCTACATAAAATATATAATCCTAGGCTTTGACTTGATTTCCTTATAAAAATGTCAACATCCATGGTATACATCTGTTAGGAGCAAACTTATCAGAGTGAAACTTAATCCTTTCTCTTTGACTAATGGGAGGATGGATTTCCCCATGTTAATTAGATCCTCAGTTTTATTCTAATACAGTAGTTGCTTTGAGGTTTGCCTTTTGTCTCTTTTTCTCCTATTCATTCCATGGCACATTTTCCATTTTCTGGAAATTGCAAACAATTATTTAGAAAAAAATTTGAGTATTTATGTTTCTTAAAAGAATAATGACCCTAACGCTGGTAGCCCAGATTTCTCCTTGGCTGTGATTTCACAGGGCAGAACTGGAACCCAGACCAGGTGTCACCAGGACTCCTTGACTAGAAGAAGTCTCATCCAGTTTTCCCAAATTCCATGATCTGCACAGCAAAGTGACACTGCAATGGTGGCCCCTTTTACAGCATGGGTGTGGCATGACAGGGGTTGTAGACTTGAGTTGAGATTGGGAATTCTGGAAATGTCCTGGTGGTGATAAATCCTGCACCTCACAGGGGAGAGAGCTGCTCCTGTCTGCCTATATGCTTATTGATCTCTCCTTACTACAGGGCAAGCTTTTGTGGAACTGCAGGATGGGGTCTATTTTGGTCAGATCGCAGTGGTCCTGGATCAGGTAAAGCACCACATTCAAACACATTTCCTACCATCCTTTCTGTTTGACCTCAGCTTCCGGTGGCTTTCTGGCCCCTGGTTGGGAATCTTCTGGTCATTGCTGCTTGACAGATGCATGCTCCAGAGTTAAAACAAATGCTCCATCCTTTAGACACAATTGGTTTAATTCATTCTCCCCATTGATAGGACTTCCTGGAGGATCTCTGTGTTAGTGGCCAAAGTCTTAAGGACATTGACAAAATAAGGAAGAATGTAAGCCTGTGATTGTCTGCCCAAGTCTGATGTAACATGTTAAACTTTAACAGCTAAAGTAAAAACATCCCTTGCCCCAAAGAATTTTTCAATTCTAGAATGGGTTTCAGGAGTTAACCCACCCCCTAACTTAGGCACATTTTGAATGTCATATACCTACAATTACTTCTTGATGGCTGACTCTGGTTTTGGTTGCTTCTTGTTCAGAATTTCTCAAGAGTTTTGTGCAGTGAAAGATGGCACAAATAGCATCCAAGCCTGGGTTAATGCCTTTATTTTGATACCCTCCTCTCACTTGCACTATCATCATATTTTCACACTATCTGGAAATTTCCTTTTGCTTCTAATTCTCATCTGATCGATTGCACATTCCTCAAAAAGAAGATGTTGCTTATTTTCCTGGGAGTATTTCTGGCCTTAGCCATGCCTGGAATTAGAAGTGTGCCCAAACTGATGAATGAGTGAAGGATTAAGTACACAAGGCACTGTAATAATTATTAGCATTTTTAACTGGTAGGCATTCAGGGTGGTGTTTGGTACTTAAAACCCACTTCCTTCTTGGACACACTTAGGAAATTATTTGCATAAGGTAGTGGTTTTTATTAGAATCAAGGAAAACCCAGTTCAACTGTCATAACTACCCCCTCCAGAAAGGTAAAATTGGATTCCCCTACTCACCCATACATCACCCATATAAACTCCAGGTTCACGTGGCCAACCAATGGTTGATTAGGGATCTAGAGCAGATGGTAGGAGGAAGGCTGGGTCTGCAGGGCAGCCCTGCCTCAGGTGCAGTGTCTGAGGGCACAGAGAGCAGGGGATGTACCCTTAGGTGCAAGCACAGGGAGGGTGCTGGACTCTGTGATGGAGGAAAGAGGGTGGCCTTAGGTGGCCTGAGGAGTGTGCCAGTGTGGGAAGGGAGTGCCCTCATCCATGTGGATGGGCGCCACCTTTCTCTGTCATGACCTTGCTCACTACTGACATGTGGTCTAAGGAATGTCAGTTTAGCAGCTATGCTGGTGGGGAGGAGCTAAGAAGAGGTTGATAGAGAAGCTGGAAGGAGATAATTGCCTTCCTTTATGTGCTGAGGCAGAAAAGGGGGAGACACAGGGAAGGTGTTCCCTCCCTTTTGTAGATAAAACCTAGCGTGACAGATTTCTGTGGCCTTTAGGGGTGACTCCATCTGATTGGAAGGGTCAGCACATCAACCATGAATACCATATGTCCTGATTTTGAAGACAGCGTAAATGATAAGGCAAGCTAATAATAGCTTCTGAGGAAACAAAGAAGCACTTCCATGGAAAATGTTCTTAATAGAACTTCCTTGCTGACTGATCGATAGCACTGCTCGGCTTCCCCTTCCCTAGGAGAAATGGCAAATTTGGCAAAGTAAGCTCTGCTGAAGGAAATTTGGTAACACCCCAGGAAGATAAATGGGCTGGGGAATCTCCCCAGAGGTCAACCTCATCCTACTTTATGCAGCAGCAAAATTGACAAGGTGCTCAGGCATCAGAAAAGCTGCATATTACAACACTTGTCCTTCAGTGTATCCTCTCTCCTTATTTACATATTTCCCATAAAAGGTACATCTTCAGAGTTCAGCTCCTAAAAGCGTACATGCTAATTTTCCTACAGATCTATTATGTATGAATGAGAAGCGTCTATTCTTTCCTTGGTTTGTGGAGGATTTGTGCATGTAACCCCCCATTAGTGTTAATGACAGATCTATGCATAATTTCCCTGACTCCCAGAATCCAGGGCGCCTGACTAAGCCACATGCAATTACTTACACACACAATGACAGGGAGCTGAGACTGGGGCTCAGGAAGCTGGGTTTGAAGGCGGGATTTCATGTTCTCACACTTTCGGGGTCTGTGTTCAAAAAAGAAGAATGCAAAGAATGAAGAGATTTGCTTATCTCAAAACACCTATAGAACATTTCATGGCTTCTAAGTGTTAAGATAGTTCTCTGTCCCGCAAGACTGAACTGGTGGGAGCCAGGGATTGCATGGCTCTGTAGAATGCCTGGCTCAGAGAAAGTGCATAATCCTTTCCTGTGTGATTGAATGAATGAACAAAATAAGCCTTTTTTTTAAATAAGTTTGGTGATTCTCTGGATTTTAGCTTTTGATTTGCCTCTGGTGTTCTCAGATTTGCTACTTTTAACACTTGTTTCCTAGATGCCAGGAACTTTACCTGCGTTGTTACAATGAAGTCTTCTAACAATGTTATTACAGTGGTCCCTCCTTTATCTGTGGGAGACATTCCAAGACCCCCAGAAGGTGCCTGAAACTGGGGGGTAGTACTGAACCACACACACACACACACACACACACACACACACACACACACTGTGTTTTTCTATATAGTACAAACATTCCTTTTCACTTAAAAGAAGCACCTTATGTCTTCTCTTTGCCATATTCTAATTGCCAGCATCACTACTCTTTCACTTAGGGCCATTATTAAGTAAAATATGGGTCATTTGAACACAAGCATAAGATACCTCCAAGTTAATCTGATAATTAAGTGATTAACGAAGTGTGTACAGGGTGGATACACTGGACAAAGCTTCACTTGCCAGGCAGAATGGAGCAAACTGGTGTAAGATTTCATCACAATACTTAGAATGGCCTGCAAATTAGCACTTATGAAATACTTGTTTGTGGAACTTTCCATTTAATATGTTCAGTCCACGGTTGACAAGGTAACTGAAGCCTCAGAAAGCAAAATTGTGGATACAAGAGGGACTACTATATTTCAATTTGGAGGTTGAACTAACATTTAGAGAGCATAAGTTACTTGTCTACAGTCTTACAGTCAAGAAGAATTTGAACTAGAACTTGAACTTGAGTCTTTTGATAATAAAATTCATGTTCTTTTACAATAGAGCCTACTTCTCTATTAGATTACCCCATCCCCTCTTTCTTGAATCTAGATCAATGGTTCTCAACCTTTCTAATGCCATGACCCTTTAATACAGTTCCTCATGTTGTGATGGCCCCCAACCATAAAATTATTTTTGTTGCTACTTCATAACTGTAATTTTGCTACTGTTAATGAATCGTAATGTAAATATCTGTTTTCCGATGGTCTTAGGCGACCCTACTAGCGGTTCTCAACCTGTGGGTCATGACCACTGGAAAACACAGATATTTACATTACAATTTATTAACAGTAGCAAAATTACAGTTATGAAGTAGCAGAAAATAATTTTATGGTTGGGGATCACCATAACATGAGGAACTGTATTAAAGGTCACAGCATTAGAAAGGTTGAGAACCACTGATCTAGATTCTCGCAACTTATTCCTAGTTCCCCGAATGACACAAAAAATGTGAGTTCTGTTAGAAGAGTAAGAAAAAGTAAAAAAACAAAACAAATCATGTGACTTAGGAGTCATTGTTTCTCCTTCTTGGGCATAAATTATAGCTTTCTGGCACAGTAAAAGTACATTCCCCCTTCTCTGAGTGGACTTTTACTTCCACAGACATGGATATATTACATTCTTCTGTGGCATAATTGTCACCTTATTTTTTTCACTTGGCCAAAATGGGTGTTTACCTTGTGACTTCAAGATAAAATTTGAGGGGGGGAATCCAAGATGGCGGCATAGATGAACACCTACATTGCTGCCTCGCACAACAATTTCAAAACTACAACTAAAAGACAGAACGGACATCATCCAGAACCACAGGAAAGCTGGCTGAGTGGAAGTTCTATAACTAGAAGGAAAGAGAGGGGCTCACAGAGACCCAGAGGAGCTGCAAAAAGCCGAGGTATGGAGATGCACGCGCTGAGAGAGCGGGTGCCAGAGTACCTGGCTGGCTTTCTCTGGCGGGAGGGAAACAGAGACTCCCAATGGCATTGAACCCCTTATCTTACGACACTAAACCCCAGATCCAGCCGAAACTCATACAAGGTGAGTTTGGACTGTGAAAAGGGAGAGGTGCACGGAAATTTAGGAGAGCCGCAAAAGATCAAAGGCCTGGTGGCGGCGCGCACGGCGCTGCGCGGAGGACAGATTGCTGATTGTGCCGCTGGCTTTTGCGAGTGGGTGAGAAACAAACCCTCCCAACTGTGCCACTTCTGAGTCCACTGGGCCCCTGTTTCGGCCGAAACCCTGTGGACCTAGACTCGTGTGGTCCTGGTGTGCAGGGGAGCTGGAAAGGCAGCGGTTCTAGGCACTGCAGGCTCGCGCGCACAAGGACCGCTCCAGCCATTACCCAGTCACGTGAGACTCAGGGGCCGTGGAGGGCGGGGCCGACTGGAAGGCAAGGCGGTCCCTTAAGCCCTGAGACTCCACCCCTCCCAAGCTCAACAGAGGCTTCTGCAGCTTTGCACGTCTGGCATTATAAGGCTGAATCCAACACAGAAGTTTCTCTGACATAGTGAAAATGCCGAGACAAGGAAAGGGATCACAAACAAAAGAAATGGAGGAAAAAAAAAACGACTGGATATAGAGTTCAAAACCACACTTATAAGGTTTTTCAAGAATATGCTAGAAAAGATGGATAAATTTATCAAGTCCCAAGAGGAGATGAAAAAGGACCAACTAGAAATGAAACATTCACTGACTGAAATAAAAAATATTATACAGAGTCCTAACAGCAGACTAGAGAAAGGCAAGAATCAAGTCAAAAATTTGAAATATAAAGAAGCAGAAAACACTCAACTGGAAAAGCAAGATGAGAAAACAATCAAAAAATGTGAACATAATGTAAGGAGACTCTGGGACAGCTTCAAACGTACCAACATCAGAATTGTGGGAGTGCCAGAAGAGAGAGAGCAAGATACTGAAAACCTATTTAAAGAAATAATGACTGAAAACTTCCCACATCTGGTGAAAGAAATAGACTTACACGTCCAGGAAGCACACAGAACCCCATATAAAAGGAATCCAAAGAGGACCACACCAAGACACATCATAATTAAAATACCAAGAGCAAAAGACAAAGAGAGAGTATTAAAAGCAGCAAGAGAAAAACAGTTCATTACCTACAAGGGAGCACCCATACGACTGTCAGCTGATTTCTCAACAGAAATGATGCAGGCCAGGTGGGAGTGGCAAGAAATATTCAACGTGATGAATAGCAAGAACCTACAACCAAGAATAATCTATCCAGCAAAGCTATCATTCAGAATTGAAGGGCAGATAAAGAGCTTCACAGATAAGAAAAAGCTAAAAGAGTTCATCAACTCCAAACCAGTATTATATGAAATGCTGAAAGGTACTCTTTAAGAAGAGGAAGAAGAAAAAGTTAAAAATTATGAACAACAAATTCGTATCTATCAACAAGTGAATCTAAAAATTAAGTGAATTAAAAATTTGATCAACAGAATAAACTGGTGAATATCCTAGAATCAGGAGCATTGAAATGGAGTGGACTGATAATTCTCAGGGGGAAAGGGGTGAGGGGTATACAGGGAGAGACTGGACAAAGATCATACACCTATGGATGAGGTCAACGGGAGGGAGGGAAGGGTGGGAGCTGGGTGGAGGGATGCTATGGAGGGGAAAAAAAAAACAGATGTAATAATCTGAATAATAAAGATTTAATTAAAATTAAAAAAAAAAGAAAATTTGAATAACTATCTGTGCATTAGCTTTGCCTAACCATTGGCCATTTCTGCAGTTTGCATGATATAATTCTATAATAAATCAATTCTACAATGAATAAATTATAATTAGTATTATAAATATACATTAACATTTGGTTTGTCCTGATTGACAAATTATAATCCAGTATCCTTGGAACTTCCTTAACATATAACATCCTCTATAATAAAAGCCTAAATGCTAAGTATCTGGTTGTCCAGTTGGCCTTTCAACCAATCAAAGCATAATGTGCTAATGATATACTAAGGCCTCGATTAAGATGAAGTACTTGAAAACACTTGATAAACTATGAAATAAACACTGTCATCTATATATATATAAAAGCTTAGTGTCTGTCAGACCATGTGACAGGTAGTTATGACATGCATTGGCCACCAGGGGGCAGACACTCAATGCAGGAGCTGCCATGACACACACTGGGCATTTAAAAATAAACAGCATTGTGGACCTGGCACTGACAAACCAATACTCAGCTTTCCCCAAGTAGGACACAGGTCCCGCCAACCACCCTGGAGTTACAGCCCACCAAATCACAGCCAAATCTGCTAAGACCCCATGGCACAAAATGCAGCTCACAGCCCAGCCCAGCTCACAAACGGTTGCTGTGGGTGCTAGGTAATGATGACATGTAGCAATGCCTGGCTTCCTCTCCCTAGCAGCTAGCCTCCTAGGAATTTCTTCAGCCCAGGAACACATCTTGCTTTATAGCCAGGTGCAAACATTTGACACTTTAACCAAATGTTGTGAAGCATTTTCCTGTGCCTCATCTCATTTGTTTCTCACAGCAGTCCTGAAGTAAGTAGATAGAAGACTCAATAGAATTCTATTTTCTTTTCATTAGCCAGAAAATGCGATTTAGAAAATTTAGAAACTTGACCTGACTGAAAAGAAGTAAGAAATGGTGGACCTTGAAAATGACTTCAAGTTTTCTCACTGTGCAGGATACAGTCAAACACTGCTGCAGTGTTTTACCCTTTTTTATCCCTGTGTAAACTATAATAATAATCTGCTTTGTGTTGATGTTTACTGCTTTGTTGCTGACAATTACCTGAAAGAGAAGTTGGGAGGCTTCACTGTGCTGGAAAAAGTTTAGCTAAGTCAGAAGGCAGGTCTAATTAAGCAAGTTTATTCTCTATACATAACAGGCTAAGTTGACTCGCACATGTGTGATAAATATAAAGCTCTCACTGGTGCCAATTGCTCGCGTATATTTTGATCTGTCTTTGTTGATCGTGAATTTGGTTGACACTTCTATTATAGAGAAAGGGAAAATAGTGACATTAAAATATTTCTTCTAATTAATTTCCTTTCAGTGTGCATGAATCCATGCACTAGGACACTAATCATAAAATAATTAAAATGCATCAGAAAGGAAAGGTGAAACTTACTGCTTTTTATTTTAGTAAAAGTTGACTCTGATGTTTTTTCTGGGTTTACTAATTTTCATAGTTGTTATTGAATCAAAAGCTGTATGATTTTGAAAACCTTGTTAAGTTCAAATCCAGTATTTTGTTTTTACATGTGGTCATTGTTATAAGAATTATAACTTTTTCTTTAACATTTTTTGTAGCCTTTTTAGTCCAAATTTGGGTCTCTAAAAGTTATCTATATATATAAAAGGCTAAGTGATCATCTGACCATTGACTGGTAGCTGTGATGCGTAATGACCACCAGGGGCAGACGCTCAACAAAGGAGCTGCCGAGCTGCAGTGACTTGGCAGCTGCAGTGATGGGGTGACACACCCAGAACCAGAGAGGAGGGAACCCACTTCCATGGTGTGTCACTCGAGAACTGCCCTCTCGAAATCCGGGCCCCCTTGGGGGATATCAGAGAGCTGGTTTCAGCCCAATCTCAGCAGGTCAGGCTGAGGGTCCCCACCTGCCAGAGGGACCCTGCTCACTCCACAGACACCCTTTGAGCCATGGCGCCACCCCGGTGCAGCCAACTGGGGAAGGACCATGGAGTTTGGCTCCAGAGCATGTCTGGCCTGTCTCGTCCAGTTCTGCCCCACCAGACACCTTCTAATTACTTTCCTTTCCATGTGCATAAATGTGTTCATTGGGGCACTAGTATTTAATAAATGTTTTGGTTTGGGAAATTTACGGACCTGGGGAAATTTGATAGTTAATGTAGAAACTAGCTATTTAACAAATGAAAACCCTAGTAACAATGAAGAACTATTAAGATAGAACCATCCATGACAAGTGATAAATTTCCTCACAGTTAGCAAAGCACTTTGTTTATATCTTATTTTCCTAGAAAGTATATTTGAGATAGGGAATATGATATAATATTTAGAGACTGGCTAAGGCATAAAAAGAGAACATTTTATTTATAGTTATGGAAGGGCAAAGGGAGTATAGTTTCTTTGGAAACAAATAGATTTTTTGCTCAAGAAACTTTCCTTTGATGCTCAAACTGCAATGTATGTAAAAAAAATTATATAATACCAGAGATCTATAAAAATACAGAACCTTCACATTTTCTGCTGCTCACCTTCATTTCCTTTCTCTTGCCTCAGTTTCTGCCTGTGAAATTGTTCTAGGTGCCTCAAGAGGGAAGAGGAAGCACTGTAGAATAAACAGTGCCTGAGATGATTGTCCAGATACCTTTATAGATTTGTCTATGTCAGATGCTGGCAAGCACCTGAGCTTTGGCCCATCAAAGTCAGTCCATAAGGCAGGAGATTCACAGAGTCTTAGCTTCATGGTTCTAGGATTGACTGAATAGTTACATTTTACCCAAAGCAATTCAAAACTGCATGATAATCACTTAGGTAAGATTAGGATTTTATTTGACAGTATAGGGAGGAGAGGAAGAGAGAGAGAGAAAGAGAGAGAGAGACACAGAGAGAGAGAGTGCACCATTCTTTTTCTGGAAAAATAGTTTGTCAGTTTACTGGTTTACATTGAGAATGGTGTTAATTAACTTACTATGGAGGAGAAGCTACTACTTAATGTTGTTGTAGTAGTCATTACAATGTGTGTAAATGCTCTGGACTGTTGTGGCTAGAAAAAGAGCATATACTAGAAAGTGGGATCTCTGTCAGCCAAAAATTCTCAGACAATGAAAGATGTTCCTTAGAATGTCTGACACTATCAGCCCATACACTTACATAAATGTGTGGAGATAAATGCGTGCTTGCAGACGGTCAGCTCACTCAATGTACATTTGGACCCACGTATTGTGAAGGCCAAAGGTACAGTCTGTGAGTCACTATGTATAAGAAGAATGGAAGTAAACACGAAGCTTTTTGTTTGTCTGAATTTCCGATCAGTGAGCAAAAAAATAGCCCCTTCTCTCCATTTAACCTTTCTGTCTTTGTGCTTCTACATCACATATTTGGGAGGTTCTTAATGCATCATGATATTAGCTGAGCTATCCTCTAGCTATAATTTACTATGTGCTGAGTCATTGGAAAAGAAGTCAAACCATGATGCCAGATATAGTGAGAAGGGGCAGTAGTAGTCAAAGTACCTGGTATACCAAGAAAAGTGAAGACTGCCTCGTTTTTAACTCTAAACTTTTTTCTATATTCTAGTGATTTTCTGTTTACTTCTGTCAATTACTGATAGAGTTCTGTTGAACTCTCCGACTATAATTATAAATTTGTCTATTTCTCCTAGTGCTTATGCATTGATAGTTGTTTTTGACCTTTGGATAAATTGACCCCTTTATTATTAAGAAATTTCCCTTTTGATTTCTTTATCTATTATGTCTGATACTAATAGTTATTAGTTTCCTTCCTTTCTTCATTCCCGTCCTTTTTTTTGTTTATATTGTATAGCATTTCTTAAATTTCTATTTTAAACATATTTATGTCTTTATATTTTAAGAAGGTTTCTTATCGACAGCATTTATTTGGGTTTTACTTTTTCATACACTCTGACAATCTCTACCTTAAATTGTAGTATTAGATCATTTAATTTAATATCAATATTGTCAGAGTTAAATATACCAACCTGCTGTTTGTTTTCTATTTACTTTATCTTCTCTTTGTTCTATAGTATCCTCTTTTTCTGCCTTCTTTTGGATTGTGTGTGTGTTTTAATACATTTTATCACATTTTATCTCCATTATTAACTTAGTAGCTACACGTTTTTATTTTATTTATTTACTTTTAGTAATTGTTCTGGGATTTACAAGACATATTTTTAACTTATAGTATGCTTTAAATAATATCATGGGATTTCACAGAGAATGTAAGACAATTATGACAGTCTAGTTCCATTTCTATTTCCTCATCCTTTGTGCTATTGTTACACATTTTAATTTCTCATGTTATAAACTCCACACTCTATTGTTGTTATTCTTACTTTAAACAGTTATTTATCTTTTAAAGATGTAAAAATGAGAAAAGTGTTTTCTATATTTACCTACTGGGATGGTCTGAATGGTTCTGTCCCTCCAAAATTCTATGTTGACACTTAACCCCCAAGGTAATGGTATTAGGAGGCAGGGCCTTTGGGGTGTGTTTGGGTTAAGAGGGCAGAGCTCTCATGAATAGGATTAATTCTTTTATGAATACGACTCCAGAGAGGGCCCTCACCATTTCTGCCACATGAGGACACAGTGAAAAGATGCTACCTATGAACCTGAAAGTAGTCTTTAGCCAGATGCCCAATCTGCTGGCACCTTACTCTCAAACTTCTTAGATTTCAGAACCGAGAGAAATAAGTTGTTTATGAACTTAGCATATAATACCCATTTGTGGTATTTTATCGTAGCAGTCCAACAGACTGAGACACCTGCCTATTTAAATCTTTCTAGTTCGTTTTTTCCTTTATACACTTCAAATTTCCATTTAGTATTATTTATCTTCTGACTGAAGAATTTACTTTGATATTTCTTATAGTGCTGGTCTGCTCACAATGAATTTTCTCAGATTTTGTTTGTCTAAAAAAGTTTTTATTTTGTCTTCATTTTTAAAATTTAAATTAAAAAAATACAGCTTTTAAGCAATATTATTTTTTATTAGTTTCAGGTATATAGTATAGTGGTTAGATAATTACATACTTTACAAAGTATAACATATGATTTTCAGTATCCACCTGGTGCCATACATAGTTATTACAATATTATTGACTGTATTTCCTATCCTGTGACTATTTTGTAACTGTCAATCTGTACTTCTCAATCTCTTTACCTTGTTCATCCAGTCCCTCAAAACCCTTTCCTCTGTATCTATCAATCTATTTCTGTTTTGTTTGTTTATATTGTTTCTCAGATTCCACATTAAGTATGGTATTTGTCTTTCTCTTACTGACTTATTTCATTGAGCATAATACTTCCTAGGTCCATTCTTGCTGTCATAAATGCTAAGATTTAATTTTTTTTATAGCCAAGTAATATTCCATTGTATACTACCAATTTTTTGTCCATTCATCTAGTGATGGGTCCTTGAATTGCTTTCATAGTGTGGCTATTATAAATAACACCACATAGAACACAGTTGTATATATTCTTTTGAATTAATGTTTTGGGTTTCTTCAGATGTATACCCAGAAGTAAAGTCATTGGGTCATAAAGAAGTTCCATTTTTAATTTTTTCAGGAATCTCCACAGTATTTGCTATAGTGTTTGCACCAATCTGCATTCCCACTGATAGTGCATGAGAGTTCCCTTTTCTCCACAACCGCACCAACATTTGTTGTTGGTTAATTCTATCTAATAAAAGAGTAATATGCAAATTAACTGCCATTTCATGATAAAGATGGCGGCACCCAAAGATGACAGTGCTGGCCGGAGCCATGGAGTCTGTGAGAGAGTGGGCAGGAAGCGACCCAGGAAGCCAAGGCTTCCTGCCCACTCTCCTTCTCCCCACTCTCTGGCTAGCCTTGGCTTCCTGGGTTGCTGGGGCTGGAGCCAGTGGACACCCCCTGCATTCCTAAGTCCCTTCCTCTCATTTCCAGGAAATAAAATATCCACTATGCACCCACCTTTTGGCACAGCCCCTGCCCACCACGGGTGCCCCTTTTCCCAGCAGGCAGCACTGCATAGCTCCTATGCACTCATCTTCCTATACCTTACATAGACAAATACGTGCAGGCAAATACAGGAATTCAGGCCCCTGATGTCAGCTTCCAGCTCTCAGGGCACTGTATGGGAGACCTAAGAGAGGGGCTGGAGATGGTGGGAAGGAAGGAGGGGGAAAGGCACCAATCAGCAGTTGCTCCAGCCCTTCCAAAGTTTCCCTTTTTGTCTGTGGGTTTGCTCCCAAGCCCTGCACAAGCTTTCCCAGAATAAGTAGCTTTAGTGAGCAGAAGGATAGCTGGGCATTGTAAGGTAAGGGCTGGTTGCACAGATACAATGCAGGGTATAATGCAGGGCTGTGCCTGTCCAGAGCTGGAGACAATGGGAGGGAGAGTGCCTGGGCACCTCTTCCTATGCCTTAGCCTCCGCCTCCAACTGCCGCCGCCATCGCAGCTGCCTGGGCTGCCTGCTTCCAGAGGTATTGTTGCAAATCCTCCTTCCTTTCCCCTACCCTCCATCTGCAGGTGCCTCAGGAACCCCCAGCCTCCCCGGGCATGAGACCTCTGGGGTGGCAGCAACACAGGTGCAAGGTGTGGAGTGTGTGCCCTGCCTGGGTGGTAAGGGCCCATGCTGTGGAAGTGCCAGTCGAGGTGTAATCACGGGGTACACGCCATCGAAGGGAGATCCTAAGTTTTTTGGGAAGTTCAGATTGTAATCTGGGTGGGGTTGAAGCCCTTTCCTGTGTGATCCCAGCCTGGGCCTTTCTGGGCATCCAAGGGGCAGGGCCATACCAGTTGCTTAGAGCTTTCATGGAATCCCAGTTGTTACCATGGAAGGGGTCTAGGAATCAGTTATCCAAGCCCCCATTTTACAATTGGGGCAACTGAGGTCCAGGGAGAAAAAGGGCCTCCCCAGAAGTCAGTCACTAAAGGCCAAACTGTAATGAAAATAAATGGCTCCCAATTCCTAATTTCCATTATCCAGCATGTCTCCAGCACCTACAGGCTGGTGAGTGGGGGGGAGGGAAGGGGGCAGATGGGAGTGATGAGGTTGGCAATTGGAGTGATCAGGTTGACAGGCAGGTGAGCAGTTAGGAACCAGTGGTCCCGAATTGCGAGAGGGATGTCCAACTGCTGATGCAGGATTGGGCCTAACTGGCAGTCTGACATCTGCCGGGTCACGGATTAGAGAGGGTGCAGGCTGGGCTGAGGGACCCCCATCCCCATACATAAATTTCACACACTGGGCTACTAGTTTATTGATAATAACTATCCTGACAGGTGTGAAGTGATATGTCATTATGGTTCTGATTTGTATTTCTCTCATGATTAATGATGTTGAGCATCTTTTCATATGTCTAATAGCCATCTGTGTGTCCTCTTTGGAAAAGTGTCTGTTCAGGTCATTTACCCATTTCTTAATGGCACTGCATGTTTATTTTTTTGGTGTTGAAGTTATATAAGTTCTTTTATAAATTTTGGATATTAATCCCTTATCAGAATATCTTTTCCAATCCAGTGGGCTGTCTTTTCATTTTGTTGATGGTTTCCTTTGCTGTGCAAAAACTTTTTACTACTTTATTTTATTTTTTATGCAAAAGCTTTTCAGTTTTATGTAGTACCATTTGTTGACTTTTTCTTTTGTTGCCCTTGCCAGAGAAGATATATAAAAAATATTGCTAAGAGAAATATCTGAGATTTTATTGCTTATGTTTCCTTTTAGAAGTTTTATGGTTTTAAGTCTTTATTTCATTTTGAATTTATACTTGTATATGGTGTAAGAAGGTGATCCAGTTTCTTTCTTTCTTTTTTCCATTTCTTTCTTCCTTCCTTCCTTTCCTTTTTTGACATATATCAGTCCAATTTTCCCAACACCATTTATTGAGTAGATTGTGTTTATCCCAATGTATCCTTTATCAAATATTAATTAACCATACAGATGTGGGGTTATTTATGGGCTTTATCTTCTGTTCCATTGATCTATGTATCTGTTTTTAATGCTGGTACCATTCTGTTTTCATTTTTAAAGTTAGTTTCACCAGGTACAAAATTCTATGTTGACAAGTTTTTTCTTTTAGTATTTTAAAAATATCAATCCATTTGTCTTCTATTTAAATAATGTCAGGCAAAATAACATTATTTTCATTTTTCTTTTTATGTTTGTTATGTACTTATTTTTTTCCTCTGGATATTTGTAAAATGTTTTCTTCATTACTGGTTTTAGACAATATTATTATGTTGTGTGTCAGTGTGCTTTTATTTATGGTTATTCATCTTGAAATTGATTTGCATTTTTGGATCTGTGGGTTTAAAATTATTATCCAATTTGGAAAAAAATGTGGCCATTATATCTCCAAATATTATTTTGCCCACCCTACTCCATTTTTGATATTCCAATGACATACTTGTTAGGAAACTTGATATTGTTTTACAGGGCATTGGTACACTGTTCACTTTTAAAGTCTTTTTTTCCTGTGTTTCATTTGGAATTATTTCTTTTACAATGCCTTTAAGTTTACTGATTTCTTTTCTTTCACAGTGTTTATTCTGTCTGCTATTAATCTCATACAATGTATTTTCTTTATCTTTTATTACTAAAAGTTCCATGTTGGTCTTTTAAAAAATATTTTTCTTATGCATCCTCATCATACCTATGTTTTCCTCTGTAAATGAACTGATAGAGCACATTTATAATGCCTGTTTCAATGTCCTTATCTGCTTATTTTATCATCTATTCTTACTATGTCTAAATGTAGTAATTGATTTTGTTTTCTCTTGATTAGATGTAGTATTTTCCTGATTATTTGCATGTCTGGTAAATTTTAGCTAGATGCCATGAATTGTAAATTTTAGGTTGTTGGGTGTTGATTATGGTTGCATTCCTTTAAATAGCATTAGATTTATTCTGGTATGTTTCCAGTTACCTAAAATCAGTTGGAGCCTTCTGGAGTTTGCTAGGATAGCCTTTATTTTATGGGTACTTTAATTAGGCTACTAACATCATACCCTTCTGATAATTCTGCCTGATGTCTGTGTATTATAAGATTTGTTCACTCTGGTGGGACCATAAAAGAGCTTTGGGAATTGTTTGATCTTGCACTGTTCCAGAAGATTTCTCCCAGGTTTGGGGAAATTTACTCTCAATCATGTGTAGATTGATCCTCAGTCAAAGACTGGAGGGGACCTCTCTGCATATCTACAGAGTTCCCTTACCTCACTGCAGCTCCTACCTCTCTGATTGTCTATTTCACAGGCTATAGCTGTTTTGCCTTCTTTAAATTCCATATCTGTCTCTTTACCTAAGTGAAACCTTTGGGCTCTGTTTAGGCACCCTTCCCTGTGTTGTAGCCCAGAAACTTCATCTAAGTAGTAGGCTGCAGAATTGTAGGGATTAATTATCATGTTTGTTTCCCTTTTCTCAGGAACTTAGTCCTGTTTTTCAATGTCAAAAACTTTGTTTCATATATTTTGTAAAATTTTCTAGTTGTTTAAGGCAAGTGTCTCTATTTGGAACATAATTTATGGCTCTAGTGAACAAATCATACATATTAAGTAAAGTAATCATACATATAGTTAATGCTTAAAATGTGTAAACTGTTACTAATTTTCTCTGTTATTTCAGAAAGCAGATATAGAACCAAAGGACAAAAGTGGTAGTTTGAAAGATTTTCAACTCAACCTTTCCAGAAATGGAATTAAGAAGAAAATTGTAAGGTCCTGTTTGCTTTTAATCATAGGAAGTAATTATATAGGCTTTAGAAGAGAGGCTACCTTCTACAGTAATTCTTTATTGCAGAAATGAGCTCTATATTTTCTCCCAAATTTCAAATCTTATGATGTTTTTGCATAATATTTCATAACTGAATAGTGCTAGAGTTGAAGTAGAGATTGATTCCTGTGAATCCCAGGTTATTGAAATTTCTATGAGAAATCTTTAGAATTATCTGTTTAATTTTAGCTAAACTATCCATGAAAATGTGTATGGAAGAGAATTAAACTTATAAGGTTTAGTGAGACAATATTTGCTAAATGTAGAACTTATAAAAATTTTGTTGTAGACACTATTTTTTATCTTTGTATCAATGCCCTAGTCATGATAAACGATCAATGATTTTGCCTGGCTTGTGTGGTTCAGTGATTGCACATCAACCCACAAACTGGGAGGTTGAGGTTTGGTTCCTGATTAAAGCACATGCCCAGGTTGAGGGCTCAATCTCCAGTGGGGGGCATGCTGGAAGAGGCTGATCAATGGTCCTCTCTAATCATTGATGTTTCTATCTCTCTCTCTCTCCTTCTCCCTTCTCTCAGAAATCAATAAAAATACATATTAAAAAAATTAATGATGTTACTCAAAGGGTGGAAAAAGCCTAGCTGGCCTAAAGATTTTTTCCAAGCACTGCTCTTACAATACTTTATTGAGTTACTGGGACATAAGGTAACTCAGTTCCTGAAAAACAAACCAATTCCTAAAGATGAATTTTCTTTTAAAAATTATATGGAGTTGAGTGAAAAAGTAAAAAAAAAAAAATAAGATGGGGGTGGGATGTTTTATATAACATTGTCTTGACCTATTGGAATCTCAAGATTGCTTGAGTTAAGTGAGAAGATTACCTTGGACTACCTCATGGATCTCCAAAGTTGTCCCCTTAAGGAAATGGCTCACAAGGAAGTTCCAAAGGTCATTTGAGTCCCAGAAGCTCATTCTTTAGCCTTTGTCTTTAATTTGTTTGAGAAACACTTTGGGAACTGTGGTAGGAGAGGTGTCAACTTCACAAGCTCCCATTCTGGTTCTTAGAACTCATCTTTCCCAGCCTTTTAATATTACAAACTAGGAAAGTGAGGCCCTATGAGATGATGCAAGTTGATCGAATCACCAGCTAGTTATGGGGAGAGGTAGGACTACTGTCACATTTAAATATTTACGAAATACTTATTGTGTGTTCCTGTTCAGTGCTCATCACAATACTGTGAGCTATCTTCATGAATTATCACAACATGGAAAGATCTTGTCAGGATTTATAATGTTTTTATGCTATCTTAGAAAAAAAAGAAGGCTCTCTGAACTTTTCACTGAGATATGTTCAAGAAAATTCAGTAGCTGTGGTGACAGGGAAGAGTCCTAGTCAGAATCAGCAGTGAGCAGTTGCATGCTAGTGCGTTTTGTGTTGCCATTGAGAGGGAGATTTCCATACCAAAGTGGGACCAGAGATCAGGGACCAAATACAATGGCCAAATGTAAAGTAAGAACAATTAAAGTGTCTGGACACAAATTAATTGAGTTCTTACCAGATAAATAGTCAGGTCACACTGACACTTGAATTCAACATTGCAGTAACCGGGAAAGAGAGGGCATTGAATTGATTATATTATTATTCAAAAGAGAAGGGAGGATGCTGGAGTTGTCAAGTACAAACTCTTGTCAGATGCCTTTATCTGCTCAGATCTCCAGTTACTGTTCAAAGTTCAACTTTCAGTAGATGTGAATTACACAATTATGTCAGCTTCTCAGGTTCAATTCAGACAACATCAGAGTAAAAGGAACCATGTTCAGTAGAAATAAGCAAAAACTGTTTGCACTTCTGGAGTGTAGGAGAAACAAGGCATGCTGAGGAGATACTACCTAGAAAAACTGCCTTCTGATATGCCAATATCAATAAAATTTGATTTCCTCTTTCAACTAAAAATTTTCAAAAATTCTAAGCAAAATAGACAGCAGTTTAAGATACTTTACTAAAGTTCTCAGTGTTTTTTCTAGAAAAAAAGTCCAACCTTTGTGAATCAGAGTTATGCTTGTCTGGCCATAAAACAAGGATTTCTTTTGTACATCTAATACCTTTGAGCAAATTAGGAAAAAGTGTCTTACAGAAAAGGCGTCTCCTTAGAGTGAACGAGAAAGTGGATGGCTTCCTCTTGGCTGCAGCCCAGTCCCGGGGCTCAGGTTTTAGGACTAGAGGAAGAGCTGGATTTCAATCCCAACTTGGTCTTTTATCTCTGTACTTTGTGCAGGGCATGGTTTTACCTAGAGATCCTTCCTTGAAACCTTACGATTTTCTGAACTTCTCCCCTGGTCACTGTAAGCTGTCTTGGGCCTTTTGTCAGACCTGGGGGTTATTGCAAAGGTGTGAATTAGCAGTTACCTAAAGCATCAGAGTATGGAGTAAAGGTTGGGTGCCAAGGAATCCAAAAGAGCAGAGGACCAGAGAGTCCAAGTGAAGGTAGAATCGAAAGGAATTGGGCAGAAAGGCAAGATTTAACTGGAGAAATCATGTCAGAAAGACAGGTTCTGAAGGGAAGATGGCAGGTGGGTTGGATGATTCTTAAAGGGGCAGAGCCTGTCAGGTTGCAGAGCTGGATTAGAGGCATCAGTAATATTTATCAGCAGAGTTTTAGGGAAGAAAACCAACTATAAGTAGTAGCTAGCTATTGGAGCAACACCGCTTGGGATCCAATTCTAATAGGGCTCTGGCTAAAAACTCACTTATTCTTCACTTCTTTTTTCCTCTCAGATCCCACATTCTATCTATTAGCAAAACCTGTTGTCTCTACTTTCAAAATATATCCAGACTGTGACCACTTTTTCCTACCACTACTTTTGTCCAAGCCATCAAGACAATATTCTAGCCCATCTCTGCTTTTGCCCTTGCTCATTTCATGACATGAATTTATTCTCATCACACGGCGTTCTAAAGGACCTTGTATTCCTCATTCAGAGCAAAACTCTGATTCATTACAATGGCTTACAAGACCTTTGTGATCTGAACCCTTGTCCTCTTGGACCTCATCTCCTAACACCCCCTCCTTGACTGTTGCTTGAGCCACATTGACCTGTTTGCTTCTGCTTGAGGAAGTCAAGCATACTTTTGCCTCAAGGTCTGCACATTCTGATCCTCTGTTTCAAGGAACATCCTTCCCTCCATTAATCATTTCTTTTAGGTTTCTTCCACAAATGCAGTCCAGAAGAGGACCTCAGATCATCCCATGTAAAATAGAAACCCATTACACCCTGCACTCCCCATTTCCAGTATTTATTCACATAAACCAGTATTTACAGGACATAAACCAGTATTTATTCAAAAACAACCTGATTATTTGTACAAAACAATTTTCTACAAATAATCAGGTTGTTTTTGAATAAATACTGGTTTATGTCCTTGTTTACAATCTATATGTTTTCAAGTCTTTTATTTGCCTGGTTGCACTTGCTTGTACCTCCTATACAATGCGGAATAGTAGTGGTGAGGACAGACATTCTTGTCTTGTTGCTGATCTGAGAGGGAAAATATCCAGTTTTTCACCATTAAATAGCTCTATTTAAGAATATATATATATATATATATATATATATATATAACCTCTATCAGCTTGAGAGATCACTCTATTGCTGCTTTACTGAGTTGAATTGTGTTTGCTGATGTTGAATTATGTCAAGTCAATTTTCTTGTATCTATTGAAATGATCATTTGGTTTTTCTCCTTTTTTTCCCATGATTAATTGAGTTAATTGATTTTTGAGTGTTAAACTAACTTTACATTCCTGGAACAAACTCTATGTGATCAAATATTACTTGATTTTATTTACTAATATTTTTCTTAAATTATTGTCCTGTAATTTTTTTTCTTGTAATGCCTTTGTCAGCTTATAAGTTCAGAGTTATGCAACCATATAAAACAAGTTGAGAAGTGTTCTTTCATTTTCGGAAATATTTTCTGTAATATCGGTAATGTTTATTTAAAACATATTTGGTAGAATATAAAAAGCCATCTAGGAAGGCTTTGAATTATAGATCCCAGTTTCTTAACTGACACAGGGCTATTTATAGTTTCTATTCTTATTTTAGCTCTGGTAATTTGTATCTTTTAAGGAATTTGCCCCTTTTATGCATGCTGTCAATTTTAGTGGCATAAGTTTTCATACTAGTCTCTTACTGTTTTAAATATGTATAAAACTTGTAATCATATTTCTTCTTTTTCTCATGATACTAGTAATTTGTATTTTATCTTTACTGTTTAAAAGGGAGACTTTATTTTATTATTTTTAATATTTCTTTTTATTGATTTCAGAGATGAAGGTAGAGGGAGAGAGAAACAGAAACATTAATGATGATAGAGAATCTTTGATTGGTTGCCTCCTGCACACCCTCTACTGGGGATCGAGCCTGCAACTTGAGTATATGCCCCTGATAGAACTTAAACCTGGGACCTTTCAGTCCACAGGCCGCTCTGTTTATTGGATCAAACCTGCTAGGGCTAGACTTTATTTTTGAGAAGTTGTAGGTTTAATAAAAAATTAGTGTTAAGTACAGAGTTCCCTTATATTCCCTCCAATTTCCCACTATTATTAAAAGCTTGCATCAATGTCATTCTCTTGTTATAATGATAAGTCAATATTGATATATTATTATTGACTGAAGTCCACAGTTAATATTAGGGCTCACTTTATGTATTATACTTTCTATGGGTTTTGACAAATGTGTAGTGATACATATCCACCCTGAAAGTATCATACAGTGTTGTTTCACTGCTCTACAATTTCTCTGTGTTCCATATATTAATCTCTCCTTCCCTTTCTCTAAACCGCTGGTGATCACTGACCTTTCTACTACCTTTATTGTTTTGCGTTTTCTAGGATGTCATATATTTGGAGTCATTGAGTATGTAGCCTTTTCAGATAGGTTTATTTCACTTAGCAATATGCATTTAAGATTCCTCCATGTTTTTGTTTGTTTGTTTTTATAGCTTGATAGCACATTTCTTTTTTAAAAATTTGTCTTTCTATAAGCTTACCAATGTTATTATTATTTTCAAAGAAAAAATTGTGGTGTTATTTCTCTGCTTTATATTTCACTATGATGAGAAAACATACTGTATGTAATTTTGTATCTTTGAAACAAAGTACAAAGACTTGATATAGTTTGTATGATTCACGTTGATGAATGTCCTATGTGTACTTGAAAAGAATGTGTATTCTGCTCTGGTTGGGTGACATATTCTACTAATGTCACATAGGTCAAAGTGATTGATAGAGCTATTTCAGTTTTCCATATCCTTACTGCTTTCCTTTCTACTTCTCCAACTATAACTGTGTGTTTCTCCATTTTTCCTTCTAGTTAAATCAGGTTTCACTCCATATATTTGAAGCTCTGTTGTTAAGTACATACATGGTAACTTTTGCTGTGTCTTTTAATGAATTGACACATTTATCATTATCAAACATCTTTTTCTAATTTCCAGTAATGTCCTTGTTTTAAATTTCATTTTGTCTGATATTAATATAGCCAAACAAGCTTTTGAATGTTTATATTTGCATGGTGTATGTTCTTTAATCCTTTTCCCTTCCACCACCTGTATTTTTATATTCAATTGTGTCTCTTGTAGTTCTATTCCTCACTTTAATCCAGTTTGAAAATTCTTGTTTTTAAATTATTGTATGTACACTTTTATATTTAATGCAAGTATTCATATTGCTGAGTTTAAGTCTATCATTTTGCTATTTATTTTCTATTTGTTTCCAATGTTCTTTGTTCCTATGTTTCTAGCCTATTTTGGAATAATCAATATTTTTATTGTCCCATTTTGTTTTCTCTGCTTTTAGTTAACCAGTTGTTTTGTTCATTTATTTTTTAGTAGCTGCCCAAGGCTTACAATATGTGTTCTTAATATGTGTTACAATACAGTCTATTATAACCTGATATCATACTAGTTCATGTTTAGTGTGAAAGCCTTACAATAGTATATGTTCATTTACTTCCCTCCTTCCTCTGTACAATGTTTGTTAAATATTTGGTGTATATTACTATGTTACTGACCTCATAATACATTATTATTTTTATATTTTAAAGACATTATAGAAAAAAGTCTATATTTTCCCACAATTTTACCATTCCCTATGTTCCTCATGTATTTCTGTAGATCTGTCTTTCCCTCTGGTATTATTTTCCTTCAGTCTGAAGAACTACCTTTCGTATTTTGTATAGTGTGAATTTGCTGGCTATGAATTTTTTCCACTTTTGTTTTTCTGAATATGTCTTTATTTCATCTTCAATTTTGAAGTAAACTTTTACTAAATATAGAATTTTTAGTTGAGAGTATTTTTTTTTCTCTTTCAGCAGTTTAAAAATGTTATTCATAGTCTTTGGCTTGTATTATTTCTGCTCAGAAGTCAGAAATTATTCTTATGTTTGTTTTCCTGTAATGAGCATTTTTCTTTGGGTTCTTTAAAGATTTTCTTTTTATCTTTGATTTTCTTACAATTTAACTCTAATGTGTTTTGGTATAATTTTCTTTGTATGTTCCTATTGGGTGTTGTTGAGGTTCTTTTTGCATCAGTGGGTGAGGATTTTCATTAAACTTGCAAAAAATGCAGCCATTATTTTTTAAAAGTAGTTTCTTTGTCCCTTTTCTCTCTTCTTATGTTCACACTCAAATCACACATATGCCTTTCTTGACGCATTTGATTATGCATTGTAGAGAGAGAATAGGTATTTATTTTGGGCTAAAATAGGAGCTTTTGGAAAGGTCAGTATCTTGTCTTATTTTTTTATATCCTCATAATATCACATAACATTTACATGGGAAAAGCTCAAAACATGTTTGAGGAATTAATTAAACCAGTGGTATAACAACTATTTATTTACTCCTTACCATATACCACCTAGTCTTTTAGGTACTTTCATGTGAATTACTCACCCCTACTTCACAACAATCTTGAGAGAAAGAGACTATATACCCTTCTTGTATGGAGAAGTTAAACTCTGGCTCAGTGTTCAACAAGATTGCTCAAGTTTATAGGCTTCACACAACTGGGGAGCTGGCATTAAACCAGCATGGAAACCACTTCTTTGTGATTAATGGGGAGAGTGCACAGCATTGTCCTATAGTACTCAATTCTGCCTCTCATCCCATATCATCATTCATTAATGAGAGGAAAATAAATTGTGGGTAACACCAGGAATTGAGGAAGCAGATGGCAAGATGGCCTTAAGCTGAATGGAACTGGGCATGCCCAGCAGGGGTGTACTCCAACTGAGATGGGCAGAGAGAGGGTGAGGCTGGGGGCAGGTGCCCCATTTGCACCTACTCATGCAGTTTAAGAGGATGGCAACAACCAGCCATCTCAGTGATACTAGGAAGCTTGTTAGCTGCTGTTTCTTATCTATTTGGTCTCTGCAAAATTGATCAATTTTAGCCTCCACCGGGAGTAACTTGTAAGGGCTTAGAAAGAAAGAACATTGCATATGAATTCTCAGGGAAAGCACTTCCAGGCACACCATCAAGGTAAACAGGAGCAGAATTTTGAGTTTATTTTCTATTCCGTGCTTCTTGTGATCCTGGTAATTTTTGCTGGAGAAAGGGGTTACCTCTTGCCTTAAGAAGGAAATGATTAACTAATTATTTCTGTCTATTTCATGCTACTATTGATCTGTATAAAATCTATATTTATATCTAAGTACCTTCTGTTTATTTATTGATCTGTTTATCTATCTGACATCTCTCTCTCTTTACTGCTTTTAAATTTTATTCCGCTTTGTCACAAATCTTCACTATCCCCATTCCAATTTATGGCATTTAAAAATGTATCTTGTTAGTGCATATTTTGGACAATGTTAACATAATTTCAGATATGGAGGGAAAGTGAGGAATCTGCTTAAGTACTTAAGAGAAGCTAAAAAGACTATTAACAAGCCAAGTCCATAAAATATATCTGTTCCAGTCATGCTGGTGATTTTTTATTAGTCCTTCAAATTTGTAACAAAGATCTCTAGAGCAAGACAAATGTTCTAGTAGAGAGCAATTTCCAATTTCTTAGCTAACCTGATTTTGTTGATTCATACATATGCATGATTCAGTGCTGTTTCTGAATATAAAAAAAAAAGGAGTAAGAAAAATTCTTTGGGGCTCTACTTCGTTTTCATATTATTTATATTCCTTGAAATACCCTTGAAATTTCATTTGCTAAGGGAAGCTAAACAAATAATTGCATACTAAAAGGGAAATGAGACCAGCAAGCTAGATAATTTGTAACATCAAATATTCTTTTTCCACGGTTAACATTTTCTCTGAGAGGAATCAGGAGGAGTAAACAGACCAATGTATCTTAAATGCAATAACTGGTAGCAATGCCAAATGCATGAAGTGAAAATACCTCAGGATACACTTTCACAGTTCTGCCTCATCAGAGCTGAATGCAATATGCTATCACAATAATGGGAGTCACGCTTGTCATATTCCCCCTGATCTCTAAAGCAGGATGCCAATGCGATACTAATGCACCTTGCTTCTCTCTCTGGCTATCAACATTCTGGTGTGTGTGTGTGTGTGTGTGTGTGTGTGTGTGTGTGTGTGTGTGCGCGCGCGCTGTTTGTTTGTTTATTTATTTTGTTATCGGTCTGGTCTGTTGCATACTTTGAAGTTTCCTCTGAAAACAAACTTGACAGTACTCTGAGGCCAGTGTAATGAGACAGGCACCATCACTTAGATGGAAATCAATCATGACCACAAACGGAAAGAATAGTAACGTTTCAGACATTATTTGGGATTTGCAGCATCATTCTCTGTGGGAAGGCAGAAAGACAGTGTGGGGCTGACATTTAACTTCTCTGATGTGACACTCAATATTTCCAACTCCACCATCAGAAGTGTTTGCATGTGAAACACTGTCTCATTGACTACACACTGAGAAGTATCTTAAAAATGAAGTATCATTTAAATGAGCAGGTTTGAATTTGGGAAGAGCTTGATCCCAATCTCATTCAGGTCAGTGGACTGTTTATGTTCCTGTTTCCAAGTAGATTTCTCTGTATAGGGAAGAAGTAACTGTATTTTAACATTCTAACTTCAGGGTATAGTGAGAGTTCTGCGTGCTAAAAGATCATTAAGGAAGGAGTTAGGCTGCTTATTGGAATTGAGTATCTGGTCCTAGTCTGATCACCCAAATAGAAGACAGTAAAAAGTGAGAGAGAGATGGAAGAAACTGGGGTAGAGAGAAGAGAGGTGTGAGAGTAAAGACTATTAGCCTTCAGGCCCAAGTCATTTTTTAATAAGGTGTGGCAGCTCACCTGCTTTAACCTCCTTTAGTTACTTCCATCACCCACTGTGTGTATTGTGTATACCATACTTTCTTCCCCACAACTCACCTCTGGTTGATTATTCTCATACTCATCTCCACAAACTCACTACCCATTATCCCCAGCTACTCTTTCCTTTCCTGTTGTCAGAGACAAGCTCACATACTCCCTACATTTTAAGGGCTCTACTGCAGTTTTCTGCTGAAAATCATGGATGTAACATGGCTATAACAGAGGTAGATACCCGAGAGGTATTTAAAGGACCAAGGGGCAAGGGGAACAGAGAAATAAGATTTATAGAAAAAAGGTAGACCTTTAGGTAAATTAGCTCCCACCACCCCTGCTGAGCTAGGAAGATTCCTTCCATGAAACCACAGAAAAGTTTGAGAGGTTTGCACAAGAGCACTGCCCATTTTGCAAAGACATCAGAAAGAATGAGTGCAGGGTTGGTCCAGCATACACAGAAACTGAGCTCCAATCAAGGAGAGGCACATTTCTCCAAATTCATTGTGTGAGCGAGGTGAATAGGTTTGCAGACTAATCTCTCCCAGGAATTCTCACAATAAGCACCCTATGCAACTAATGCGAACATGTGTCATTAAAGTTCTTTGTACATCCTTGTAATAAGGGTGAAGTTAGTAGCGAAGAGCTTGGACTCCAGCCAGACTGCCTGCATTTGAACCTGGCTCTGCCATAGAATTCCTGTGATTGTAGTACATGTGACTCCATCTAAAAATGGGACTAACGTTGGTACTCAGGAATAATTGAATATATCTATCATGTAGAGCAGTGCCTGGCATAAAGTGAACATCACACAGGCATTTGCTGCAATTATCACTCTTTAAAGCTGTGACCTAGTTTCTGGGGAAGGGATGGTTGTCTCCACTTGGACTTCATTGTTCTTTTCCTTCTATATCCAGGTCAGGCCAGCTACGGTGGTGGGACTTCTGCCATGATCCTGGCTTGGGTTTCAAAATGTTCTTGGTTACCCCAATCTATGTCGAGTTTTCTTTCCTTTCTTTTTGTTTTTGTTTTATTTTCTTCAGTGATTTATCTGGATGTTTCCAGCATGCTCTGGTAGAATTGAAGTATATGGGTAATTTGCACAAATGAGGCGGTAACGAAAGGGGAGCAAAAGGTTGCAGATCCTTCACAGGTTCTTACAGTGGTAGAACTTGGTCCGTAGTTTCCGCCTTCCTCAAAGACATTGATTGGAAGCCCTAGGGAGCTGCTGCTCGCCACTTTTATTTTGGAGAGTAGAGTGCATGAGGCCCCTATGTCTATCTAACACAGGCTGAGGAAAAGGCTGGTGAGACTGTCCCTTCATTCGGGCCCCTTTCCTGTTGTGGAACCTAAAAGTCATTGAGTCAGAGCAGCCTAAAAGTCATTGAGTCAGAGCAGTCTCCGGGGTTATCCCATTGGCACACTGCCTCTGGCAGGAGAGCTTTCTGTGAGAATATGCCACAGAAATGCTAGGAGAATTGGCTAATTATTTAAAGAAAAAAGTAAAATAACTGGCATACTGACACAAAATATAGCATCTAGTAAATGATCATTCTTTCAGGCATTGTGTTACACAGAAAAAGGATCACTTTGGGGCATTGTCTCAAAAGCCTAATGAGATTGTAGCACATGTAAATTACCAAACAGTCTGGCACTTGGTAGGCAGTCAATATTTACCTCCTCAACCAATCCTCTTCCTTTGCCCCAAATCAAATGACTATGTCAGGGCAGAGCTGGGTCTCTAGGTACCCAATTAAGTGATCTTTATACATGTTGTTTCCTTTCTAGAAACTTAAATTTCAGGATTTCAAATTCACTTGTGAAAAAATAACTACTTTTAAGCTGGAGAGAGATTTTTAAAGAAAGCGTATATATTTTGTTCAAATGTATTAGAAATCAGAGAGGCATTGATTAGATTTGACTGTGTTCAACAAACAAGGGATGATTGCATGTGAATTATTTGTGGGAAACCAAAAGTACATTTCAGTCCCTGTTTTCAAAGAATTTGCAATCTATTGGAGGAATTAATGCCTATCTGAAAAATCCCATGGGTTTATTGTCAGAATAATGTGATTTTATAAATAAATGTGCTTTGTAAAATGCAAAATCTAAAGCAAATTATTTAGACATGTATTAAATCAATTTATAAAATATATACTTATCTATATTACTAAATAATATTAACCCAAGTTAATTGATTAATGATTTTTTCAATTATATTTAATCTGCTTTTAAAAAAAAGCCTAGCACATTTATTTAATGAAAGCACTATTGACCATACAGATTATTGCCATGCTTTTCTTTTAAAAAATTGCCACAATAAGCATGCCTATGATAGTTTTTTTTTCTTTTGCTTCTTTTAATTTGATTCATCATAATAAATTCCCGGGATTAGAATTGCTATGTGTCTACTCTGTTTTTTAACCCTTTTATTAAATTTCTAAAGTTCTGTTTCTCTCTTTTTCTATTCTGCCTGCCTGGTCATTTTTTCACAGCCTCTTATTCCTTAGTCATGCTTTTATTTTATTTATGTAAAAATGTTAATCATATACTTATTTCATATTCTTTACATGATCATTCAATTGTCTGACATTGTTGCAGATGTAATTGAATGATTTTTTTATTTCTCTGAATAATTGTTCATAATGGCTTAATATCTCAAATGTGTGTGTGTGTGTGTGTGTGTGTGTGTGTATGAAAGAGAGAGAGCTGATCATCCTTAGAACTTTTTTCTGTGGTATGATTTCCCCTAGAGCAGCGATTCTCAACCTCTGGGTCGCGACCCTGGCGGGGGTCGAATGACCAAAACACAGGGGTCACCTAAAGCCATCGGAAAATACAGGTATTTACATTATGATTCATTAACAGTAGCAAAATTACAGTTATGAAGTAGCAGCAATGAAAATAATTTTATGGTTGGGGGTCACCACAACATGAGAACCTGTATTAAAGGGTCATGGCATTAAAAAGGTTGAGAACCACTGCCCTAGAGAATTATTGCATGATTTGGCCAGATTAGGGGAATGCTTTAAACCAAACTCAGGGCTTAAGTATTTGGGCCATACCCTCATGTGAAATTTAGCCCCAAACCCAGAATACTGGGATGTGGTTACAAATCTGCATGAAGGTTTCTGTCTGCTCCCCTACGAGGCAAGGCTGAGATGGAAATTTTTCCGAATCACCTCCTTAAGGTTGCTGGAAGAAATTTCATGTTTACTCATCAGAAGAGTTACCTTTTGTGGTCCCAGTTTTATGTGGGAGGGTCTCCAATACAACTACTTTGTACGTGGCCTACGCTTTTCTCCACAAAGAGCCTATGAAAGCTCAATGTGACCTGACCTGTGAGGGCTTTACTTCTTTTCATTCCAGTTCAGTTAGAGCTTTAAAAACTTGCTTAAGTTATCCAGCATTTTTATGTCTTTTCCTAGGAAGATTTTTCAGTTTACCGTATTGTTACTTGCTTTTTATTAACCATCAAATAATATTTTCCTAAAGCATTTCACTGTAAAAAATAAATATAATTCCCAAACAAAATAGAAATTATTTTACTTATAGTTATCCCTTTGAGTTGGAAGTTTAGGGTGCTCCTCAGCCATGTTCTAACAGTAGGAAATGAGCTCAGAGATTCATGTAGGGAACAAAGTACCCTTATCAATCTGGCTCCATGATTCCCAGAATTGAGAACTTCCTAGAGAAGTTAGTTTGAGAAAGAGACTAGGATCTGTGAACCTTCACCAGCTCCCATCCCCATTTCCTACTACTGGAGTAATCACATTAGAAAAATGCATTTCAAAATATTGAATTAGCTGTCCCTATGGAAGTTTTAGCTCTTTCTCATAATTCCAATTATAGCAGAATGGAGAATCTGGGTTTTAATTCTAATACAGATTATACCACTAATGAAGAAAGAGAGGCTGAGGCCTGGCTTTTCCCAAGAATCCTGAGTGTTTCCTACCAACTCGACCTATGTGGCATGTGGCCCAATATATATGATGCTCTCTGGAAACAAACCATTTCTCTATGGCATTGGTTCTCAACCTTTTTGATGCCATGACCCTTTAATACAATTCCTCATATTGTGGTGACCCCAACCATAAAATTATTTTTGTTACTACTTCATAACTATAATTTTGCTACTGTTATGAATTGTAATGTAACTATCTGTGTTTTCTGATGGTTTTAGGCAACCCCACAGGTGGAGAACAGCTGCTGTAGAGCTTAAGACCATCAGAAAACACAGATATTTACATAATGATTCATATTGACTTCAGAGAGAAAGGAAGAGGGAGAGAGTGATAGAAACAACAATAATGAGAGAGAATCATTGGTTGACTGCCTCCTGCATATCCCTTCCTGGGGATTGAGCCCACAACCCAGGCATGTGCCCTTGATTGGAATAAAACTCAGGACCCTTCCATCCACAGGCTGCTGCTCTATCCACTGAGCCAACCAGCTAGGGCAAATGCTTTGTTTTATAAGTTGTGATGTTCTTGACTCTGTTATAGCAGTCTACCTTTACTCTGTCTTTTGTTGTAGAGAAGTCAATATTTTAAATTAAAAAAACCACTTGTACCTTTCCTCATTGTTTTTATGTAGAATTTTTTTCTCAATCCAAGAACTTTAAAGTATTTATTAATTTTTTTCTAGCTTATTATGGTATAATTAGAGGCCCATTGCATGAAGATTTGTGCAAGAATAGGCTTTCCTTCCCCTGGCTTCGCTCCCGGCTGCCTGGGAGCCTATAAGTCCTCACTCCTAGCTGGAGCATCATTCCTGTAGCTCCCTTTGCCCCATCCCCTACATTCCCCCTCATAACAGGCATCCTGCCCTGCCCAGCTACTCCCAGCCTATATATACAAATTAACTCACGGTATTTGTTGGGTTAATTTGCATACGCACTTCTGATTGGCTGGTGGGTGTCATGGAGGTATGGTCAATTTGCATTTTTCTATTTTATTAGTGTGTATTTTAAAAAGTGTAGTGCTTGAATCCATTTGGAATTTATTTTGATCTAGAATGAGGTAAAATTGCACACAGTTTAAAAAAATCATGCACTTATTTCAGCACCATGATTAAATAATCTCTCTTTTCTCCACTGTCTTATGGTTTCATTTTACTATATGCTTATACAGATTATTATTTTTGAAATATCTATTTTATTTCATTTGATACTTTTAATTATTGTGAAAGTAATATAACATTTTAATTATTATAATTCTATAGAATAACAGTAGAGTCAGTATTTTTTCTTTGAACTTGTTTCTCAAAATTTTCTGTGCTGTTTTTCTTACATATGTTCTTATATTAATTCAAAATCCTTTATAAATTCCTTTCCCTCTCCACTCTACACCAAACAAAAGTCTGATTAAGATTTTGATTATTACTGCATTTAACCTTCCACATTATTTGATTTTTTTTACAGTATTGAATTTTTCTATACACTAAAATAACATGTCATTCCATTTATTTGTTACAAGTAAATAAAGTTTGTAGTTTTTAATACAATTCCTGAAATTAATTTGTTGTAACTATAATATAAATAAATATATTAAGTAACAAATATAATTAAATATTATGTTTTTAATATAAATTGCATTTTTTCCTATTATATTTTCTAAATAACTATTAGAAATCTTTGCTTATTGAATACTTGTCTTATGCGTGGCCTGTATAGAAACTTCACTTAGGTCTCAGCTGGTTTTCAGTGGATTCTTGCATACATTTCCTCTGTGCTATCATAAAGTCCCTGAAGTAAATTCTTTACAACCACTGACTTGGTTTTATTCAGTGACAATTCTGCTCTTTCCTGCTTCTAATGCAGATCTTATTCTTCTATTTAATTTTTTACTTATTCCAACCAGATCTCTTTCATCTCAGTCTATTATGGTTATCATTATACCTTTATCAGCTCCTTTGTTGAAATCATTGCTTTGGGATTTTTATAGAAGTGTAAAAAGAAATATGATTGTTCAACATTTTATTTATTTATGTGTTTATTTACTTGTTTATTTTTAGCAAGGTCTTTTTAAAAAAATATATATTTTATTTATTTTTTAGAGAGGAAGGGGGAGGGATAGAGAGTTAGAAACATCGATGAGCGAGAAACATTGATCAACTACCTCCTGCACACTCCCTGCTGGGATATACCCGCAACCAAGGTACATGCCCTTGACCAGTTTTGAACCAGGGACCATGAGTCCACAGGCCAACACTCTTTCTACTAACCAAACCAGTTAGGGTGATTTGTACAAATTTTAAATAATCTTTCTTGTAATACTCACAGTGATGGGAATCATAGGATTCTTAAGTATAGGAAGCCCATATTATTATTAATATTTATTGTTATATTTTAATGCTTTCTTATATATGTTGTCTAATAAGACCTTTTTTTTGCCAGCCTATGTTTATTTTTATTTAATGTGCTTAATAAATAGCACATTATTTGATTTTCACCTTCTGGGTACACTAAATTTCATTCTGCCAACAATGTCAGTGAAGGTCCCAGTGAGAAACAAATGGTAGACTCTTAATTGGGTAGTTTGAAGAGAGTCTAATAAAGAGACTATTTATGAGGATATGGGTGAGGAGCAGGAAAGATCCAGAGGAGTAGTGCTAAACTCCAGAGCTAGTAAATCAAGAATAACCAGGAGGAGTAGTTTATCAGAATGCAGAAGGAGTACTGTGTGGAGAGAGTCTCCTGGTTGAGACTGTGCCTTCCATTGAGGGCCACTCCTAGAAAGTAGGAAGCAAGTTTAGAGAATCAATGACCAGCCTCACTCCTATCTCTGGATCTCCTTCTGATGCTCTCCACTGGCCCATTTCAACTGGAAGCCAGAAGGCAGGGAGTACTATTAGGCCATACAAGGCAGCCCCCATGTGCCTAGACAGGAGTGGAGAAAGAGAAATCTGGAAAGGCAGGCAAACAATATCAAGTATATCAAAGAGTCCTTATGTTTTCAATGGCTCAAACATGATTCTCCATTCACTGGCCAAGCCTCCATTTGGTGAGTGCTCTGGATGGAAACCATACAAGGTCAAGAGTACATTTCGTGAAGAAAGAGGGGAAAGATAGCCTAGAAGGACAATTCACAGGAGGTAGCTGAATGGGACCAAATATCACTAGAGGCTGCAAAAGAGATAGTTAGATGGCTCAAACATGTATGGAGCTACTCTCTGGCAGGCTTAGAAAGTGTCTGCCATGTCTCACAGTTAAATAATTATGATGCCAATAAAAACTTAAATCTTCTTTTGCATATCTCAATCATTTAAGGAGATTCAAGTACATAGACGAAAGTAAAGCATGATAAAATTGCCCATTATCTTCCATTGTGTTTTCCCTGAGGAAACTTGTAGGAATTTTTCACTCAGTTCAGAAAAGTACTGGACTAAAAGTCCTACATTTGTCTTTTTTTTCACTTCTCTTCTCAATGCTCCCTCTCCTGTACAATATACTACATTGTCCTCATTTCACACAGCCTCTTGGGCAGCAGGTTTTTCTTTATTCTTGTTGGTTTCCTCTGTAGAACTTTCCAGTATGACTTTTGCCCTTCCCTTTTCAGATCACTGAGGAACAGAGAGCAGGTAAACAGGAAAAAGCCAAAACCTCTGAGTCAGGCAGGGGTGGGGGACGGGGGAGCGGTGGACAAGTGAACAACTTTCTCACATCTTCTCTTTTCTGTCTTCCTCGTTTTGCCTTACTAAGAAGGGAGAGGAAGGACTTATGAAAAGGCTGCCAGAATTAGCCTACTAATCTGAATTACTGGGCCAGATTTGCCTCATGGTGGGTACAGCATTTTACAAATTCCACAGAGGAAAGGACATTTGTAGGAAACTGACGTTACTATTACATTTGCATGGTGGAGCTTGTTATCTCCAGAGAATAAGGGTACAAAGGTGTGTGAGTTTTTCCCACCAAAGGTTTTTTAAGCCCACTTATTCCTTTTGAGGGATGGGTGTACATCTGGAGACTTCCTTTGTCAGGAGAAATGAGCTGATGGTGGGAGGGCTACGGTCTGGCATGGAAGTGGGTAGGTGTCTACCTGTGATGCCTGTGAATCCTCAGGAACCCTACCTTGGGTTGTTCCTGTGTTGCTGTAAGTATGCCATTTCCTGGGGATTTTCAAGGAGTACATGTGGTGGCAGCACGATGTCTTTCCTGACCTGCCAACCCGATTTCACGGAGTTTTTGAAAAACAGTCCCCTCAGGGAAGTCCATGGATGTCTTGACATTTGGGATAGAAAACATTTACCATGTAACCTTTACGTGAAGGACTCATGGCGAGGCAGAAAGTTGGCAGATCCATTTGTCTCCATGTGAACATTAGGGATGATGCTTAAAAGGAATCTTTTAAATGAAGAAAGAACAACTAGAAATGCAGAGGCGGGTGGTGGGGGAGTTAAAAATGAGAATGTACCCAGCTAGAGTTCCATCTGATAATTCAGATTTTTCTCTTTGAATTTAAGGCCTGGGCAATATTTATTAAACACAAAGATATGAACTGTCATTGGCCTCGAGAAAGTTCATCCTTTAAGATCTCTGCTGAGGCTGGGGAGTTGAGGAGAAAGGTTTGAATTGGAACATGGTTAGATTGTAGGGGCAATGCCTACCTGCTCACCATTTAGGTGTGCCTTCCTTAACCATCCCCACGCAAAAACTCCATGAGAGGAGTGGTTTTTTGATATTGAAGAGATGAGGTTGGAGAATGATAGGAGGCCCTCTCAGCTCTGAAAGACTTATAAAATAGGTAAAATAGGACAGAGCCTTTGAAAGGGCATGTGTTCAACAATAAAGAGTAAAAAAAAAAAAGAAAGAAAAAGAAAGGACATGTAATGTGATAACTTCTGCTAGCAGATTCCCCATTACCTTAGTAAGCCTAGAAACAATTTTGTTGATTTTTGTATCCCCCACACAATCATTTTAGGAAAAAGTTCTCATGGAACTTTTGTTAAGTGAGAGCATGTGCAAAAGAGACATGCTGAATCATAGTAGGAAATAAGACAATTCCCTCATAGCCCCTTGTTCGCTCCACATTGTGGCAGAAGGACCCCGAAGAGCAGGTAATGGAGACCAAAGTCAGAGTCCTTATCTCTGGTCTCTCCCTCTTTATCCAGGACTTTATTCTGTCTGTGCTCTCAGAGTTCATCTGGGTTTGATGCTGGGTGGTGGTGGTGGTGGGAGAATCTCTGAATTATCTACCCCTCATTTATGTGGAGTGATTCCACTTAAAATTTTTTTTTTGGCTGTATTCTTTTTTTTTTTTAATTAATTTTTATTAATTTTTTATACATATCTCCCCATTGCCCCCCCTCCCTCCCAGGCATACCCCGACCCCCCAGTGTCTGTGATCATTGGTTATGTTTATAAGCATGCATATAAGTCCTTTGATTGATCACTTATTTACCTCACCTAACTTTAATCTTTCTGCTGTAATTTCACAGTCTGTTTGATGCTTTATGATTTTTGTCCTCCTGAGAATTATCAGTCTACTCCCTTTCTGTGCTCCTGATTCTATTATATTCACCAGTTTATTCTGTTGATCAGATTTTTAATTCACTTAATTTTTAGATTCACTTGTTGATAGATGTGTATTTGTTGTTCATAATTTTTTGTCTTTTACCTTTTTCTTCTTCCTCTTCTAAAAGAGTATCTTTCAGCATTTCATATAATACTGGTTTGGAGTTGATGAACTCCTTTAGCTTTTTCTTCTCTGTGAAGGTCTTTATCTGCCCTTCAATTCTGAATGATAGCTTTGCTGGATAGATTATTCTTGGTTGTAGGTTCTTGTTGTTCATCATGTTGAATATTTCTTGCCACTCCCGTCTGGCCTGCATCGTTTCTGTTGAGAAATCAGCTGACAGTCGTATGGGTGCTCCCTTGTAGGTAATAAACTGTTTTTCTCTTGCTGCTTTTAATATTCTCTCTTTCTCTTTTGCTCTTGGCATTTTAATTATGATGTGTCTTGGTGTAGTCCTCTTTGGATTCCTTTTCTTTGGGGTTCTGTGTGCTTCCTGGACTTGTAAGTCTATTTCTTTTACCAGATGTGGGAAGTTTTCAGTCATTATTTCTTTAAACAGGTTTTCAGTATCTTGCTCTCTCTCTTCTTCTGGCACCCCCACAATTCTGACGTTGGTACACTTGAAGCTGTCCCAGAGGCTCCTTACATTATCTTCACATTTTTGGATTCTTTTCTCTTCTTGCTTTTCCAGTTGAATGTTTTCTGCTTCTGTATATTTCAAATTTTTGACTTGATCCTTGCCTTTCTCTAGTCTGCTGTTAGGCCTCTGTATAATAGTTTTTATTTCAGTCAGTGTATTTATCATCTCCTCTTGGGTCTCACTAAATTTATCCATCTTTTCTAGCATATTCTTGAAAAACCTTATAAGCATGGTTTTGAACTCTATATCCAGTCGTTTTTTTTCCTCCATTTCTTTTGCTTGTAATCCCTTCCCTTGTCTCGGCATTTTCACTGTGCCGGGGAAACTTCTGTGCTGGATTCAGCCGAAGAAGCCTCTGTTGAGCTTGGGAGGGGTGGAGTTTCAGGGCTTAAGGGACCACCTTGCCTTCCAGTCGGCCCCGCCCTCCACGGCCCCTGAGTCTCACGTGACTGGGTAATGGCTGGAGCGGTCCTTGTGCGCACGCGCACCCGCAGTGCCTCTAACCGCTGCCTTTCCGGCTCCCCTGCGAACCAGGACCACACGAGTCTAGGTCTCCAGGGTTTCGCCCAAAACAGTTCGAAGGGTCTGTCTCCCGCCCACTCGCGAAAGCCAGCGGCACAATCAGCAATCCGTCCTCCGCGTGGTGCCGTGCGCGACCAGACCTCCGATCCTTTGCAACTCCCCTAAATTTCCGTGCACTTTTCCCTTTTCACAGTCCAAACTCCCCCCGTATGAGTTTCAGCTGGATCTGGGGTTTAGTGTCGCAGAACAAGGGGTTCTATGCCTTTGACAGTCTCCGTCTCCCTCCCGCCAGAGAAAACCAGCCAGGTACTCCGGCACCCGCTCTCTCCTCGCGCGCGTCTCCGTACCTCAGCTTTTTGCAGCTCCTCTGGGTCTCTGTGAGCCCCTCTCTTTCCCTCTAGTTGTAGAACTTCCACTCAGCCAGCTTTCCTGTGGTTCTGGATGATGTCCGTTCTGTCTTTTAGTTGTAGTTTTGAAATTGTTGTGCGAGGCAGCAGTGTAGGTGTTTACCTATGCCACCATCTTGGATTTCTCCACTTAAAATTTTTTAATAGTTTTTCATAATATGTAAAAACAACAGGTCTCCCCTCATTTCTCTGGGGCTTCTGTTTAGAGCTGGCAGATTGACCACATGTATGTCTCTCCTCTTCGACTTGAATTTTCCATTAAAATAATATTCAAAATTACATAACCCATAGGGAGAAAAATGTAGGAAAGGAGACAAGCGCAGACAAGAGAGGCTGTGTCATTTTTGGAAGACAGGAAGTAGATAGTGAGTGGTGAATGATTGAGCAGAGGAGAGGATTTTAAAATACAAGTCCTTTCAGAGAATAATACCAATTAAAATAGAGCAGATTCACCCAACAAAACCGCAGCATGAAAAAATTAGGGTTGGAGATCAGGTACCACATAATATGGTAAGAAAATCAGGAAACAGAATGGAAATCAGGAGAATTCGTGAAAAGTTTGGATATGGAGTGTTTGGACTCCCAGGCTGATTGCCCAGTCCAAAACAGCAAGTTTACTCCTTACCTCTGCTTCCCACAACACACTATCCTCTCCACATTCACTGCAGAAATCAGGAAGATGTTTGGATATGATGATCCAGCGAGGCTCTGGTTTGGGGAACATGGCCAAAGGATGAAGTGTGGAGGAAAACACCAGGGTTTTATCATGATTGTTGGCATGTTGACTAGCAGGAACCTTGGTATCCTTTGCCTGCCCAGCTCACCGAATAGATGAGCCCAGACATATATGGGCCCCAGGTGGAAGTTAGAGGAGTCTTCTCTTAGAAACTGAAGAATCCCAAAGACAAGGCCTGTGGATGTTGATGTTTGATGATCCTTCAACTAAAAATTCAACTTGTAACACATTTACCGAGAATAAAGCCCAATATTGCAAAGGAATTTTGCATAATCCATACAAAGTCCATGCAAAGGAATTTTCCATAATCTTATTGGCACTTTATTCTTAACATGAACAGAAGATCAAAGATTTCCACATATCTGAGGAAAGCCTCCAACATGAAAGAAAGAGAATAATATATGGAAAACAGAAGATAGAAATTGTGGCTTTTAGAATATAGTCTAAGGAGAGGCATGGAATGGAGCACAACAATAGTTCTTTTTGGTCATGGTACATTGGTTCATGTTAAATCAGTTGTTCTCCATCTTGACTGCACCAGGTGCACTTGGAAATTTTAAAAGTGTAAGTGTCTGGGCCCCAACCTCAGAGATTTTTATTTAATAAGTCTGGGGTGAGGTCTGGGTATTGAACGCTTAAAAGCTCCTCAAGTGGTTCTAACATGCATCCAAGGTTAAAAAATGCTGCTTTAAAATATAAATTTATTTTAGTAAGGTTAAATAAGTGAAAGGTAATTTTTATTGCAAATGTTATACTGCTTAAGAAAAAAGAAAAAGGAAAAAACTGGGCTATAGGATCAAATCACAACTCTTTAGCCTGGCGCTCAAGGCCCTTCCTTCTTCCCTAGCTCACCTTACTAACATCATCTCCCACAGCTCAGTGCTCAGGCCATGCCCACACCACACTTAGCATCCCCACACACTTTGATTTTTGTTCATGCTTCTCATCTGGGGAATCTTGTAGTTAATACTCTTCTTTGCCTATTGCCATTGAAATTATTCTTAAATGTTGTGTTCAATCCCTGCTTGCCATGACCACCCAGCATAAAGTCACCTTCCTTCACTGGTCTTTACCATGACTCGCTTTCTGTCTCATTGATTTCATAATTAATATCTTCATTGCTATGGACATCCAAAACCAGCTCGTATGTCCTATAGCAGCCACTCAGGTTTGTCTAAATTCCCCAAATATCTGATTGTCTAAGTTTAGTGGTCAGCAAATTCATTAGTCAACAGAGCTGCAGTTTGCTGACCACTGGTCTAAGTGCACCACACTTTTAGTAGCTTACTGTTTCCCACAAACATTATTAATATTATCTTCTTTAATCATAATGGCAACCAAGTATCATATTCTTATTCCACGGAGAGATTGTGACAAGCCTGGTGTTTCTCAGGTGGACAATGGCAGAACTGAGATTTACATTCTTCTAGGTCTGTTCTAGTTCCAAAATAACACTTCTGCCTTGTTCTGAGATTTAAATAGGCAAATATCCTGATTTCCTAAAAGATTGTTAATACCTTGTGAATGAGAACCATATATTATGCTTTAATAATCCAATGATTGGTGCAGATCCAATGCTTTGCACACTGTAGGCACTTTAAAATTATTTGCTCATTTGATTGTGGTAATAATAATAGGGAATATTTATTGTGTCAGATATTTATAGGATTATCTCATTTAACAATGACAAGAAGTATATTAATTGGTACAATTGTCATTCTCATTTAAAAATTAATAACCAAGCTTGAAAAAGTAACGGGACACACACAGGGTCATACAGCCTGTCAGGGTGGAGCTGCATCTGAAACCAGAACTGTCAGAGTCCATAGCTCAGGACTTCCTTGCCTCATCTCTTCTCCATATGAAATCACTAAGAACAACTCTCAGTATGAAGGTTTCTCAATCCAGATTTATAATCATCATTCTTTAAATTTCAATAAGACACAGTTGAGAGGGAAGGCTAGAAAGTGTTACTAATCTGGTGGATGTTATTCACCACAGTGGTCTCAGCGGACTATCTGAACTAAATCCCACACAAATTAACAAACCCATGGGTCAACTTTGTCTGGAAGTCCATTCCTGCTTCCTAAGATTAGCTCAAGTTCAAGAAAAGCTAATGTATCTGTCAAGAGGAACTTTAAATCTTGTGAAAAGAAAAAGAAATAGCCTGAAAACAACATTCATACCTTGGCCACCAAGTTTTAGAAAATAAACACACCACACATACACACACACACACACACACACACACACACACACACACACTTTTTGTCACATAACAGTGGCTGTGAAGTAAATATATCCCAGTGCACTGATCTTACATCTTGTCACATTAATGTTTCAGAGCACTCAATATAAATATTAAAACTAATAGCTTCACTCTTCAGCTATTACTCCTTCATCCCCTGAAATCATCATAAAACTTTCAAAGCCTTTTAGAACATTTACACACTTGAATCTGATGGTGGGGAAAGGAGATTCACACAACGCAGCCCATAAGCTTAAATAATAGTGGAGAGCTGTTTATAGAATGCACTTTATTTATTCATCATTTCAAGTAAACTTTCTGTTTTGATGGAGGTGGGAAATCAAAGTATAGCTGTCAAGGGAGAAGGCTAAAGTATTGCTTTTCTATACTGAGGACTACTGGCAAAAAAAGAAGTCCATGAGAATCTCAGTCCAAGGTCAATCAATGCTAAGATGGTGGGTTCGTAAACAGCTAATGGATTATAAAGACACATACCAGTGTTATGAATTTTTAAAGAGCAGCTCTTCAGCACAGAACCCCATAAATCAATGATGACTTATTGGCTGGATCAATTATGCAAACTTTTAAAGCATTTAATGACAGGTAATGAACGGGCCTCTGGAGGACACCAGTCAACAATAGTGTTTTTGTAGTTGTAGTTACATCAGCCTAAGTGAATTGGGGAGAGGTCGTCATTCCTAAGAAGTAATTAAACGTTAAATCTAGGAGTCTGCCTGAAGTGAAAGTAAAGAAGTACTTCAGTCTTCGTACAGATCTGAAATAACTAGGGAAATAGGTTGCCCCTAATGTACTCATAGGCAGTCCAGGTTGTTTTTAGACTGGGGGGGGCTGCTCTTAGGGAGCTTCTATTTCTAAGCATTCATTTGGAGGTTTCCTGGTAAAGCAATTTGAGCAGAAAGGAGAAAGATAATATTTAAAAGAGGAAAAATTATAGCATGGGTGATGCCATAGTTAGGTTCTTATAATTATTTATTTTGAAATTAACTTTTAAAAATCCATTGGAGGAACAGACAGATAGGCAGAGATGGGATAATAGTGTGAGATTCTGTTCCACCTAGACGCAAAGGAGAGAAAGCTACATGTGGGTTGATTAATCTCACGGAAAGTCTCACATCATCACTGGTGGCATTACAGTGCTTTAATCACAAATTAAAACAATGACCCAGTGAAAGACAAAGGACTTTAGGGGAAATAGTCCTTTAGAGTTTAAACATTGATTTTTCTTATTGTATAACTCAGGTAAGTCTTTAGATTATGAGAAAGACAAAAGTTAAACATGTCATTCAATTCTAAGTATGGTTCTTTAAATCTAAGCCACTGACATTGATGTTGAATTTCTGTGTTAACACAGTTAAAGAATCACTCAGATCAGATAAAGCCTTTGGACTGAATCTGAAAATACAAAAAATTCTGATATTCCTACATAGCTTTTTACTCATTTTATTGCACAGCAGAAGGATCGTAAAAATGAAAAGTATAAAGTAAGTTCATTGTAAAGTGCTCGAGTTTAAGTAACTCTGGCCTGGGATTGTTTTCTTTTTCTGTGTCCTTAGAATCGTTGGTGGGTTTTCAAAGATGCTTTCAGTTAAGTGTGAAGAAAGGAAATATCTTAAACACATTACTGATTTTTGGGTATTTCATTTTCTCAAGAGGTTAACTACCAGACTCACATAAGAAGTTTGAATACTTTGTGTGTTTGGTTAAGATAGACTTCCCTGGTAATGAAGATCACAGGAGAATATGGCTCAATTTCTACTCTAAACTGTGATATATATTTACTTCATATTCATATTTATTGCTAAGTAAAATGAGTCGAATACTCTCAGATATATACATCGTACTTCGTGTTGATAAATAAACAAGAGTATAGGGTTAAGAGGCAAAGAGATGTGTGAGTTCAAATTCTGGATATGACATTTACTGGCTATACAACTTTTGGCAAGTTTCCTAACCTCGCTTATCTAAATACTAGAGGCCGGGTCCATGATTTGTGCATGGGTAGGGTCCCTAAGCCTGGCTGGAAATCAGGGCTAATCTAGGCCTTCTGGCTGCCGGCTGGGGCCTTCCTTCATTCCACACCATCCCCTCATGGTGAGCATACATCATAGTGAGTGACCAAACTCCCAGTCTCCTGGTCAAACTCCTGAGAGGACACTTTTCATGTTAGCTTTTTATAATATAAAGGTATAAAAGCCAAGCAACCAGAATGACAGAAAGTCTGGAAGGACTGGTCACTGTGATGCAAGCTGCAGCGACCAACTGGCCAGATCAGGGCCTGATTGGCCCCCATTGTGGTGGGCGGCCAGACCCCAGCCATGCACAAATTTGTGTACCAGGTCTCTAGTTTTATATAGTCATCTGTAAAATGGGTAGCATAATTTTTATCTTGATAAAAACCCCTAACATGTAGGAACTTATTAATGTCAGTGGTTATATTCTGCCAGATCTGAAATATCACTGGGAGCAATAATTATAGAATAACATCAGGGCAAAAGTTGTTGCTAAATTCAAGGAAATAAACATCTTTCCACAAAGGAAGTTGCTTTTTAGAGTAATAACAGGTGTTAACATTAAGGTATTTATTATATATTAGGTGTTTTACCTGTACTAGCTCATCCAAGTCTGTCAACGCTTTGACACAGCACTATTATTACTATTTTACAGATAAGGTCGTTGTATTTCAGAGAAATTAAACTTGCCCAAAGTCACTTAGACATAAAATGATATTCAAAAGTAGATGAAACTGTATTTGGCCAGAGTTTACTGTATCACAGTGTTAAACTTATAATCAGCTTTAGTGAAAACAAGAGACTGATAATACTATACCAAAATTTTTCTCATTGATAAGTATGGCTCTTGTAGAAATAAAAAGGGACAAGTTTCACTATAGTGGTAGTCAATTAGCATATTCCCTCCTTACTGGCTGTGGGTGCCACCATCTTTGATTTCTCCCACTGTCTGGGAAAGCAAATAAAGCTTGCAACAGTAATAATGAGGTTGATATTTATCCTAGGTTTAAAGAAACAGGAGGCAAGGATGGGCTGCTCAGTGCACAGTCTAGTGTACATGACTTATGGAATTATTCTATCAGACAGCAGTAGCATTGTGAGTAATAAGTGGTCTGTTTCTTTGACCCACGGGTGTCATGTCTTCTGTCAGTTTATTATATAAAACTATGGCAGGCTAACTTGTTAGCTCCCAAATAGGATCAAATTTCAGGCCCTTCACAGTTTCAGACTGAACACTGCAGAGGAAGGTAATAACTGTCATACCTCCACAAGGAAGGAAACATCAGAAGTGTCTCCTGGTACATAAGTTCTCAGGATTTTCCAACAGAGTGAGGGGTAGAGAGTGGGATTGTAGAGACAAAACTTTCAGAATATCTTATGTTTTGGTGTATCCTGTATAATAAAAAGGGAATATGCTAATTGACTATCCCACCCTCGAAGATGGTGGCGCCCACAGCCAATAAGGAAGGAATATGCTAATTAACTGCCCTGTCCTCAAAGATGGTGGCACCCACAGCCAGTAAGGAGGGAATATGCTAATTAACTACCACGCCCTCGGAGATGGCGGTGTCCACGGCCACAATACGGCAGCACCCAGTCCTCTCAGCCCCACCTGAGTGGCAGGCACATGACAAGGCTGGGTCTGCTCCCAGGCAGGTCTGGCCACTCTACACGCTTGCCTCTGGAGTCCCCCAGTCCTTTCAGTGCCCCTAGCCACCGTGGGCCAGCCCAAGGTGCAGGCAAGCCTGGGATGGTGGCTGCCCAGCTGCCCAGGGCCACCTGAGGCACAGGTAACCAGGGCCAGCCAAGGCTTACACTGCTAGCAGACATGTGATGGAACATCGCCTTCCCCTGATCACCAGGTCGACTTCTTCTTCTGAGGTCTCCCAGACTGTGAAAGGGGGCAGGCCAGGCTGAGAGACCCCCTACCCCTTCAGTGCATGAATTTTCATGCACCATGCCTCTAGTATTTTCATAAACATAAGAACTGGAGTGATAAATACAAATAAAAACCCAGTAAAATGTTACTTCACATATATCAGATGGCCAATATGAAAATATCAAACATACCAAGTGATGACAGAAGGTGAGGCAATTGGGACTATACACTACTGGTAGGACTGTGAATTGGGGCAATTTACACCTCAGAGAGCAACTTGGTAATACTAATAAAGCTGAAGATACCAACTCAGTGTTCTAGAAATGCTACTGCTAGGTATATGTCCCCGAGAAACTTGCACAATTCATATGTATAAGAGTATTCACTGTAGCATTGTTTTTAACCGTGAAAATTAGAACAATCTTAATATTCATAAAGAATAGAATGAATAAATAGATCCAGGTATATTCATAGTACCCAGTTGCTTAAGTGAGTAATATCAATATGGATCAATCTCAAATACATAATAAACTAATAAAAGTAAGTTAGTGACATATGCTTAGAGTATGAAGTCATTTGCATAAAGTTGTAGAACACAGAAATAGCAGTATATTTTGGGATACATTCACATGTCAAAAGGGTATAAACACATGCACAGGATGAGCATTTGATGGTATGGAGAAGGAAAGAAATGTCATAAGAAAGGATACACAAAGGTTCCTAAATTATAGTTTGTGATGTGTTATTTTTTTAAAGCCCAGTGGCAAGTACTGAAGAATTTGTTACATTTTTTCTTTATCTTTTGTGTCTGAAATATTTCATAAAAATAACTTTTAAAGAGTATTTATTATTTATATTGAAAAAGAACAGATAAGTTTTGGGGAAACATATCAGAATAACTTAAAATGGTACAGTGATTCCTACTTTAGAAGATTTAGAATTTTTGTAATGTCAAAATGGATTGATTTGATCATACATCAGTTGGACAATGCATTTCTGAAATCATCAGTCATTTGTATAGTGTTGAATACAATTCTAGAAAATTTCTTCCTAGGATCTGCTTCTTTTTTGAGTCATTGTGAAGTTCATATTTCAGACATTACATTATAATCATATACTAGTGCTATAATTAATAATCAATTAACAAAACATACATTGATTAATAATTATTTAATGTACATGCTCTATAAAGAGAGGAGTGTCTAGACCCTTCCAGGCTTCAAGCTTCATTGATAGAACAGCACCAATTCAGAAGAACACCTGCAACTTAAAATAGAAGTGGCTAAGCCACCAACTTGCTGAAACTAATCTGACTTCCAAAATATTGATCACTTATGAGGAAGACAGTTATTACTGTTACTAGACAAATTAAGCACACCAATTAGTACTTGGCAGACAATACAAAATAAAATTAAACAACATGTCTACCAAAACTCCTTTCTGACAATATTCACAGATTGTTAAAGTTGAGAAGTGCTCTATAAATCAACCCCCTTTCCTTCTGTTTTACAATAGAGGAATAGGAGGGTCAGAAAAAGTTGTGTTGCCTGCCCAACGCCATAGGAGAAGGAAGACTAAAACTAGAGTCTTTGGACAAGTGGTACTTCTTCTACCAGGTTCAATTTTGAGACTAATAATATAGATTACTTATCAGTTGTATTACTACAGGGATGGTTCCAGAAGTGATTCCACAGCACAAGAAGTAAAAGAAGATATGGTGAACATGGAAAGAGCTAAAGAAGTTCCATATGATTAAATGATTGAGGTAGGATATATGCTATATGAGTTTTAAACATGAAGGGAGTTACTTTGAAGAAGAAAAGAGAGAGGAGAAAAAGAGTTTTTATAAGAATATTTGACTTGCTCTCCTTTTCTATGAAGAATAGACTTTCCACAGAAAATTTAGCAGAAAATATTTAATTTGAATGTAAAGGATTTTTGGACAGTATTTTAAACACTGTTAAAGATTTTGACAAATATCTTGGTCTTAAAGGTTTTTGAAATAAAAATGGCAACAAATTCTCAGTTGTATGATCCAGTTAAGCCCATTTGGCTGTTTAACTTTGCTCTTCAGCATCAGAAATTCAAGACTTAATATTATTCTAATTTAATGGGACACTGAGTGACTTTGCTAGAAAGAATTATATTATATTACATATAGTAAGAGTTCTTATTATATGTAAAGAAAATCAGGTTCCTCCTGACCAGCCGGAACCTTTGCTATGTCTCCACTGTGTAAGGGGCTTGCAACTGACTCAGCCAAGGCCTTCTTTAACTAACATAAACACAGATGACTGATACTAGATGGGATGGTCTCTGAGTCATGAATGGTGTGGGTTTGTTAGGTGTTTTATGTTTTGTACAATTAAATTCAATAAACATTCATTGAAGGTCCCACCGTGTGCCAAATGCAGAGCTAAAAGTGCTAGGGATATGTTGCAAAAATTACCAGGCCACCAGAACACACACAATGGGTAATAAGAAGACTCAGGAAGTACCCTTTATTTGCAGATGCACTAGTGCAGCGACTCAGGAGAGTCAGTCTCCAAAGCCTGAGTGTTGAATATGGAGGAAGCTTTCCCTTTTATCCCCTCAGTTTCTTTGTATTCTAAATATGAACCAGGCTTCTCGACTTTTCACAGGCTTTGCAACCCTCCTACTGGTTGGGATGGGAGTAGTGAGATTACATCCAAAGACCTGGCCTGGCTGGTGCCATTGCTGCCAATCCCCTCTGGGGGTTGTGTATGGTTCATGATTTATGGCCTCTGTAAAATGGAAGTATTTCGGGAAACAGGTTCTGCAAGGCTGGACAAACATCACAGATAAGAATGGGGCTTAATTATATACTAGCAAGAATGTGCATCAGAATACTGGTTACTGGCACAGATTCAGATTGCTGACCCTCACGTTGTCTTATATTCCCCCTTAATAGGCTTTAAAATGAGATAGACAGTCATCACGATCACAGAGCTTCAGTCTAGTGAAACAGACAGACATTAAGCAAATAACCTCAAATGTGGTGGATAGCATTAAAGGAGAACTAGATGCAGAGGAACACCTAAGCAAAGTCACGTTAGCCTGGAGAAGGCTATTGCTGTCTCATGGGATAAAGTAACATTTTAAGTTCATTGCTCTTTGGGAAATAGCTATTCATTCACTTTATAGGTAAGTACTTAGAAAAACATATTTCATTGGCCTATTTTTTTTGTGTCCATCCATAGGAAGACTATGCATTACTAAAGGACAGTTAACATTTATGGAACGGTTAATTTTGTGCACTTAATTATAAAATTTGTTACCCATTTAGTGTATTTTATTAGGATGGGAACTAAAGCATTACATACCTTCATTTCACTTGTCATTATAATCAATTCTAAACCTAGTCAAAATACTCATGTAAATAGGCATTATGGATAGTTTAGTCAAATCATGGCTTGCGCTTTGCCCAAGTTCCCCAAAGAGCAGGCTATGTGATACAGGCTGCCATGGAGGTAGTTTCTTTTGAGAAGTAGTGCCAGAAACAAAAGTGTGGAACCCAGGAGAGTGAAGCAGGGAAGGAAGACCAGTCCGGGGTGTGTTATTCAACTGCTACTATGTAGGAATCTGGAGCTCCTTCCTTTTGGGGGCAGCCTCTGAAACCTTGTGAGTGTGCCTTCCAGTGCTCAGCATGCTATGTTCATTCACAGGTTCCCAGCAAATCACTCGTTGGTGGAGAGTTGCCTGGAGTACCAACTTCCTCAGCATGTCCCGAACGGCTGAACTTCCTCAGCATGTCCACATCTCCGGTGGCAGAGAAGTCCAGGAAAAAAAGCAAGGTTACATGTAACATCTGAGACAAGTTGCTGTCAGGCTCTACCTGATTGTGGCAATGTTCAGAACACGGGAGGGATGGGATGTCAAGCATCCCTCACTAAGGCTATTAAAAGTAGTTCCTTCCTTTACCTGACTGAAGGGTGGGTGTCACAGCATCTATAACATAAGACAATTTAATTGGAAATGCAGAATTTTTCAGTGATCTCATCCAAAGCTGTTCTTGGACAGAATTATGTGAACTCAGGGTACAAAATGGATCCAAGGATGTTGTTTAGGAATTTAATGAGTATTTGTCAGCCAGAGGTTTAGAGAATGAGGAAGGAATGCTTTCAAAATGCTGATATCCTGTGGACTGACCTAGCACCATTTTTTTTTCATCTCCTGCTAAACCCACGTTCTCAAGCTTTTCTATGTGCCATGTTATACTAGATGCTGGGAACAGAGGATGAGGAAGGCATGGCTCCTTGCCTCAAAGAGTGCTCAGTCAATGGTGGAGAAAAGTAAACTGATAAGAAACATCAACAATAAATTCTGAGTCAGATCACAGATTTGAAAAGAGTGAGAAGAGCACAAACAACTCTTCCTGGGAGGTTGGGAAGAATTCACAGAGGAGAGGTTTGGGGGACCAGGATTACTGCCACACTTTACAGAATCCATATGCTTTGTTCCCCCTTCTACATAACTTGTAACTTGTTGGATATATACAGAAACATAAGAATTAATGCCCTAATGATTTGTATTATGATGTGGTATTAATTTATGTGAAGTCAGTCCTGTCTTCAAACAGTTCACATTTCAATTTTCTTAACAGAATGGATAGATTCCATCAAGCGTCTTCTTAGTTGCTAAGAACTTCATAAATTCCTCTTTGTAATTGACTTGCTTTCAGACAATAATTGTTAAATGATAAATAGGAGCATTGTCAGGTGTGGAATCAGTGTTGAGAGAAGATATTTTCTCTGTCGCACTTACAAAGAATCGCCGATAAGACCTCTGATCCCATTAAGGATATAAACTCTTCAGATGAAGTTGATGACAGCCCCATGGGCTGCCTGAGTCCTCACCAGCCTGGCTGTTCTCAGCACATGTTCAGCCAAAGGGGGAAGAAATCAATGCGAAAATTTCATGGCCTCTAAGAAAATTACTGCAGAGAGATGACCCAGTTCTTTGATGGTGTCACCAGAAGACAGGCCTCCTTGAGAAATGAACGTAATGACATCCTCCAGCTGCTTAAATTCTTTCTATGATATGCATTTGCTTGCAAATGGCTTTAGCATTTTAGCAAAAATGACCACTTGCTTTCCTCCCAGATTTGGGCTCTCAGCATTTTTGAAGCAGCAGGCAGAGGCAGGCCTGGCAAAAGCAACACACCCTCTGCATCTCACAGGACAGATGAAGGCATTTTTGCTTGGATCCCAGAATGACTAACAGCTAAAAAAGCAGCATGAGTGGATTAGTAATTCCAAACTGAATTCCCCCCTCTCCTTCATCACATCCTCATTCATCGGGATCAAAGTCAGTGGTGTGCGCTTGAATCCTGGGATCCTGAGCTCTGCATTGCTACCAGTCCTTCCTTGGCCTACACTAGTTCTTGTGTTTGTGCATTCTGGCTTTACTCATTTTCATGTCTGTAGTGACTTCTGAAATCTCTTCAGAGGATCCTGTGTTGCTCCTATGGAAGATCTAGATATATGTGAAGAGAGAAAGTGGGTGATGGGAGTTGAAAGGTAAAACAGAAACCTAGATTAGAGGTTACAGAAACCTTTGCAAATGAATACAATTCCATGGGATTCTTTGTTGTTCTGTCTCCAGTGTAATACCAGGATGCCTTCTCCCTATTTCCCTCTACTCCCCACACCATTATTCCTATCACCTCCTTACCTCCCCTCTTACCAGGATACAAGAAAAGATGGTGGAGAAGATATTGCAAAGATATAATAACAATAACAGCAACAGCAACTATTTACTTGGCACTTATTATGTGCCAAGCACTATTCTCAGCCCTTTTCACATATTAGCTCATTTAATACTCACAACAACCCAATGCTCCCTTTTAAGTGAGGGACGGAGACACAGAGAGCTAAAATATCTTGCATAAGGTTATATAACTAAATTAGAAGCCTGGTGCATAAAATTCGTGCATGGAGGGGGGGTCCCCTCAACACAGCCTGTACCCTCTCCAATCCAGGACCCCTCAGGGGATGTCCAACTGCCAGTTTAGGCCTGATTCTGGTAGTCAGACATCTCTCTTACAATCCAGGACCATTGGCTCCTAACTGCTCACCTGCCTACCTGCCCGATCACCCCTAACTGTGCCCCCCTGCTGGCCTAGTTGCCACTTACTGCCTCCCCATGCCAGCCTGGTCACCACCAACTGCCCCCCCACCAGCCTAGTCACCCCAAATTGACACCTCTCTGCCAGCCTGGTTGCCTCTCATTGCCCCGCCTACCAACCTGTCACCCCCAACTGCCCCCACTGCAGGTCTGGTCGTCCTATGCAGTCTGCTGCTGAGTCGATGGTCTCCCCTCACTGACCCTCTCCTCCTCCCCCCTCCCGCTAGCCTGGTTGCCCCACACAGCCTGCTGCTTGGTTGTTTGGTCACCCCTCACTAACCCCTCTGTGGGCCTGTAATTGGCCCCCACAGTATGTTCAGTTGAGATGGTCGTTTAGGCTTTTATATATATAGATGTATCCCTTTCTTAGTTGCCACTCTTGTGTTTGGAATAACTATAAAGGATTAAATAAGGAACTTATATAAGGAATTAATATTCATTCCCATTATTTCTTTGCCAAATGGAAAAGCAGATATTAGATACTGTTGGAGGGGGAATATCTCATGCCCTTCCAAGGGTAAGAAATCATGACCTTTATCCTCTCTGCTCTGAAAACATTCCTTTAGAACATGTGAGGTCCTGAGCCATCCCTGGGGATCCCCATGTTCAGACAGGTCATACTAAATACTTTGCCCTCCTAACATGAATGCACGGCCATGTGAATATTATGAACAGTATCTTTAAGACAATTGTGAATAGTAAGATCCCACCACACACCTTCTTCCCAGGGGCCTACATCTGACCATATTTATTCATGTGCACTGATGTGTTACCAGTTACTGCATTCAGGAGGGTAAGATAAGGTGTAATTTATAAACAACACTGGGATCTCATTCTAACCCAAGGTATTTGGGACAGAGCAAGTTTGTGGCTTCCTGCATATCTTTGGCTCAGAGGACAAACTTTGGGAATTTAGCTATACTGGGTCTTTAACTTCCCACATGCCCCCTTGCAGTTGTAGTCTCCATGGAGAGCCTGTGATATGGTGTCATCTGGAAGAGCTTCCTTGAAAGAGCTCTTTGGTCTTTATTATTCTTGACAGGCAGTCCTATAGACCAGATGTGGGCACAGAGAAAATTTTCCATCACTCAGTCTGACTCCGACTGTGGGTTTAGGTTGAATTTGGAAAATGGTTTACTTGTTAATTGTAGCAACAGTGAGTATAACATGGTACAGCACGGATGACCTCCCTAAGAGTCACCCAATCAGTTGGCTCCCTCAGTTCCTTTGGAGGATTTTATGGAGGAAATGACTAAGCTTAGAAGGCTTGCATTGGGTGGTTGGTAGTGAGGCTTGGGCATTGGTCCCTGCTGACCAGCAACATGAAGAGGAAATGGTGCGAGTTCAGGCCTTATGCCTGTATGCCTCTGGTGTGTGCTTCTTGCATTTGGGGAGAGGAAGCTCCACACCATTTTTTAAAAGCCCCCCTGAAAGCCACTGCGATACCTCTCTAAAACACATAATGGACTGCACTGAAAGCCTGGTTTTGACTGATGTGAGGTTTGGGACTCTACCCAAGTAAGAATCCATGCAACAAGGAGTCCAGAGAAGCCAGATGACCTAGAGTAGGGCCAAACTGTTTACCAGCCGATGTGTTTTTGAAAATCTTCCTTAACGGGTCATGGCAGCGGAAAATATCCTGCTGTTAAACGCATCTGCAATCCGCTGCTCTCCCAGTCCACCTACAAAAATTTTGACCTTTAAAGAAATGATGGAGAAGCTGCTGATTTTTTCTATGGCATTGAAGCTCAGTCTATTTTAGGCTCCAAGGCAATTGCAGCCCCCTTTGCTCCCTATTTCACATCACTTTTAAGTCTTGTCTTGGCCACTGTGAACCCTTCAGCACTTCTCCCTGCTCAATCACTTGAGTCAAGATCTGTGATTTGCAGATGACATGTACATTTCTTGGTTGATGGTTGCTGAAGCAGTTTACCAACCTAAAGCAGTAAGGGGAAGAGGGAGGTGATGGGAGCACAAATGACAATAGAAAAACTGTAATGCTATCCTAAATTTCTATTTTCATGCAAATGTATAACTGCTTTCTCATTACATTGATTGAAAGGAAGGTAGCTCAGAATCTCTGTTGTTGTGAATTACCATATTCATATTTTTGATGACCCAACAATTGGCTGATTTCCATTGTTTGTCACTCCTATGACTGCATAGTACTTTAGAAACCCAGGTAAGTATTGTTAAATATACTATCTCCACCCCAAAATGTCCAAACACCAAGAAAAAACATCTTAACCTGCCTCTCATTATGACAATATGTTACAAGGATGCAGCAAACCACAGCCAGCTTCCTGAGCTTTAGAACAATGATGGCTGCGTTTTAGATTATCTTTCATTTGAATTATCCACAAATATGTAAATTACTGAATCTATGAGAAAAGTTATGTCATTGTCACTTATTGAAATATTCACTCACTTTAAAAAGATCATTTTAATGAAAAACAAGCCTTATTTGATTGGTAAGCAGACACGATACATGTATAAATATAATGTGAACTGAAACACATGATAATGAGATTTCCATCAGGATTACTGGGGTCCTGTGTTCAGACACCGAGAAAAGCCAAATGGGTATATCAAGCCCCATTTCTAATCTTCAAAAACAAGTTTATTGAAGTGTCTCAATTTTACTGCACCCTCTCACATCTGCATATGGGCCGAGATTCCTAATCTGGTCACACTGTGAGGCTGCAGATTAAGAGAATGTATAAACAATGGCTCTGTCGCTACAAATAAATATAGACTGCTAAATCAAGTGTGCATTTTATAGCACAGAGATTTCTTATCGTAAGCAGATTTTGTACTAAACATAGTTCAAGTCCTCAAAAAAACAAACAAAAACAGTGATAGTGTCTGATATTTTCTCCCTTTATCTCATCTAAAAGGAAGTTCTCCATAAGTAGAACCTATCATATAAATGTTTCAAAAGCAGATATGATGCAAAGTAAAGGGAATAACACATAAAGAATACTCCACCATGTTTCACTCATTGTTAGATGCTTATCATACATTATTTCAGCTAATAGGAAATCAATAAAATAAATGTTCATTGAGATGTCACAACATTTCAGTGCTCTGTGCTGAAGTTATCTTATTTCATTTTTATGTATTTGTCCCTTTACTGGTAACTTTACTACTTTTTTTTAAAGCATTGTAGTAGATAAGAGAATGTTTGTGAAGGAGTCCCTGAGACCTTTGCAAATCCCCAAATCCATAAATCTTCCTTAAATAAACAAGTAGAGAATAAAGTCATGGTATCTAGTTAAAGGACTCACTCCTGCTTGTCAGGGCAGGTAGTTCAGAGTCATGCCTCAGCAAAATTACAAATTACTACATGTCATGGGCTTTCAGGGTCATTTAAGAGCATTCAAAACCATGAGTGTTAAACCCACAATTGCCAAAGCCTCATTGTACTATCCGTGTCAGCATGATACTCAGTTGTTATTCTAGTGACAATCATAATAGGTTCCTATTTAAATGATCCACTACAAGTTTTTATAGGATTTCAAATTTCTAACTACTTTATGTTTGTTATGCCTTTTGAGTTCCATCTGCTAAAATTCCAATACAAAGTAAAGCTTACATGTTATGATGGCTCCTCAGAATAATTGGAGGAAAATCATTAGAGACAATATTCTCAAAGTATTGGGACAAAATCGAGTTATTGTCTCCCTGCAACTTTACAAATAAGAAAAAGTAAAATTGCAGAAAATATGATTGTATTTCTGAAGTATATAAATTGGTCATTTAAATTACAAAATTCAAGTTAGTTATATTGATTTTGTTAATGGGTGAAAAATATCACAAATTTCCCATCAACACAGACAATAAAAGCAAAGAAAACTATGATAGCTTTGGGCTTCCTCTACACTTTATATCATATCTACCTGGGTTATGTTTGCTTTCCTGCAGGAACTTGTGTGTTTATGTCAATATTTGTTAAATTTAGAATCCTTAGAGCACTGATTTTTAAAATTCTAAAATCTCTCAGTCTATAATTGTGTTCTATTTTTGGTAATAATGGTAATTCAAACATGTCAATATAAAAGCCTTTCTTTTGGTATCTTTGGAGATCAATTTCTTAGAGACTATCTCTTCAATAACCCTGAGTATATTTCCTTCTCTAAATACCCCTTCCCCTCCCCACCCATGGCTTCACTTTTTCTTCCTGTGGTTCTGAATTTTTAGGAGAATCCTGGAAGCAGTCTCAAATGTCTCAGGCCTAGAGAAGTCAACCAAACTCAAAGCTTCAGGACCAATGACAGTAACTCATGGGCTCTCACCAAAGGCTGATATGTCAGGTGCTACATCAATGCTCATTGTCTTTTTATCTTGAAATTCAATAATATAACCAGAATAGAATGCAAAAAGAATACATGTTTCTTGTTTATAAGGTCCAAGGTGGGGAGGCTCTGATATATGTCACTTCATCTGCTATTATAACCGAGACAGGAAAGTTCTGTCCATGTTTGGCTGGATAGTGGGTTGAGATGATCTGGCATGGTAGGACTGGAGGTAGAATGTTTTAAAATAGTAGAAATGCCCTCTGGGACAGAAACACCAACATCATCCCTGAATACAGAGCTGATCCTGGCAAGATTCTGGTAGCAGCTACACCAATACAGCAATTTACATGTTATCTATAAGAGTTAAAATAAGCAGCTTCTAGTGGTGTTCAAAGTGCTCAACGAAGTAGCCTGGGCTTCCAGGAATTGGAGAGTTATCCTCTTCATGTACTCCTATGTATATACTAGAGGCCCGGTGCATGAAATTCGTGCACAGGTAGGGTACCTAGGCCTGGCTGACTATCAGGGCCGAATGGGCCTTCCTGCTGCTGGCCGGGACCTTCCTTCCCCAGCTGCTGGCTGCCAGCTTCCAGCTGGGGCCTTCCTTCATTCTATTGCAGAAGACCAAAGAAAAACCAAGCGATGCTTTAAAGAAAAGGAGAAACACTACTTAATACACTGGTGGACTCAGGGAATAACTTTCCAAAATCTGAGTGAAGAAACATGTAGGGGCTTCCCTTTATATTTCCCTGTGGTCTTTGTCCCACAAATATGGATTATGCTTCTGGTCCTTTTCACAGGCCTTGCAAGAAGGCCCTCAGGTTTTGGGAGTCTCTAGGCCATAACTGATGGTTTGGGCCAGGACCAGTGTTAATAACCCTCCCTCTGGGGTAGTGAACTGTTCAGTTTTATGGTCTCTGTGACAGGTTCTGCAAGACCATTTTCTGGGAAGGAGGTAGTGACTTAATTATAGGTTATCAAGAATATACACTGAGCTTGCTGGCATGGATTCAGATTCCTGGCCTCCCAAATATCAGGGTTACATTGGAATTAGCCCTTTTTAGACTTCTCAATTCTGCACCACCCCCTGGTGGTCAGTGTACATCATATCGAGCTATCATCAAACTCCTGAGGGGACACTTAGCATATTAGCCATATATATGTAATTTGTTTTAAAAGTCAAAGTTCAAACTGGTCACTTTTACTTGAATGAGTTCATGGGTCTAATTCCTAAATCCCACACATCCTTCATGTTTATCCCCCCAAGAAGGTAAACAGAAGCTCAGAGAAATAAAGAGGCTAAGCCAGAGTGCAAAGGAGATGAAAGATTGTAACCCCCAGATACCTTGGTTTCCAAGGCCAGAGAAATAAGAACAGTCTTGCAGACAGAATGTGTTTGGCCTTTAGAAAAATAACTCTAGCAGTAAAACATGTGGTTGGCCTCCTCAGTATAAGTCCATATCATATAGTATAGCCATATATTAAAATAATGCATTTTACAACAAAATCTATCAGATCTATAAAAGGAATTCTCATAGGCAAGATGGACTACATAAATTAACACCTGCTTATATCTTTGGTTGTCTAAGTTCCTTTGAACAACAAGCTTGTGAGCACGGATTCATTTACATTACTTCTCTAACTTATTTATTTAGACTTAAGGTCTACATGCCAAAAATTATATTAGAAATGTTTCTGGTTTCAAACTATGTTTTCCTCTGGAAATAACAAATCACAGAAGAGTTTACACAAGTTAAATAAATGTAACCAAACACTCTTGTACTCCTGGAACTGTGAATGATCTGGTGATACTGAAGAAGCAATTACAATCTTAATTGGCATCAACTGATAGGCAATTAGTTTCATGGTAAATATGCATTCTCTCTATTATCAAATCTATTACTAGAATTTACATTAAAAATGTGTCATTTAGCCTTATAGAAGGAACCCAATTTCATTTTTTTAATTTTAATTGAGGATTAAGGCCCAATTTTTTATGAAGATTATAGAGAAGAATTTGGCTGTTTCGTTCAGATAACACCAAAACAAATGCTAAGCATCATTGATCTTTAATGTTACAGTTCCCTGAATAAAAATTAGTCTCAGTTATTTAAGTGTTATTTTAGTGAAGTTTTTAAAAATCAGGTTCAGTGAAAAACTAGGTGCACTCTATTAAAGTATTTAGTTATCAATTACTGCATAAGTAACATCCTAAAGCTTAGTCTCTTGAAACCATTTATTAGATCTTAGTTCTCATACGTCTGTGAGTTGATTGGATTCAGCTCGTAGTTTTCACTTGGAATTTCTCGCAGGTTTGCAATTAGGGCTGAAGTCAGCTGAAGAACTGACTGAGTTGGATATCTAAGATAGTGTCTTCATTCCCACATGTCAGTTGGGATGGATTGAACAGCTAGAGGCTGGCTGGGCACCTCTCTCTCTCTCTCTCTCTCTCTCTCTCTCTCTCTCTCTCTCTCTCTCTCTCTTTCTGTCTCTCTCCCCCTCCCTCCCTCCCTTCCTCCCCTCTCTGTTTTCTTCATGGCATGGACTCTTCAGGGCAGTCAGAGTCTTACAAGGAAGCTAGCTTCTCCAAGAGCGTCAGGCAGCAGTATCTTTTGATTATGCTTAGTAGTCAATGCAGCATCACTTCAGCTGTATCCTTCCAGTCAAAGCAGTCATGCTAGCTCAGATTCAATTGGGAGGAAGAAAAAACTTTATTTCCTGATGGGGGAATGGCATGTGTACATTTACAGAGGGGAGAAATTGTTGGTGGTCATCTTGAAGACAAACTATCACAAAGAAGGTAAATAATGTTCATATTTGTAATTGTGTATCATCTTACTGTAGATAATATTCCCACTTAGTTTCTCCATATGGAACATGTGGCTATAGAGACATACAGATATATTAGTCAAGACCAAGTACTGGGGGAAACTTCAGTAGTCTGCAAGTTTCCGCAAAGGACATGACATTTATATACCTCTGCCCATGAGGGAAAAATAAGAAAGGAACTCTTTCATCTCTCACCATAAACATATTCAGTCCTCCCCTTGAGAAGAGGAGTGATTTAACCTGAGGAGCATGTTTGGGAGAAGTAGTTGAGCTGGTGAAACTCAGTCTCTGTTTTGCTTTCAGAGTAGACTATATGCAGGGTGCACAAGCTCATTCTCCCCTTTAGAGGCAGCCTGCAGTACTGCTCAGCCAAGGACTGAAAGGCAAGTCTGCCTAATTCAGACTGGGATGTTGGGAAGTCCTTTGGGTCTTCACTTCTATGGTATGTTCTCTAGACCAGAAACCAGCTGGCTCTGCTACCTACTTTTTTCATAGGTTCACTTCTTGGGGGTTATTTGTAGTCCTCAGCTCCAAGAAGTGTAGGATTCTCATGCCTGCGTAGAACAATCTCAGAAGATAAAATATTGGTTGAAGAGAGCACTCTTTTTCTTCCTGCTCCATTTATGGGGTACTTATTTTGTGTCAGGTGCTTTTCAGTATTTTGCCTTTCTTAGATGGTTTAATCTTCACTTCAACTCTGTGTAACGGATATTGATTTCCCACTTTTTAGGTTGGAAATCAGAGACCCAGTCCCACAGTGGCCATGTGGTGACACCAGGTTTTGAGCGCAGGTGGTGGACCTTCAAAACCTATGCTCTTAATGACTATGCCAGTTTTCATCATAAATCTGTTCCATTCATGCTTTTCTTTATGTATATTTTTTAACTGATGATGTTCTCATGTGAATGATTTATCCCTGAAAGGTTTTCATAGCAATAATGGTGCTAATAATGTATACATATTGAATACTTACAATGGATAAGGCACTGCGGTTCAGCTTTCTTGGATGAACTTATCTAATCATCACAGTACTCCTGTGCGTTAGATACATGACTTTATTTTCACAAGTAAGGAAACTAGGCACTGCAGGTCCAAGGTTCTGCTGTAGAATGCTAGGTAGAATGGTTACTGGGACACTGAAAAGTTTTCTTGTACCCCAGTGTCTTCTCTACTTATTTATTGATGTTTGATATTCCTTCATCAGACAAAACAACATTGAAGAAAAGTTTAATATTTTAATACACAGTGAGAGGTAAAGCAGATGTCAGGAATGCAGTCTCAAGAGCAGGTTCTGATGGGGTGATAGGCAAGGTCTTCTAAGGCAGGGGATACCTGGAGAAAGGGAACATCACAAAGAGAGGGGAGAAAGTAAGACATGAATGAGGAGATGCTGATTTCCTGCCACTCAAATCTTTCCAAGGAAGGCCCTTTTTTTTTTATTGCATTTTTACCCAGTAACTCATTCTTTCCCTAGAGTTCTTAAAAGCAGGAACTATTGAGAAAGTAGCCCATCTGAAAGTATATTTCCTGCTATTCATCTCCTTCCAGAACTAGCTGAAGTTTACTTTTTGGTACCCTAGAGACCTAGCTTCTTCTTGCCTTCTTCCAATGTGGTCTATTTAATCTCCTGTTGTGTGGGAAATTATGTTCAAAATCTCTGTGATCCTCTGTCCATGGTAAGTTATGCATGTAGTGACAAGTACATGCCACAAGGTCTTGAGATTATATTTGCAATGTGTTGCTGCCGACTGTTGATCAAGATAGGCTGGAAGAAAAACATTATTTTCAGGTGTGAAAAACCGTTACCTTTATCAAATAATTTTTCTTGCATTTCCCCTAAGATGTTGTAGCCTATTTAAGCTTGGGAGGTTAAGTTTGTAGCATTCATTATGATTGAAAATTTAGTTCACACAATCATGATGTTCTCTTTATTAGGTGTTGCCATTAAACAATATTAAAATAAACATAATGTGGCTGGTCTTTTGTAAGTCCCATGGCATGTTTACTTCTCTGCCTCTGCCTGGTTTCTTAATTGCATTTATTCATCTTTCCAACTGCCAGTGCCACGGCCACCCACAATATTTGCTGTATAGTGATATGTGGTTTACATTTTATATTGCCCAGTGATGGTGCTTGATGGGGCCTCTGATTTGAGTGGTTTGAGGTGTGTTGTGGCTTGAATTCTTTTTTTTTAAACAGCAATTATTTACTTATTTTTCCCAGTTTTTTTATTTAAAAAATGACTTTAAATATAATAATGTTACATGCAGTAAACCTTAATATCTCAAGAAAAATGATTTTAAATATGATGTTTCATGTAATAAACACTCATTGTTCAAGAAAAATGATCTTACATATATTATATGCAATAAAAATTAATATTTCAAGAATGAAAAGATTTCAAGTATAACAATATTACCAAAACTGTACTAATATAGTATGATATCACAAAAGTAGTAGGAAATATTAAAAATCTACAAATAACGAGATTACTTGTATTATATTCTAGTGTATTTTTCTCCCCCTCTGGCTTTATTTTTGTTCATCAGTTTATGCTGTTCATTTTGTTCCACAAATGAGTGAGATCATTTTATATTTATCTTTCTCCAACTAGCTTATTTCGCTTAGCATGATGCTATCAGGTCCATCCATGCTGTTGCAAATGATCAGAGTTTCTTCTTTTTTACTGCAGTATAGTATTCTGTTGTGTGGCTTGAATTCTTGACTGATAGTTTGCCATAATCCAAGCTCTTGTCTTTGTTAAAGGATGATGGTGGTGCTTAAAAAACAACTGAATAAAAAATCCCATGATAGTAAAGAAACAAAATTATGTAAATACTAAAGCATACCCCTTAGCTTTTGTAAATAGTGCAGAGGATAATGAAAGATTGAAAGCAATATATCCAAAGCAATATAAACAAAGAAACCAACCATGTGATGAAAGAACTATGCCTGGCTGTTGTAAACAATGAAAAAAGGTAGTATTCCTCACCTATCTTGTTCAAGAAGGTAGAGCAGACTGAGTCATCCAGACCCAGGGGAAGCACCAAACACTGATATAGACATACTTGATATCTTTAAGATTTTTTTTTTAAATATGAAAGCAATATTTCCTACAAATTTAATGTAGGGAAATTATACATAATCCCATCATTCTAACAATTTTTGCACATATCAAATTCATCCCTCCATACATCTACAATTTCTTTCATAGTCACAAAAGGACTATATAGTCTACTCTCTAAAATTTTATCCATTACAGTTATAGGGAGTCCTTTGTTCCATATTTTTACATAACCATCTGTATCAAAAATTGGGTAATAAGTTTCATATTATTGTTTTTATATGAAGGAACATGTACATGTGCCTCTCTGATTTTTTTACTATTGAATAATACCCTTAGAATATATTTTCACAGGTGAGCTTATTGCTTCAGAGATATGAACATTGTAATGGCTCTTAATAACTTGCTATGTTGCTTTCCAAAGAGGTTGCCACTCCAACAGTGTCAGAGTAGTCCTTTAATTTCAGCCTAACAGCAGTGTCACCATTGTTATTATATTTTTTCATTGTAATGGAAATCTTTAAAAATTTAAACTAAACTAGATTGTCTTTCAGGAGCCGCTGCTGAAGCAACACCTTGGTATCTTTGTCCTTAGGGGGAGTGAGCTAAGGAGGAAGAGCCAGATAAAAACACCACTAGACAATTTGTGCTCACTGGATCCATTGGGGAAGAGACTTTGCAGAGTGGCTTATGACATTTCCTGGCAAAGAGGACACCATGCCAGTGCTACCTCAGGTTCAGACCGGGAAGACAGGTACAGCCTTGTCCGTGTCCAGGAAGAACATGGGTAGCAGGAGACCTAAGAGTGAATGAAAATTGAATTATCTTTACTTCTAGGACTTATCTATTGAGAAACAGCAGTGCTGGCAACCATTTACTACCAACAAGAGGCAGTTCCAAGAGAAGAATATAAAATATGCTCTGCTCAACCCCACGAAGCTCAGAGTGTCTCACAATGGCCAATTTATTATTTTTACCCTGTCCAGTGACATGGAAGGATGCATCAGGGAGCTGCTAGCCTCTGTGATGAATAACTTAAGTCAGGCTGCAACATGTGAAATAATTCAGCTGACCGGGATTTATAACACTAGCTGGGATTTTTTTTCTTTCTTTCTTTGGGGTTCATGAAGCACAGTGTTGCGAGATACCACAGGAGTCCCGTGATGAAGTTGCATGTCTATTTCTCTTCCTTATTTTTATTTTTTTTGGTATTTTCATATTATTTTATTGCCTAGTTCAGATGTCTTTCTAAGCAGTGTCCAGTCTCCAAGGGGACTCATCACTTCTGATTTTGAAAATTAGAACCACTGGAAGACCAGACCCCTAAACACTGTGTGTTTATACTCCCTTCTTCACATACCCAGCCCCAGATGGTTTTGTCTGCATGATGCTGGGTGGACTGTGCTGGGCTGCAATTTATTCTGCTCAATTATTTATGTGCACTTGCCCAAATAAGAGGGGTGGCAATGCAGTAGTGGGCTTACATCTCAACCCATCTCATTCCTTAGGGCACATGTCAGTTTGCAGGATGGCTAGCTAGATTTGCAAAAGGAAGTTCTATCTGCTGCTATTGAAAAACACAGCCTGCAGTAGCTACCTGTGGCAGGACACTTCTTTTTCCAGGTGAGCTACAGCACAATTTCATGGCACCAAGGAGGGTCTGAATCTTTGAATCTCTGAGGACCAGGAGTTTGGACAACCACATATCATAATCTCTGTACACTGCATAGATGTTAGAGCTGGAAGGAACCTTCTCTTCATTTTGTAAAAGGCCAATGATTTCCAAAAGCCATCCTTTCCTAAGGTACTCTTCCAATTCCTGTTTGAAGTTGGAAATTTTAATGAGATCCTTCAAGCAATTAGAAAATAAGAAAAAAACTTGCCAAAGTGGAATTTGGATGGTAGTGTTTTTTCTTCTTCTTCCTGTTTGACTCCTTAAAATCGCTGAATTAAGCTCCAATGCCTTGAGAGGTTACTGCCTGACCACAGGTTAAATATTTTAATATTCACTGATCAGGGAAAGTACCATGAGCAAATAATGCAAGATTCTTGAGTGACTGGGGGCGTTAATAGCTTAATACAATGTAAATGCATTCTTAATTATCTCAAGTCACTGCACGCCCAAGTAGTTCTTTTGCAAGAAAAACACAGCTTATCGATAATGAGCACAAAAATTACTAAGAGATTGGTGAGATAAATCTCTTATACCTCTTTTCTGTGTTGTTTTTTTTATTCTCCAAATTTTGATGTGACTTTGCTCATTTGTCTCTGTTGCCCTTTATAGATTCTATAGAAAAATGGATAGCACCATTAGGGATTTGGGGGGATTGAAATTCTAGCAGTTTCTATCTTAAGGGCTAGCTCTCAAGATTATGATTATCATTATGCTGTATGTTGTTAGATCCATGAAGCTTATGGGGTTTTAAGAAACCCTTGTTATACCAATAGTTGCAGAATAATTTTGTTTTTAAATGTTTATCTGTAACCTCATTCTATGGCCATGGCATCCCCATGAATTTTATGCCATCTTTCAATGGAAAAATGACTTATCTTTGGCCATTCAATAGTCCTCAATCCCCTGGTCTTCAGCCTTGTGTTTTCTCTTTCACAAAGCTACCTGGTTTCTTTACACGTAGTACTGGAAGTGAGTTGAAAGCTGCATTTTCAGGCTATCAGGATATGGCTCATCAGAGGTGTTTCCTCCTCACTCTCATTCTTTAATGTCACCTGGCACCAAAAACTCATTACGGGAAACATCGACTGTGGATTTGACTAGTCTGCTGACAACAACCTGCCATATGTCAAAAAATTACTCAAGCTGATCCCTCTGAGAGGGAGCACATGGTGGTGGCAAATGGGGCCTTCATGGAGGTCCCTACCCCCCCCCCCCCCCCATGCATTGAGGCACGGCTGGTCAGCGATCTTCATTGGCACTTGGACATGTACAGAATTAAGAGCATTCTCTGTGAATTCTGGGACTTGAGAAGATGCACCAAGTGCCCAAGTGCAGTGTTTCTGGCCATCAACAATGCAATCTGTTCAGGCTAGGTCAGGCTGAGGTCATGCTGAGTCCAAGTGACTGGGACTTCAGCAGAAGGGAACAGCAGTCCTTCACCTGTTCTTTGACCATCTTCACCAGGGTGTGTGCTGAGCTTCCTGATACAAGCTGTTATGCAATGTGACACCCAAGACTTTGCTGGGGTTTCAGAAATCTAGGGCAGTTCCTTCATGACTGAGAGCTGGAGAGAAGACTGGGCAAGGATCATCCTTATTCTGAGCTCCGCTGTCACCCTCTCCCTCACAGCAGCCACCAGCAGAACATGTGCTCCCTCCCTGTCCCCTGAGTGACACACCAGCTCCAGAGTGCAAAGCTGTCACCTGGGCTGGCTTCCAAAGTGTGAGACTGGTGCAGTCACAGAGGCTCTGAGCTCAGAAGGGCCCCACACTTGGCTTAATGGTCTGCGGTTGCATCTTGAAATTTTCAGTAATTTTTGAATTAGGGGCCCCACATTTCTTTTTTGCATTATGTAGCCTGTCCTGCCAACACCATTGGGTTTTCCTGAAATCTGAAGTAGGACAGTTGGGAGGGAACTTAGAGGCCATTCTCTGGTTTGAGCCTCAAAGTTTACAAAGGAGGACATGCAGAGTGGTCACTGGGGTGCCTGGCCTGAGGTTACCCAGGATTTAGAGGTAGGCAGCAGCTGGGGCCTGTTCTCTTCACTGCTAGCTGGGTGCTCTTTAATATTTCAAAAGAGGAAATAAAAGTTATCAAGAGCTCAGAGACTACCAGCTCTTTCTTCTTTTTCATTTCCTTTATCCTGATTTCTTTAAGACAGCAGAAAGGCTGTGGCCCTGCCAGTGGGAGCTCCTTCTATCACCAGTGTTGGGCCAATGTGCTGTCATGTACTCTATTCTCTATTTTCCTCCTCACAAGAAGGGCTTTAGGCTCCCTGGCTCCCCTCTTCTCTTCTTTTCTAGAGCATGAAAGAGCTTCCTATAGCCTCACCCCACCCCCAGCAGCCAGAACAAGGGCTTGAATAGGCCTTTGACTAAAAGTAAGAGAAGATTCCAATTTATTTGAATTAAACCATAAGGAACATCTATGATTTCACAAAAGTTCCAAGGCAGGGACATCCAGAGTTGGTTATTTAGTTGCTCAGTGGCATCATCAACACCATGTTCCTTTCATTTTTTAGTCCCACCACCTTCTGTGTGTTCCCCTTTCTTCTTCAGGCTATCTCCTCTGTGACCGGATGGTGGCTACAGGACTTCCAGGCATGGGATCCAGGCATGATAATGTCCAGAGAAAGAAAAGGGGCCATTTTTCTGTTTTCTGGTTTTTGTTTTTTTTAATCAGAGAGAAAAATGTTGACCAGCAATGGTCCCCTTAAGACACGGGTCTATGCCAAACTGCTCATTGGTGAGAGGAACAAGACCACAACATTAGAAATGTATGGAGATTTCTTTTTTGTTGTTGTTGTTGTGATAATGATTGGGAATTTCTTTTTTATTGTTGTGATAATGATTGGTTTTTACTGGGTGAGGTGCAGAGAGGCTAAAGCAGTGTGAATATATGGAATAGTTTCACACAACAAAGACTGTTGCCACCCAGATTTGGAATGGTGTAGACAAGTTAGGATTCATCTCCTGGGGTAGGCATGGAGCAGGAACCTGATTCTCTTAAAGCATGTGGCTTTCTAGAGGAGGGTGACCTCTTTTACAAACTGGGGTATCTATTGTAAAGGAACAGGGGAAAGTAACCTTTTCTTTGAGACCCCAACTGTGCTCAATGGGTACCTGCAGCCCTAGCAAGAATTTAGAGACTTATAGAGAGAGTCACTAAGAGAGTGTGCATCTGGCTCCCCTATGTCCTGTTTCTTAAACCAGAATGAAGTGAACACCACCCATACTCAGACACATCCCCTTAACCTGAACTCAGGCAACCACAGTTGATATTTTGATATGATGTATATATATATGTGTGTGTGTGTGTGTGTGTGTGTGTGTGTGTGTGTATGTATTTGGTCCTTGTCCTCAGTTCCTGGCCAGAACTACAAATCTTCATAATTTCTTAAGTGATAAAGGTGCTGAGAGTATTTTTTTTTTGTTCTAATATTTAGTGTTTGATCTTGGTTCCTGACACAGATCCCCTAAATTCCTTGGAATTCCAAGGATGATAGGAGTATCTTCTGTTCTAATGAGATGACTCTCAGTGTGATTCTTGATAGTTTCAGGATGGGTACTGGTCACAAGAAAGACCAAACCATGATTAGAAGCTTGGAATTCAGTCTATTACCCCCAAACTATGGGAAGGGTGAGGGGCAGGAGACTGAGTCAATCAATTGATTATGACTATGTGATGAAGCCTTCATAAAAATCCCTGAACTATGAGGCTCATAAAGTTTCCAGATTGGTGAATGGGAGTTCAGAATTCTAAGAAAAGAAAGGAGAAAGCTTTCCTAAAGCTTTGAAACGTCAAGAGCTTCTTAGGATTCCTACTGTCATGTTAATGCTATTTCTTAAGTTCTTTTTCCCTGAACATAGCTGAGTTTCTAAACCATTTTTGAAAGTGATTGTAACTACATAAAACCATAGTTATAGAAACCTGCAATCTGTTGATCTCTTCATGGTAGAGTCTACATATCATTTACACTTCACTTCTCTGTGGGTGGAAAAGCTTTTTTCATGGTTTATTTAGCAGGAATTCATTTTGATCAGCAAGATGAGTAGTATTTTACAGCTGTTTGCAATTACTACCTCTGCTCTGCCAGGAGTTTTAACTATTACACAAACTGAAATACCAAATGAGTTGAAACAAGATGAGGAAAAGAGAAATGCATATTTCATAGATTCATTTATGCCACAAGAAATTATCCATCACTTTTTAAAAAATGCTATGTTTCTAAATTCAAAGTCACATCTCAGGGTAATTTCTAATTATCTTTCTAATATAAAGTTTTTTGTTTTTTATCAATTAAGGAAAGTACAACCCATAATATTAGGTTTCCTGTGACTATTGGAAGGTCACCATAGCTTAAATTCCATATGTATAAACCCGTTAGGTTAGGAAAAAGAATATAGGCTTTAATATGCATATGTGTTTCTTTAAAATGTCCATTGTGAAAGTACAATGATCAAAATATTTCAATTATGGAGAATAAAATGACAAATATTTTCCCCTTCTAATCAACATAAACTTGATGTAACAAATCCACATCATGGGGAATTTAAGAGCCCTTTTGAACTGTCAATTAGATTGATGCAACCAATTTGTGGAGAATAAGGGTTGAGAGCTAGAGAAGAACAGACTTAGGGTCAAATTCTGTCTCTCACAATCTAGGTGACTTTAGGTGGGTTGCCTAATGTGCAAAATGTGAGTAATAATAACACACTCTACCTCATGGAATAATTATAAGAATTAAATTAGATCATCCATATAAATGCTTAGCATAAATTAAAGTCCTCCATAAAGGAACAAAGATCTCTCTGGAACTAATTCTTTGTGGCTTTACTGTCCAGAAATCATGCACTTAATGGAAAATATGCCTCTCTCTCAAATCTGTTAACTTAGGACCGCCCCCCCAAAAACAAACAAACAAACAAACGAACAAACAACCACAACCATACATGTGTATTTAGATGATAAAACAAGACCAGAGGAAAAAGTCTTTGGATTAGTTCTAATTGATTCTGATTGAGTCACATGCCATCCCTGAGCTAGAGGGTGCTGCTCTCTGATTGGCTAGGCTTGGGTCATATGTCCTGGGGGTAGAGGAGGAATCAACTTACTTGATCCATATCAGTTGATCTCAGGTAGATCTCGCAGTAAAATATGGTTGCTGTTTCCAGAAAAAAAAAGAATGAACAAAAATATCAAATTGCTGCTACAGGTTTTTCTCTTCCCTGGAAATTGACCAGAGAGGTCCATGGGATAAACTGATCTAGATTGCAATTATTTGTAGAAAAGTGCCATGCTTACAAATCACCCTAATCAAACTGACTGCAATTTTTAAAACTTGACTATGGTTTTTGGATATAGCACTCCAGTGAAAGGGTAATGCAATATATTATTAATACATGTTAATAATTAACAACTACACTTAGGGATACCCTGCTCTTCGTTTAGCAAAAAATGTTAGATAACAGACAAGCAATTGATCAAAAGGTCAGAGGGTTGCATACATTGTTGTGATGTAGCAAGTAGAGAACCACTATGACTATCTCAGGAATTTTCTGTAGGTATGGATAAAGCAAGATTTGGTTCCCAAACATTGACCCAAGTTTTAGTTTGGTGAACTTTGTGTTTTCCACTCACATTTAGCTTCCAGTATTTTCAAATGGAGGTAATGAAAGGAGATGACCCAAAGGATAGGGATGGGAAAGATAATTATTTTTTACCACACACCTTGTGATATACATGTAATATAAACACAAGGATAAAAAGAATGCTGATAAATGTATTAACTTAAGAGGCTAGGAAGGGTATGAAAGAGATTGGGATCTGATTTAAGATTTAACTTGCTCTTTATGGATATCCCAAGGAATTAAAAAAATTCCCCACCAATATGAGTATCTACAACATGCCACGCACTATGCTTTCCCATGTGTATTCTGGGAGATGTGTAACATTCTCCTTCTAAAGATGAGGAAATTGAGGTGAGAAAGGTCAAGATCACAGAACTTCTAGTGGCAGAGCTGAGAAATGGATCCAGGTCTTGTAACTCCAACTTTCTCCACTATCTCTCTCTCTTTCTGAGACACAATATACCTTTGATTCAGTTGGAATTTTTCCCATTTGTTATAGAGAATAATATCTTTTTAATTCTTGAGTAACACAAGGATAGATTTACTTAATGGAGCAAAAATTCTGAGCACTGACCTTTCCCTTTCTTAGGAAGGCAGGCCACAAAGGTTTGAGAATCTAAAAAGTGGAAACATCTCTAAAATTGGGGTCAATGACTAACGCTTGCTGCTCACAACCCAAGTGTTTTGACCACTGTTCAGTACTCCAGGAGAGTAAATTAGGAGTCAAACTAGAAAGAACTGGTAAATAGCATGGATTTTGAGTCCTAGAGACCTAGATTTGAAAACAGGTATAAACAATTATAACTGATGTGAATTTGGATGTTATTCAAATTTATTGGGCCCTCATTTGTGGAATGAAAATAATAAAAATCATGCATACCATATAATCCTATCTTACTCAGGAGTAACACTGTGAACACTTACTTTATCCCCCTAAGTAATTAAGATAATACACATAAAGCACTTAGCACAAGGCTTCTCCCATGATAAGAATATTAAAGAAAACAATAATTTTATTAACAATACTAATGGTATTAAGACTATTGCTGTTCCTTAAGATTAATCAGTGAGTGGTAAATCCATGTTGTTGATGGGGGTGTATTAATTTAATTCCTGTAAATATGAAGTGCTAAGTGAATTAATGGGAAGCAGTGGGTACCAAAAGGCAAGGAATGAGGAGTAGGCAGCAGAGTGTGGATTGCTGGGACCACAAGAGTGAGGAGGGCCAAGGGCAGAGCTGATATCCAAAAAAAGGAAGCATCCCCAGATACATGGAGTAATGGGAGCAGTGATTCTTCTACATTGGTAAAGTCTTAATGAGAAAAGCCTTTCATAAAAACACTAAACAGAAATCAGGGATGTAGGGATTTAAGTCTATTTTAGAGGAGAGATTGGAGAAGAATCTGGTTTGTGCAGTGAATAAAGTATAAAATGACAAGGAGGAAAGTCTTGAATTATTTTTAAATCTGGTATTTGTTCAGACCGCCTCTGTATTGAGGAGCCCTGTCTTGAGGTGGCTTTTGTTTATCAGCTGCCACCATTTCCTTTCTGCTCCTTGTGGTCACCAAGGAGGGCGAACCTCACCTAAGGTTAGCATAGGCAGAAGACAAACATTTGCATGAGTGGGTTCATTCTTAGCAGGTATGGTGAAGTAATGTTCAGGGAAAGAACATACTACCCTGCTGACTGGGGAAGAGGGTCCTGCAAGGTTAGGGAGAGGTTTCAAGGTTTTTTCAGAAAGCACTCATGTGCCTTTGGAGGGCGCTGATTCAGGGAGACAGGGAATTCCAATCCTTAGAATGAGAGATGGTACCTGGCATATCACAGTACACGTCACAGGGTCAAGAGAAAGTAAAGAAGGATGGAAGGGAAGGAGGGAAAGACAGAAAAGCAAAGTTAGAGCTTTGGCCTTTAGCTTGATTATTTTCTTTGTGAAAAGAGCTGGTGTCACTGATCAAATTGGGGTAGGGTGGGTGCCCTGGGTGTTTAGTAGGGCACTGATCTAGGAGAAACAGACAGAGGGCAGCCTTCCAGGGCAAAGTAATCTTTGCTCAGTGCAGGCAGGGACCCGGGCAACTTCATCACTGACCTTCAACAGTGCTCCCTGTGGAAGCTAAGGGACTGAGTTTGGTACCGGGGCTCCTTCATCTGCCGCAGCACATCTCTTCACAATTCCTTCCTGTGATTCCTTTGTAGTAATCTGGATTTGGAAGGCCGAAGACCTGGGTTTAGATGTGACATTATTACCGAGCAAGGGCTTGCTGTCTGACACAAATCAAAGCCAATACTATGGTACCAGCTTTTGAGAAAAGAAAGGACTTTTACTTGTGAATTTGGCTGGCGAGGAGACAGAAGGCAGTGCTCAGTTCTATCTCCCAATCCAGGGTGGTAGGGTTTTAAGGAGTTTCAGCACCAGATCTTCCCAGAACATGGACCCTTCACTTCAGAAAGGGTTTCAGCGCTCAGGATTGCATCATGTCCTGGTCCTTTGGTTCCAGCGGTGGGGCGGGAGCAAGTAAATGTTCATAGTGTTACTTCTGAGTGATGTAACCCAGGTTTAAACTTCGGTTCTGGGTCTTATTTAGAAAGAGAGGAGGACCAGTTTGAGCTGGTTTGTGTTTACAACATTGCTGTGTACTTTAGGGACTTTACTTAACCACTCTGAGCTTCTGTTTCCTTACCTATGAGAGGAAGATAAGGCAGCTTTTATAAGGCAGTTGTCAGGATTTATTGAAAATTCACATAGGAAACACTGTAGTGACATAGCTGTTTGGAAAATCTTAGTTATTAGGAGGCAGAGCATTGGACAACACAAGGAGCTGAGGTTTTGGAGTCAGAGGCACTGGTTTTGAATTTAGGATGTTCTAATTCTGGCTTGTTATTTTGAGCAAGTTATCTAAAATCCCTGATCCTATATCATTAAAATCAAAGTAATAATATGTTCCAGTGCTGTAGTGTAGATTATTGAGATACTTTAAGTAGTAGTTACTGTTATCATTGGTTCAGCAAACATTCATCAGGCTTCTAATATATGCCAAAGCACTTGAAATTCAAAAAGTAAAATATAGTTTCTTATCTCAAAAAAACTTACCATCTAATGGAAGAGGCAAGATTATACACAAAGAAATAGAACAAGGCTTGGAAGTGCTGGTAAAGGTAGGTACCAAGTATCAGGAAGCACAGAAGATGCTCCATTTGAGCATTGTTTTAGGGACAAGTGGATGTCCTCCAGGCAGACAGATGGGGAGGTCACTCCAAGCAGTGGAGGACCTGGTGTGGTACAGCAGCATGTCCCACTGAGTGGGGCAGGAGAGGAGGATGCGGAGGAGGGCCAGCTGAGATTCAGAGAAGAGAGGCGACAAGGATCATGCTCCAGCATCAGATCACAGTCACGTGTTAACTAAAAAGTAAAATTCAACTGAGTACATTTTAAAGATCTTATTGGCTTAATGAATCACACATCATCAGATCTAACAGATAGGAAGGAGTTCTGAGGAGCTGTATAAAATAAAAGACATTTATATGAGAAGAGAGCAGGAACAAGGAAGTTATAGCAGACATTCCCCCTCCCTCCTCAATGTGGATTGGTTACTGCAGGGAATGGCAGGGGGTCAATCAGGCAGATTACCTAACTAACTGATTGAACTAGTGTAAGATTCCATTTCTGTAATTCAGTCGCAAATTGATGATGCGGAACTTAGCATAAGCAACTGTTGTTTTGTTTTTAACACCTGCTAAGAAGTTTATATTTTTATTTTTATTGCAATTTTTATCTTAATTTGATCTCTCCCTGATATACCAAGATTAATTGATTTGCAACATGCAACATGAGAACTTTGTGCTCCCTAACTGAATTTTCCTGGCAGAAAGATTTTCCAGATTTCTAAAGAGTGGGAATTTGCTCACAGAGAAACTGGTCTCCCCTGTATTGTTAGCGTCCCTGACACAGACACACACGAAGGATAATGACATCTAGAATTTTCTGTGTAGGCTATTTATAGAACAAAGCCAGAGAGGATATAGGTGCCCTGTTAGTCACCCAGGATGACACCCCTATTCATTCATTCACTCATCCTGCAAAGGCTGCCTGCCCCTGCGTGGGCTGCTGGGGGCTGACATGTCCCCTCCCCCAGATGTCGAGATGCTTCATAATCACCGAGCAATGGCACCTCACTCTGTCCCATTAGAGAGGCGTGTGCCGCCTGCTTGTTGGGCATGTTGATGCAAGCTTGGGAAGGAAAACATAATTCACTTTTGCCAGTGACAGAAATGTTAACACTTACTTGAAATAGCTGATAATCTGACACAGGAGAGTTAAAGGATTACTGTATTTCATTTGGCTAATAAGAAAAGCTGTTTACAAGCTACATTAAAAAGACTTAATGTATGGTGACTGAGCACTGCTTTAATGTATTCTGTGTCATCAACTATTAGAATGCCTTTCCCCTCTTATTATGTGACCACAGATTTCTACCTCTTTTCTCCAGAAAGAGAGAGTAATAGGAAGCAACATCCATTCACAGAGATTGTCCAAAGAAACACTCATCTAATAAATACTTTTTGAGCACCTACTGTGTACTAGTCACCATAGCATGCAGTAGGGAATCAAGAACAAAAGAGACCCTGACTCTGACCAGTGGCATGTTTTTGGAAAGAATTGATTGGAGAAGACAATTGACAAAGGGATTTTTAAAAATCATGTTGGAAATTTGGTTGATATATGAAATATTCATATTTGAACGATGGGGAGACTGAGATGTAGAAAGGTAAGTGACTTGTTGAGGGCACCTAAGCTAATTAGTGAAAAGTCTGGGCCTGGATCCCTGATTGTTGGCTTCTCATTTTGACTCTAGAGCACTGTTTTTTGCAGTCCCTTGCCCTGTGAGGGAGGATAAGTGCTCTGAGCTTATCACCCTCCCTCAGGATAGCATATTGATCCCTCCCCAAGAACTTCATCTACATTGAGAAAGATTGGCAGTGATGACTAGGGTGGTGACCAGTGACTAGATATGACTTGTATGTGATTGAACCTGTAACCTTAGACTTGTGGGGTAACTACTGGCCTTGCAGACCATGTCAGCCTGCACCCTTTCAGCAGAGGCCCTGAGTTGCAAAAGAACAGCCACAACCTGGCCCCAGAGAGCCTCTCCCCACAGTGGTGTGGACACCTGCGCTCACCAGGCTTCTTTGCCTCCTTTCCCCTCCCCACACACATCCTCCCGTCTGGGGACCACACTGCACTCACTTTGGAAGTCAACTCTGGGTATCTTTGTGTGACACAATAAATGCTGACACTTAGAAAGTGTATTTGGACTCTCTGCTAAGAAGCTTCTAAAGTTGTGCAGCTCTTTATTGGTTACATCACTCTAAACTTGGTAGGGGTGAGACCATTTTTTAGGTGGGGACATCAGGACAGGTGCCGATAAGGCACAGATTTACCCAGAGGTAAGGGTTATGATGCAATCCAAGCACCTGGACAATCAGCCTGTACTTTCTCACTAGGTTCTCATCCCAAATTCCAGACTCCTTGTGGTTGCTGATTTACTATGGTGATAAAACTGAGTTTGCAGAAGGGGTCCAGGCACACAGATAAGAAAGCTTTCCAGTGGAAAATAGCAGGAAACTAAATTGCACTAACTTAGACCCAATAGGAAAAATGCCACCTGAGTTAGAGGATATTAAAATACCAAGCACAGACATATTTCAGGTAAGAAAAATAGACTGCAAGGTCCAGTGGGGTAGAGACCATGCCTATTTTGTTCATTACCATATTACCAGCCCCTAGCACATTCTTCATACATAGCCAATGCTGAATGCTTGTCAAATGAATGGAACAGTAAGTCAGTGAAAAGTAATAAGACAACTATTTCTCGTCTCAGATGAATATAGTCAGGGCTGGCTACATAAACCTTGGGGCTCAGTGTAAAATTAAAATATGGAGATCCTGTTCAGGAGGAAAACTGTTGTTAAAGATTCTAAAATATAAAGCTCTTTTTTTTTTCTTGTGACGTCTTTCTTTGTTTTGGTGCTTCTTTATTTGCTTTTTAATGTCTTTCTAAGCAAAAGCAAAATTAAAATTGTTAGCATGAATTTTATCACTCATCATTATATTGTACAACATGTTTTTAAAATGCAAATATATGAACATTTAACATGTTTGCCGAATAACTGGAACTACTCAATTTATATTTCATAGCTCATGCATACATATGTATTTTGTTCTTATAGGAACAGTGGAAACTGCACAAAATTAACTTTTTTTTACCTTTTGGGAAAAAAATTCATTTTTTAAATATGTGTACAATCTACCTTTGGCTTACTGAGGAGTAAGAAATAACTGAAAGGAAGAGGAATTATAGATTGCCATCCTTTCCTTTTCCTCTGTGCCATCATTTTCAGCATAAGTGGTTGGCTAATACAGGGAAATAAGAAAGGAGATGATAGGATTTCTGGTCATTTGTATTTCTTAGCATGCTAGTACTTTCTTTATGTATTTGAAACAAGTTCTGTCAACTCAGTCATGGAGAGAACACATTTGCCTTGTGCTCGCTTTGAGTCTCTGTGAATTCCCATACAGTATGTGACCACTGGAATTCTGTGTGTAGGGGACATCACACCCACCAACTGCAAATGGGTGATGTGGGAAGGAAGACATGCATATTTCACGTGGTTCCTCCACTCCTGCTCATGCTCCATTGTTCCATTGGCTGCTAAAACACAGAATCAAAGATAAAATTATTATTATTATTATTATTTTTAAATTAATTTTTATTAATTTTTTATACATATCTCCCCATTGCCCCCCCTCCCTCCCAGGCGTACCCCGATCCCCCAGTGTCTGTGATCATTGGTTATGTTTATAAGCATGCATACAAGTCCTTTGATTGATCACTTATTTACCTCACCTAACTTTAATCTTTCTGCTATAATTTCACCGTCTGTTTGATGCTTTATGATTTTTGTCCTCCTGAGAATTATCAGTCCACTCCCTTTCTGTGCTCCTGATTCTATTATATTCACCAGTTTATTCTGTTGATCAGATTTTTAATTCACTTAATTTTTAGATTCACTTGTTGACAGATGTGTATTTGTTGTTCATAATTTTTTGTCTTTTACCTTTTTCTTCTTCCTCTTCTAAAAGAGTACCTTTCAGCATTTCATATAATACTGGTTTGGAGTTGATGAACTCCTTTAGCTTTTTCTTCTCTGTGAAGGTCTTTATCTGCCCTTCAATTCTGAATGATAGCTTTGCTGGATAGATTATTCTTGGTTGTAGGTTCTTGTTGTTCATCACATTGAATATTTCTTGCCACTCCCGTCTGGCCTGCATCATTTCTGTTGAGAAATCAGCTGACAGTCGTATGGGTGCTCCCTTGTAGGTAATAAACTGTTTTTCTCTTGCTGCTTTTAATATTCTCTCTTTCTCTTTTGTTCTTGGCATTTTAATTATGATGTGTCTTGGTGTAGTCCTCTTTGGATTCCTTTTCTTTGGGGTTCTGTGTGCTTCCTGGACTTGTAAGTCTATTTCTTTTACCAGATGTGGGAAGTTTTCAGTCATTATTTCTTTAAACAGGTTTTCAGTATCTTGCTCTCTCTCTTCTTCTGGCACCCCCACAATTCTGATGTTGGTACGCTTGAAGCTGTCCCAGAGGCTCCTTACATTATCTTCACATTTTTGGATTCTTTTCTCTTCTTGCTTTTCCAGTTGAATGTTTTCTGCTTCTTTATATTTCAAATTTTTGACTTGATCCTTGCCTTTCTCTAGTCTGCTGTTAGTACTCTGTATAATAGTTTTTATTTCAGTAAGTGTATTTATCATCTCCTCTTGGGTCTCACTAAATTTATCTATCTTTTCTAGCATATTCTTGAAAAACCTTATAAGCGTGGTTTTGAACTCTATATCCAGTCGTTTTTTTTCCTCCATTTCTTTTGCTTGTAATCCCTTCCCTTGTCTCGGCATTTTCACTGTGCCGGGGAAACTTCTGTGCTGGATTCAGCCGAAGAAGCCTCTGTTGAGCTTGGGAGGGGTGGAGTTTCAGGGCTTAAGGGACCGCCTTGCCTTCCAGTCGGCCCTGCCCTCCACGGCCCCTGAGTCTCACGTGACTGGGTAATGGCTGGAGTGGTCCTTGTGCGCACGCGCACCCGCAGTGCCTCTAACCGCTGCCTTTCCGGCTCCCCTGCGAACCAGGACCACACGAGTCTAGGTCTCCAGGGTTTCGCCCAAAACAGGGGCTTAGTGGAGTCAGAAGTGGCACAGTTCGGAGGGTCTGTCTCCCGCCCACTGCAGTGGCACAATCAGCAATCTGTCCTCCGCGTGGTGCCGTGCGCGACCAGACCTCCGATCCTTTGCAACTCCCCTAAATTTCCGTGCACTTCTCCCTTTTCACAGTCCAAACTCCCCCCATATGAGTTTCAGCTGGATCTAGGGTTTAGTGTCGCAGGAGTCTCCGTCTCCCTCCCGCCAGAGAAAACCAGCCAGGTACTCCGGCACCCGCTCTCTCCTCGCGCGCGTCTCCATACCTCAGCTTTTTGCAGCTCCTCTGGGTCTCTGTGAGCCCCTCTCTTTCCCTCTAGTTGTAGAACTTCCACTCAGCCAGCTTTCCTGTGGTTCTGGATGATGTCCATTCTGTCTTTTAGTTGTAGTTTTGAAATTGTTGTGCGAGGCAGCAGTATAGGTGTTTACCTATGCCACCATCTTGGATTTCTCCTCAAAGATAAAATTATTAATAATTTTAATACAAGGGTACCAGACACTGAAATATGCACAGTGCAACTGCATAGCACACATACCTCGGAAGACAACTCTTCAAGCTAATCGCCAGGGTCATCAGGGAGAGTTCTAATATATGGCAGAAGCTCATCTGAAAATAGCAGTAGCCATTACCAATGACTCTAACAATAAAACAGGTGAAGCAACAATATTCATTTGGTAAATATCTATTGGTTGCCTCTGAAGGAACAGAATTGTGTCTTCTCCAGGCTTCTTTGTCATCCAAATTTATTTCCATTTTCTTAATTGCTTGGTTAGTACAAAAGTACATTTAAAAAGATTAATGTAATTATTATAAACTAGAGGCCTGGTGCATCTTGCAATCCGTGACTCCATGGTGGATGTTGGAGAGCTGGCTTCCACCCAATTCCCGCAGTCCAGGTTGAGGGACCCCATTGGTGCACAAATCCATGCACCAGGCCTCTACTATGCATATAAGATCTTTGGTTAATCTCTTCCTGCCCTCCCTGCTCCTCCTTTCCTTCTGAGATTCATCAGTCTGTTCCATATTTCCATGCCTGTGCACTGAGTGTCTGTCCCTTGGTGGTCATTGCACATCATAGCTACCAGTCTAACAGTTGAATGGTTGGCCAGTCACTTAGGCTTTTATATATGTAGATTCCAAGGGAGTAAAATCTGGATAAATCATGTTTTCCCACTTATTAGAACCCCTTCAACTCTAAGCCTTCAGATTTGGGAAACCTCGCTGGTGAGGGAATTCACTTTTGAGGAAATTAATACCTTAAAGGAGAATACAGAATAATGAACACAAAGGTCACAAATATTTGTATGAAAGCTTTTATAAATGCCTGTGTAATAACAATAATTAAATCATTAAAAAACCATAACTTAGTTAATCAATGACCCCTCCCACAAATTAGCAATAATGCATGGTGTATTTATTTGCCTTTATCATATTTTGCTTAACTAAAACTTTTCAGGAACTCTCTTCTCAACTATTTCAATAATTTGGCTATAATTTGTTTTACTTCTTTAAAGGTGATATGCATGCTAACAGGTCTTTTTATGTGCTCCACATCCTCTAGCCAAATGTCTCAGTCCTTTCTCAACTTGTAGCTGGGAGTTCTCTTTTCTGATGTCCCCTCCAGCCCCTGAAATGAAGTCTAAGTGACTCGGCCACAGGAGGCAGAAAAGGCATTGGAGAGCCTCAGTTGTGCTCTGCCAAAGAGATAGCACTCTTCCCTCTCTGAAAGGCCTTGGGATTCTATTGCTTAGGTCTATGCATGTTAACATCTCTCCTAGGCTCAGCGCTGCTGGTCTCTCCTCCTCCCATCAGAGAGAGAGGTATGATTTCCCTTCATCTTCCCTTATCTTTCCCAAGGCTGCAGTACAAAACCTCCCCCTTTTTCTTTGCCATCTGTTTTAACTCCCCTTTCTATTCCCAAACTCCACTTCTCTCCTTTTAAAATTACCCCCAAAAGGACTGCCTTGTGATTCATGTGTACTAGAACTGAGTGGCTAAAAGAGTTTATAGAAGTAAATTTGTGTACAATTGAATTTTTCTTAAGGGGGATTTGCAATTACTAGGGATAATTCTCTGTTTCTTATTTGTGTGGAAAGAGTGTGTGCTTGGATTAGATAGATTAAGTTTAAAATGTTAGCCCTGCTCTCTTAGTAGCAAAATGACTGACCTTGGGAAAATGCACACAACCTCTCTGAACATTGGATTTCTCAACTTCCCCAAAATGGAAATAATATTTGCCTTGCAGGCAGGATGTGTTGTTGAATTCAAGAGCCAGATTGCAAAATGCATAAGCAGTATGATGCCAGTAATATAAATTTGTGTGTTTATAGAGAGAAGGGCATGGAAGAATTTTCAACAAAATGTTGATGGTAGCTGGATTTGGAATACATTTGATTATACCCCCTTTTCTTCCTATAATGCTTGAATTTTTTACTAATTGCTCTTTTGGCAAAGGAAATGGGAAAATGTTTCAACCTTTAATTGCAAGATTGTTGTTGCTTTAATATGTATATACTAGAGGCCCAGTGCATGGATTCCTGCACTAGTGGGGTCTCTCACCCTGGCCTGCGCCCTCTCACAATCCTGTAGGACTGCTGCAGAGGTGGGAGAGGCTCGGGCTGCCACAACTGTGCTCACCAGCCATAAGCCCAGCATCTGGCACCCATTTGTCAGCTGAGTGGCACTCCTGCTGTAGGAGTACACTGACCAACAGAGGCCAGCTCCTACACTGAGTGTCTGCCCTCTGATGGTCAGTGTGCATCATAGTGACCAGTTGACCAGCTGTTTGGTCTTTCAGTTGCTTAGGCTTTTATATACAGTGGTACCTCGAGATACGAGTGCCCTAACATATGAGATTTTTGAGATACAAGCCATCAAGCGAGTGATTTTTGCTTTGAAATACAAGCAACATTTGAGATAGGAGTGATCGCGCGGATCGGCCAGCTGCACACAACCCACCAGTTTACCGTGACTCGAGCGTCTCATAGTTTCCCATGCCTCAAGGTTACAGAACGAATTAAACTCGTATCTCAAGTAAACACCTATATACACCTATATATATGTATATATGGACATATATATATATATAAAACTATGTGTATGCTCATAAACACACATACAGATCACTCCTATAAATAAGTACAATTTATTAAATTTCTACTAAATGGAAGGCATTGTGCTTTCATGTTTGTGCCCATTGTTTAATTTGATTCTTACAACATCTTATAAGGTGATGTTACCCTTATCCTAGCATGATGCCTCATTCATAACAGGTACCTGGGAAATTCTGGTTTTCCTTCCTTCTTCTATGCTATGTGATTGCTTGGATTTTTTCTTATTATATTCATATCACCAGAAACAGAAGCAATAGCTAATATGTTTTCAGAGCTTTGGGGCACTGAATATCACATTAAACATTTGGGGGGACGGTAAAGCATTCTAGGTAAATATTTCATATATAATTTTTTGGAAAAAGGCTTTTTTCACTTTAACACACACTTTAATTTGATATCTCTCTGTAATTATTTAGTTAGATTTCTATTTTCTGAATGACTGCTTTAAGTAACTTTGTAAAGGACAAAAGAAGAGATTTGCTCAAAACTGACACATATTACTTGTTATCTTTTGCTATATAAATATTAACTAGGGTATTTTCTATTTAGAAGGAACAGAGTAGCAAATATTTATAACATGACAGAATGGACTGAAAACAAATAATTTACGTTCTTCTTTAAAATGTGTCTTTTGCACCCTTCCAAACATTAACCACCCAACTTTCAGACCCCACAGGTCAATAATTATTCATGACTTGGGACCCATCCGCAGCTAGTAAGTGCCTTGTGCAATTTTCAGGTCACTTTTGTAGTTGGAGATTTTCCATTCTGTCACATGGAAATCTTTTCTGCAGAGCGCCAGCGGACACTTCGCTGTGCTCCACGGGGGACAGGCAATTCTGAGCAGGACAGAGAGAGAGGGAAAGGGGAGTTTCAACCTTTACAGATGAAAATGTGAATTTATTCTTTCAAAAAAGTAAACCTATGAAAGAAATATTTACAATGAAAAAAAAATATGTGTCCAGTGGCTCCCAACAGCTTAGGGCTGCTAAAGTGTCCTGGGTGACTGGAGCAAATGTAACGGGAGGTAAGATTTCCATTGCCGCTGAAGGGCAGAGTGGACCTGAAAATGCCAATGCAACTTTTGCATTTCTCTGAAAAACCTATTTTCAACAATCCAAGCACTGAATTGCTCTACACTTAATGCAACTTGTTTTAGAAGATAAAGCAAAGAGCCCAAGAGAAGATGTAGCAATCCTTATTGCTGTTGAATTGTTCCGTATTGATTACACATAAAAGCTCTTTGGGGGTTTTCTCTTTTCTCGGCCCATGCCCACCCTTCAGCCTCTCATCCTCAGATGAACCAGTGGCCAACCATACAGAAACTCTCCGCGTGTCTTCATTAAAGTTTATTGTAATATCATGACCCTCAGTCAGGGGTGTCACTGAAAGGATTTCTGACTGGGTAGGAAGATGAGCTGAGTGACCTCTATTTCTGAAGTCCCTTTCAACTCTGTGGTCTCTGATTTTTTTTTTTTTTTTGTGTGTGTGTGTATGTGTGGTATAAGTGTTAAAGATGCAGACTCATCCTTTCATACATATGGTTTAATTAAACCATGCTGACTAAATATACCTTTAGGACAAGCTTCCTTCATAAAATAAGAGAAGACCAATCTGTGCGTCTGCATGCACAAACAGGAACACACATGCGCACAAGCACTCTGCATCTGAAGATCTGAAAATTGAAGTTTGACAAACAATTTTCCTATCTGTTTTATAAATATGAAATCTTATCTCCAACAAATGCTGAATGTGAGGCTTTCCACTGTTTTACAAACCAACAGACTGAAGCAATCTTCTATTGCCAGGCCCACAGTCAATTTTTCATATGAAATTAAATATTTTCCCTTGGTCTCTGCCACTGGAATCTGGAAGGACCCAGCTCCATGTCAGGAGTGCAGTAGGAATGGGGAATTTGGGAGAAGTCTGCTCAGTGGAATGCAATCCACAAAGTATGAAAAGCTTTTTGTATTAAGGCATGACTTAGATTCAGTGAAGCACCTAATTGTATGTATCCAACTCAGTAACATTTCACCTGTGTACATGCTAGTGGCCCTCACCCAACTGAAGATATAAAATCCTTCAAACACCTCAGAAGGTTTCCTTCTACGCTTTCTTACTTGACACCACTTTCCCAGAGGGGACCACCATAGATAATTTGGCCTGCTGTTGAACTTCATATAAGTAGAGTCAGACAATACAAATTCTTATTTTTCTGGTTTCTCATGTTCATTATATCTGTGAGATTTATCTATTTTATTGCTTATGAGATGTAATTAAAAAAAAACTCCCAGAAATTACATATTCAAATTTGCATTTGCCTTTGAAACGTTCACCTTGGGATGCTTCACCCTTATGCTGAAAATAAGTGGAAGCTAGAAGATATGGCAATGCATTGACATGTCCTGCAAACCCACTCTGGAATCTTCTTCACAAAGGCAGTCAGAACACCTCTAGTAGTGTTTTAGAGCCACACTTACTTTTGACTGCACCCTAAACTGGATCATTCTCTTCATCATATTTGTTTCTAAGTACCTTCTACACAGTAAAATATGCTCTCAAACGATAATAACTAGTATGTGCCACACCACGCCTCATGTGGATAATCTTTTTAATCCTCACAAAACACCTATCAATTATCCCCATATAAAAACAAAAGTTGAGGCTCAGAAAGAATAAATCACTTGCCCTAGATTATACAACCAGTAAGTTATTGAGCTTGGTTTTTTAACCCAAATTCATTGAGTTTATAGAGCGGTGGTATCTGGATTCTGAGGAAAAGTTCCCCAGGAATGTTCTCAGTAATGGCAACAATTGGCTAAGATGAATGGAGTCCACAGGAATTATTCATTTTACATAATGATGGCACTCACTACGAACCAAAACTCCATCACTGATCTCCATTCTCCATGTCTGAGCTGAGCGTTAAGCAGCCGGACTCACGATGGCGGGGAGAGCAGATTGGGTGCTATAGGCTGAATAGGACAAGGCTTCTTTGACAAGATACCAGTTTTGGCTCTATCTCTTACTAGCTATTGCAATTTGGGGACAAGTATTTCAATTTTCTAAAGCCCTTATCTCATTATCTGTGAAGTGAAAAATAACTTGCAGCTCATAGTGTTTTGTCAATATTAAATAATTTGTTTAAAGCACAAGCACAATTTCTTAGTTATCAATGGTTATTTACTCAGAAAGTCTCTTACATTTAATATAAGCATATGCCCCCTCTTTAGTAGAACATTTATATCAGAACTATATCAAACCAAGGGAATGTTAAACTAGGTTGTTGAAAATATTTATGAAAGTGAAAAGAGATTTGCATTGGCAGACTAATATTGGCCACTCATTTAAATCAATTCATTTACTTCTCACAGCCAAAACACAGCCATTAAAAGGTTTACTTGAATGCTTCCCTCTGTCTATATTGATTCCTTTTCAGTGAAAATATTGATAAGTTTCTATAGATCAGGACCTTAAAGTTACTTAATTATTGATTAAAAACAGTTGTTCAGGCTGAGCAGGTGGGTTTTTACTTTGTTTAACAACTAGAAGAAACAAGCTGGGTGTCTGCAGGATAAAGCTGGCACCAAAGGCTCTCCTGAGTGGATCACCTCCTGTCTAAGCCTCAGCCTTGTGAGCTGTAGCATCTGTGTCCCAAGATGACTGTCCACATGCTTGATGTCTATTAGCAACTGGGAGCAAATCAGAGAAAGCAGTACTGCTTAGAGTGATTAGACCTGACTCTGGGCTAGACTGAATATGGATTAGAAGTCATTGTTAGGGTGCGTTTGTTGAGCCATTTCTTACCTCTATCAGTGTAGAAGCAATCCAGCAATGCCTACCAGCACCTGAGGTACCCTGGAGGACATAAAGATCAATAAAATATGTCTCTCAACCTCAGAGAATTTTTAAAAAATAGGAGAATGAGGTGACCTTTAAGGTCGTTATAATGAAGAGCAGGGAGAGATTAAAATACTATTAAAATAGAGTTTTAGGGATGTTCAAAAAAGGAATATTTTTATTAAGTCATAGAAAAAACAGTCTTCCTGGAAAAGTTTCATTCATTCATTTAAAATGTGCAAAACATTAAACGAAATATTGTGTAGTTCATCTTTCCCTTTTGCTACAAAGCTGTTGCTCCATGATCTTTCCCAGCTCAAACCATTCACACAAGAATATTACTCGCCTCAGTATTGTAGATTTTTGAGATTGCAAATGCTTGCTGGAATTCACATCTTCAAAGAGTTTTGGCCTGGTGTGTGGAGTGGGGAGGAAGAAAGGGTGTAACAGTGAGAGGCAGAACTCCCAAAGTAATGGTGTAAGCAGGAGAGAAGTTATTTTTTTATAGGTAAAAAAAATCAGGAGGTAATCAGTCCAGACCTGGACTTGTCTGGTGATTGTTTCTATCAAGTTACTTCATTCTTCTCATCACATGGTTTTCTTGACATGATCTAATATATCTGCTTAATCCTCAACCTTCATAACTATATTCCAGAGAGAGGTGAAGGGAAGACAACTAACACAAGGCTTCCATTTGAGAATATTTTCTAGAGGATGCCTATGAAACCTGCTTACTCATATGAGCTGAACATGGTCGTGTGATCACATACCTAGCTAAAAGAGAGACTTGGAAATCTTGTCTTTATTCTAGCACCTATGTACTCAGATAAATATCACAGATTTTGCCAATAGACAGGTGGGGAGCAGAAAAGAGATATGGGGAGTCTCTGTCACAGAGGGTGTTTCACATAAACATCACTCTGTATTATCTGGCAGGATGCATTAGTGCCATCGCAGAGACATGACTGAGTGCAATGGGAGAGCAAAGGGAACTGTGGAGTTTAGGAATGGGTTCATGAATGAGCTGGCATTTCAGTAGGGAGAAGTTGGTAGCAGGCCATTCTAAGTAGAGGGAACCACCTTAAATAGACTAAATCACAGGGTCATAGAATTTCATTGTCAGTTTAAGGAAAAACAAGTGGTGCTTTGCTGCTGATCTCAAAATATATAAAGGGCCAGGGAAATAATTTGATATACATATCATTGGAGCCAAATTTCATAATCTTGATTATCAGTTTCAAGTTTAGCCTTTTTTTGTAGGTAATAGCAAGCCATAGAATATGTAGCAGAAACCTTTAATTGTCCTCTGTGTACTCACTCCTCATCCTTATAACAACTGGATTATGGAGACCCCAGTATAGAACAATCATTGCCCTGCTCTTGGCTAACCCCATTGATCTCTCATTACATTCTTTAACTTAATCCCGAGTCTCATTACTCTGTCTTATTCCAGACAGTCAAAACCAACCATCTGAAATCAGAATAGGAGATAAAACTTTCCACCTGAATTACATGATCTCCTTGGTTCTTTCCTGCTATAAAATATGAACAATATATAATATTTAAAGGAATGATTTCTGACTCAATTTCAGTTGAAGACCCAGAAATAGAGACTAAGTACAAAGCAATAGTTGCCTAAAGCAAAAAGCTAGACTACACATGCAGCCTGCCAGAAAACTTTTTTCACAAACTTTAGCTCTTTGCACACCTTATGCTCTAAAGGGGCTGAGGTGGAAGAGTCTAGGAGAAAAAGTTGCCTGAAGAAAGCATTGAAATGTTGGGATGTTGGAGGCCACTTGAGAGCGAAGTTTGGGGAACCAGTGAACTGCTCTATGGCAAACCAAACCCCTGAATATGTTTCAAGAAGCTATAGGGATAAAACTAGTTTTCTGCTTGGTCTTAATGAGTCCTGCCTATTCAATGGAATGCTTCCAATCCTGTGAATGTTGTTTCATTCAACATTTATTTAAGTCCCCTCTCTGCTCCCAATATCTATGATAGCAGAAATTTTGTGTTTCATTCAGAATGTGAAAATATAGTAAGTGTAGAGTAAATATTTATTGAATTAATGAATTTCACAGATAATCATCATTAAAATGTAATTCGGTTTTCACAATCAAAGAACCTGGCAGAGTCGGGGAGAAAGGGTGGTAGCAAATATAGATGTGTTGGGGGAACACTATAGGCCTTTATAAATTTATTTAAGTTGAAGATCCCTTTAAGGAGGCAGAGAGAGCCATACAAAGTGGAAGCCCATACTAAAAGAAACTTCTTCACACCACTTAGAGCACATGCATGAAGTTAGAAGTCAAGAACAATCCATATGGGCATTGTCAAGTGTAAAATAGCAAAATAGCTACACTTACAGCTTTGTAGAGATATAAGTGATATATAATAAACTCCACATATTTAAAGTGGGTAGTTTGATAAGTTTTGACATTTGTATATACTTGTGAAACCATCACTAGAATCAAAATAATGAACATGCTCTCGCCCCCAAGTGTTCACTTGTTTCCTTTTGTACTGTTTGCCTTTCTTCCTCACCCTACCCCAGGCAACAACTGATCTGGTTTCTGTCACTGTAGATTAGTTTGTGTTTCCTAGAATTTTATAGAAATGGAATCATACTGAATATTCTTTATTTTATCTGGCTTCTTTTACTCAGTATAATTATGCAGGGATTCATATATGTTGTGTTTGTTCATTACCTTTTGCCACCTGTTGATAGACATTTGAGTTGTATCCATTTTTTTTTTTGCTATTGCATTTTTTTTTGCTATACATTTGGATATGTTTTGATGTGATTTTCTTTCTCATGGGCACATATCTGGATCATATGGTTAGTGTATGTTTAACATTTTAAGAAACGGCCAAACTGTTTTCCAAAGTGGTTGTTCTATTTTATATTCTTACCCACAATGTATAAAGGTTCCAGTTCCTCCACATTCCTCACCAATACTTGGTATGGTCAGTCTTTTTATTTTTAGTCATCCTGAAAAATGTGCAATAGTATCTCATGGTGTTTTAAGTTATACTTCCCTAATGACTAATGTTATTGAGCATCTTTTCACTAATTTGCATATCTTTGAAAAAGTTCGGTTTTCTATTTAAATCTTTTGCCCATTAGTTTTTCTTATTATTGAATTGAGTTATTTATATGTTCTGAATGCAAGTCTTTTATAAAACATATGATTTACAGATATTTTCTGCCAGTCTGTGGCTTGTTTTTTCCATTCTCTTAGCAGGATCTTTTGAAAAGCAGAAGCTTGTAACTTTCATTTCCTATCTATCAATTTGCTCTTTTAGGGATCATGCTTTGATCCTGTACTCTTTCCTTTGGGAACTCCTATTACTTGAAGTTGTCCCACAGCTTACTAATTTTTTAAAATACTTTTTTTCTCTCTGTATTTTTTATTTTAATAGTTACTATTGACATGTCTTTAAGGTCACTGGTTTTTAAAAATTATGTCTGATTTGTTATTATTTTCATCCCGTGTAATTTTCACTTTAGACATGGTAGTTTTCATTTCTCAAAATTCAACTTTGGTGATAGAAAGCAAAAAGAGTTGAAATGGATGAGGTTCAAACTTGAGATGTTTAAGAACCATCTGGAGGAGCCATAACTTCTATGGACCACACACAGAGCTATCTTAGTAGAGAGAGCTGGAGATGGTCTTGGGATCTGCATTTTAATAGCAATCTCAAATAATTCTATTTCAAGATATCCTTCTTCTATTGTTGAATCATTGATGCTGACCTAACATTTGGTCAAGTACCATGCAAATACTTATAAGAAAAATAGTTTATTATAGCCTAAACTAACAATGAAATTTGGCACAATTCTCAATTTGTACCTGAATAAGTTTCTAATCTATTTCTGCTAAATAAACAAATGAAAAAATTAAAGCCAGGATCAATGAATGAATTCTGATTTTTGTATTCATAAATTGATGAGACTTATTTATAATAACCAGAGTAATTATTGATAAAAATATATAATTAATGCCACATCCTTTTTACTGGTTTTCTAAAAATTTATTAACTTATGTCCCAGTAATCTATTTATACTATGAAACAACTTAGCAAATCCTTTTCAAAATAGTATAAATGCAAATTCTAGCCCAATATTGCAACACACTCATGGATTTGGGATTAAGAATGTAGGGAATATTGAAGCTTCTCTGGATTTGTGAATGTTTAACAAGAAAACAAATCACCAGTTAAAGGAAAGTTTAACACCTATGGTCAGTTGTAAACAGTTACTCTTTATGATATGTCTTATTTCCTTAGGCACTTATTTTTGATGTGTAACAAATAATTCAGACACAAGTGACAGAATATAAATATGGTAAAATGTTCAGTTTATATTGACCATTTGATGTATCACAGCAAATAAAATCTGAGTAGAGACACATTTCTTGGTTACAGATAGATTTTTCTTTTTTCCACAGCTTGGAACAGTCAATAAATTAATAATTAACTTAGTCCAGTAAAAATCCTTTCATTATCAAATCTCTTTTACCAAGAAACCATTCTGTGTTCTGACAGGTCATTTGAGCCTGTCAGTAAATGAGAGCATGGGCTTGAATTTCATAAATGAGACTCATGAAAGAATTGTGAATTAACTCAATACTATAAATAAAGACAAAGGATTTTAATTTAACAAATTAAATGCCTTTTTTTAGCATTAAGATGCCTAAACAGAATTCACATTCAAAAATATGTTTTTCTCAGATAGTTAAAATAAGGACTTCTAAAAAATATGTTTTTATTGATTTTAGAGAAAAAAACATTGATGAGAATCATTGATTAGTTGCCTTCTGCACGCCCCCTACTGGGAATCGAGTCAGCAACCCAGGCATGTGCCCTGACTGGGTATCAGCAACCTCTTGGTGGATGCTCAATCACTGAGCCACACTGGTTGTAGTAACTTAAGGACTTTTTAATGTATAGCCATTTCATACATAAACAGGCAAATACAATAGTGCAGTGTGTAATAGGCTTAGACACAGTGGTCCACGAAAAAGCAGATTACCAATACATCTGAAATATTTGCCATATTTCTGTGGAAAAGCCTCTTCATTAACCATAAAGAGCATTCTTGTTCTTGCTTTTAATACTGTACTAATGAATCATTTCCAAGACCAAGGAGAGGGGCGAGAGAGAGAGAGAGAGAGAGAGAGAGAGAGAGAGAGAGAGAGAGAGAGAGAAAGAGACTTAATTCCCAATGAATGTCTCTATCACTTTTCCTCAGCAACATTCTTTTCTTGGGACACAGCTTTCCAGTTGGGCAACTGGCGAAGAGCCAAGCAATACTTAGAGAGATGAAGTTACATTTATTACGCCTGGATACAGAGGAAAATATCTCTCAAATTCTGGGCCCCAACAAGGAGGAATTTTCGCTATTTATATATTTTTACTTTCTTTGTCTCCCAAAAATGGGCTGCTTCTGGCCCCTTTTGCAAGTTCTTAAAGAGCCCCTATGTGCTGGAGCCTTGAGACCTCAACCAAAGGCCTGGCCTGGTGCCATCACTGATAATTTTGTTCGAGGAAGGTTTAATGGCCTCTCTGAAGTGGGGGTAGTCTCATTTTCCTTATTATTTAAGCAAGCAAGCATTTATAGAAGCCAAATAGCAGGGTTAAAATTTCAAACAGCAGTTTTTATATAAGATGGATGCTTCGTTCCCCATTGGTTTTATGTACATGAGTCAAATCATTGACTCTATGTTATTGTTAAGGAGGGAGTTATATTTACCCTTGAGGACTATAATTTTAATTTTCTGCCTAATAAAGTTGGTGGGCCTGCTTATAAGTTAAGGGCCCAGAATGAGGGCCAGGAGTAACTTTTAGAGAGTCTGAAAAGTCCTGGAATCTGTATTTTTCCTGGGCTGTCTTAAGCCGGGTATGATGAAGCCACATTTGGGATTCCGTTGACCTTGACTGTCATGGAGGTGGTCCTCTCCAGGTAGGAGTCAGTCCTTAGGTGGAAAATTTCTTTACCCAAACAGAGTCACCAGGGTGAAAGGGATGAACTGTATCAGAAGTTTGTACAAGCAGAGTATCTCAGATGTGCTTCTGGATTGCTTCCTGGGTAGACTGTAAAGTCTATAAGAACTTAAATAAAGACTGGTTATGGATTTCAGCTTTTCTAGATTGGGTATATCAGGGTCCAGAAGAGTCACTAGAATCTGTAGAGGCCCCCTTGGTTTTAGGGCAGCCTCCCAGGCAGCTTCATCTGCGGCCCAGTTCCCTCTTGCTTCTGTGGAGACCCCTTACCCTGTAAATAGCACTATGTACATGAGCCATTGTAAATGCGTACCTGATAAAAGTATAAATTGTTACTGATTTTTCTTTTGTCTACCAGTGAGCCTGAAACTGGGTGACTTGAGTGTTTGACACCCAGTGCTCTCCTGTGTTCCAGAGTAAAGCCTCGATCTCATGTGGGGCAGTTAGGATTAGTTACTGCCCTAGGGTTAACTTATTTGATATTTCGATAAGCTTAGCTGTGGATATTATCATCTGGAGGCAAGTATGTCACCCAAATGCAAAGGGTAAAGGTTTTTGGACAAATAGGCTACTGGCATTTTCTAAGGGCTGACACTTTGGGTGAATATCTCTTTGGCTATGTCCTTTGTCTCACATACATAGAGGCTGAAAGACTTAGTTACATCTGGTAGTGCTAGTTGTCCCATAGTGCTTGCTCTGCTCATGTCTGTCTAAATATTTTACCTCAAGGTTCCTGGCTCTGAATTCTTTTAGGGAAAATGGATGTTGAATTTCTTCAGTAGCTGCTTTGTGCTGAGAATGCATGGAGCCAAGAGATGCTTGCTGTCTGTCAGAGGGACAATGAGGCCTGGGCATAGAAGGAGGTGGACTTGTGATCTGGTAGAGACAAACTAACAAATGATCCGGTGGAAAAGAAAGGAAACATTTCAGTTTTAATTACCTCTATTGAAATAGAATTTTTCTCCTCAAAATTACCTCTATATTTATTAAAAGAGCCAAATCAAGACCAATTTACCTATTGTATTTAATTTGGCCCGATGGTTTGCATAAACACAACAAGAATGGTAACCAACTACCCTTGCAAGAATTTCATGATTGAATCCTAGTGTGCCCCATAAGGCCAGGAAGCCAAGCCATCCAGCTTTCATTCAGCCTGCCTGTAGTATCTGCTGAGTTAAGTGAATCCCTCACCTGTAGCAACTCCACCTGAGCCCACGCCCTAGGTTTTAAGGCCCATCTCAGTAGCCCTCCTACTCATTGCAGCCTAGAGTGCTTGGAGGTTCTGCAGGGATGCAGAGGCATCCTTATTTCTTCCCTTCTACTCTGACCAAATGCCAGTGATGGTAGGACATGGACCTGAAGCTCCAGTGTCAGCCATTTTTGGGGCTCTGAAGCAGGATACCAGGCTTTTCCTTGGCACTCTTATTGGCTTCAAGTCTTCAGAGTTCAGACAGGGTTCTTTAAAACATGATACTCCAGTCAATGTTTCTGGTCAATAAAATCACTACACTATTAGAAACCAGTCTTATTGAATTTATGTAAAGAAATGTATTGCCATAATTTATTAAGCATTGTCAAATTTCAGAGGAATTATATAAGGAGAAAAATATACTGACCTGCTTTAAAATCTTCTGATTTTCCTTGTTAGTTTTTTCTATAGATTCTTCAGAGTAATATAACTGTCTTCAAATGACAAGGAGAAATTAAAAATGTGTCTATATTCAAGTAGTTAAGTATAGCTGTCCTTGTAGTAGGGTTCCCCCTACTTGACTTGTCCTTAAAATTTCATATGGTCTCTGGGAGGGGTGACATGTCCTCTAAGAAAGGACTAAAGGAGCTTTATTGCTTTACAGGGTCTCACATGTCACAGGACCTCACAGGGTCTGTAATTCCTGTAACAAAAGGACTGGTACTCACCACTTCCCTCTGTTCCAAACAGGCCTTCCCAGTTTCCTAAAGTTGAGGTTTGTGCCACACCTGACATGGGAATGGCCCCACAGGCCTGCAAGACAGTATACAGGCTGCCAACTGTCTTTCAATGGGGACCAAAACCAGATGAATGTTTTTCTTACTCATTTGGACACCTGTCCTTTTGGCAACTGCATGAAATCTGTAAGGTTAATCCAATATTACTAACACAATGAAGTACAATATTGGCATTGTGACCACCTTAGGTAGTCAAATCTTTTGCTACCATATATGACACATGGTAGGGTTATACAAATATCTTAGGGAGGTGACTAAAGTCTATTCTTGACCTTCCCACACAAAGCAAAATTGTCCTTGTCTTTCTGGAGTCATGTCCATGAAGATGCAGGCATCATCTAAGTCTATTGTACAGTTTTCTGCAGGCCACTGTCAGGGCTATGCCTTGTGGCCAGTTCTTCTTTCTAGCCACAAACACAGACGGTCTAATTTTCCTAAAACTTATTCTGGCATGGGAGAAAGTTGTTTTGCTGTGAACAGTCAGCTTAATCCCTACATAACTGGGCTTGGACATCTGCCTAGAAAGCCATAATTTATAAATCTAACATGTGGCCTTAGATTCTTCCAACCCAACAAGGTCTCTGCCATTCCTCAGTCAGACTCCTCCTCTCTTGGAGAATCTCAAAGTCCTGAAGGCTCCCAGTCCAGGGAGAGTACCTTTCCTTTGCTCTTTGACTTTAAGTTGCCAATTCAAAATAGCCAGCATTGCAGTTTAAAACAGCTTTGCATATTGCAAAGCACTTCTGTGGCAGTGGCTTGGGTATTAGGCCCCTTCCCTTGTGTGGCAAAGCAGCAACCAGCCCTCTCCCAAGGGAGTGCACTGGAAATGGATCTAGCCCCTCTTCTTCCAGCAGCAACAGGTACTGGACCCTTTCAGTACATTTACAAATAGGGAGCTTTCACTAGCTCTATCTGCTGCCTTTATAGATCCCAGGCCTGCTGCTCTATTCCTGGGGCTGCTAGAAGGCTCACAGAAGTCACTGGCTTCTGGTTTAACTGCCGCAGCCAGTAAGCCAATGGCCTAAGTCTTGTATTGCTTGTTGTAAAATGCTCATTACTCACTGGGCAGCAACGGGGTAGCTAGATTAATTATGCTTGCAGAAAACTTGAGATCTTGAGTCTAGTGAAGTTTTGATAAGACACTTGGACCAGACCCCTATGCCAGCAGAGTGATCTGCAGCCAGCAAAAATCAACAAAAACCTCTCTCTCCCTGCTTCATGATTAACTGCATTAACCATTTACTCTGTCCTGAAACAAGGCAAATGGTCTGAGATCCTGCATATTTAGGCTTTTTATATTTAAGAATACTTTTTTCTTTCTGTAACTGTTATTTTCCCTTATAGATTTTTACTCTAAGTCCCTAGATTCCTAGAGGACCTTACATCCTCCTCCTTTACCACTCTTGATTTCTCCAACCATTCCCGTTCCCCGGTCCAGTTGCTTGTCTCCCTTTCCTATTGTGAGTCAGAGGAAGAAAATTCCAACAGAGGGGAGAAATAGAAACAGTGGGAGTTTCGGAGAAAACTATAGACAACAGCTGTAGTAGTCCTCCCTTTTGAAGGCTAAGGTCTGACTTGTGGAGAAAAATGACTCTTAGTCAGCCTGGAAAGATAGCAGATAAGAATAAGAGTGTGTAGGGAGATTTTTTGTGAACAGAAAGCCTGGATGGCCTCCTGAAAGAAAAGATCTGTAATCCAGTTACAGATGTTGTTATAATCAGAATGAGAAATGAAGGGAAAGACCAGGTTATATCTTCTGCAGGCCACTGTCAGGGCTATGCCTTGTGGCCAGTTCTTCTTTCTAGCCACAATAACTGAATACAGCCTCCTAATAACTGAAAACAGCAAGTCAAACAAAACACACAATCATGAAGACAACAGACCACACAAGACACACAACCAGGGTTAACAGGGTCAATAGACAGTTAATAATAACTTCAGCCTTATTTCCACCTCAGGTGGCTCACTTTGGACTATGATGTCACAGGCAGGGACAGGGCCTGTAAATATCTCAACCCTGTGGAGCTATAAGCCCTGCCCCTGAAAGTCTCCAACCACCAAAAGAGATAAGAAAGCCATAAACAAAAGTTCTTTGTTCTTTGAAATGTCACAAATTTATACCTTTAAATTAACACTAGGACTTTAAAACTTCAATTTCATACAGCAAATTCACCAATCAGAGCAAATTGAAACCCTTACTTATATAAACATAGACAGAAATTTTTATTAGCTAAGGGGACTAATTCCCTCTCTGACAGAGAGCAAAAGACTCAGAAAAAGAAATCTCAGCAGCTACTAAAGAATTTTGCATTCCATCACAGCAAGTCCCCTGTATCTTTAAACAAATTAAACAATAGAAAGAGATGACAAATACTCTCCTGAGTACAGCCAGAAGGCACAAAGTGGCTTTTGGTTCACACAGACCAGTTAATGAGCAGATAATTATGTCAAGACAGACAAACATCCATGCTCACACTCTCTCAGTAGACTAGCCCAGACTGTAGCTGAGCAGATAAATGAAACAATGCCCAACTCTCCAGAGGGGCTTGGGGGCACTCCTGGCACCCATGCCTCAGAATAGAATTCTCAACCAACATCTTGGTGAGAACCTACCGGAGGAGTTAATACTGCATCCAGTACCCCTTCTTGGTAGAAAATTGGCTAGTCCCAACAAACAAACAGCAGAGTGAACTCATAGTTCCTTAATTGAATCTGAATTCATTCACCTCCAGAGTTCCACATTTATATACTAGTTAGTCTGAGTTTTTTACTTCTACCAGATATTTACCCATAGTTTAAACAGTCCACCTGATTCCTGACTACTGATTAATTTGCCTGAGAAAGCCATGTGGCTTCCGAGGAGGTGATCAAGCTCCCTCTCCCACTCACTTGAAGTTGGCTGAACTGACTAAGGGCCCCTACCTTACTGATTCTGTTGACAGGTCCAGAAGTGTCCATCCATTCTCTCCAGATACCGGATGGAGTGCCCAGAGTCCCCTGGTTCAATTCTGCTAAATCAGCAGAGTGGCACCTCCCAGAGGCCTATCTGGCTCCCCTGGGCCCCAAACCCAGTCCACTCACTAGAGGCTAAAAAATCAAGCATAGATTGGTTTTCCTGGAATCTCAGGGAACCAATAATGTTACTGAAAACTGGAGAAGAACCAAGTAATACTTAGAGAAACAGAGTTACATTTATTACGCGCGGGTCCAGAGGAAAATGTCTCTCAAATTCTGTGCCCCAACATGGAGGAATTCTCCCTATTTATAACTTTTTACCTTCTTTGTCTCCCAAATATAGGGTGTTTCCGGCCTCTTTTGCAAGTTCTTAAATAGCCCCTATGTGCTGGGGCCTTGAGACCTTAACCCAAGAACTGGCCTGGTGCCAGCACTGATAATTTTGTTTGAGGAAGGTTTAATGGTCTCTCTGAAGTGGGGGTAGTCACATTTTCCTTATTATTTAAGCAAGCAAACATTTACAGAAGCCAAATAGCAGGGTTAAAATTTCAAACAGCAGTTTTTATATAAGATGGATGTTTCAACTGGACAACCCCTATGTAATTATCTGCTGTTACAAATAAGGCTTCCTCAATTTGTAGGCTCTTCCCATTTTCTTCATTTAACTTTTTATCCCTAAAGAATTATCTTTTTCTCCTCCTCCTCACCAAAGCCTACTTTCTCTATCCTTCCCAGGTTAATTATGACTCCTCTTTTGTTATTATTGATTGTATGCCTGTATTCCTCATAGTTGGGGTGCCTCTTATTGAAAGGACTTATTATTTTTTTCATCTCTGGACTCACAGGATCTTACATAGGGCATATGCAAATACACACACATTCAATAAATGGTGCTAAGACAATGTATATTCACACACACACACACACACACAACTATATATGTGTATAACCATTAGTTCTCAATAGAGCAGGACTTAAAAATGAACATATAACTTTAAAATTTTTAGGAAAATATAGAAACACAAACATTCACACACAAACACATTCACCTCATATAATGAGTTGGGAGTGGTTTCTTTCTCTTTCTATTCACTGAATAATTCAAATAAGATTAGAATCACCTGTTGTTGGGACATCTGGTAGAAATCACCTGGAAATCCTCTTGAGCTTACAATTTTCTTTGTAGGGAAAATGTTTGGGTACTGATTTAATTTTTTATAGGACCATTTGGATTTCCACTTTTGAAAAAAGACAGTTACAGTAATTTGTATTTTCTGGGAATTTGTGCTTTTTACCTAAGCTTTCATATGTGTTATTAAATTTGTTCATAGCATTCTTTATTCGCTTTTAAATCTTTGCTGTCTCTGAATTTATGCCTCATTTTTATTCTTCTTATTTTAATTGTGCCTTTCTTCTTTTTTTCAGTCTTCTTGGTAATTTATTGAATTTATTATTCCTGTTAAAATTAACAACTTTTGCTTTAATTAGTATTCTCTACTATTGCTTTACCTTCTTTTTCATTAATTTTTGTTTTTATCTTTATCACCACATTTTCAATATTTTTCTTTGGTTTACTGTGTTGGTTGTCTCCCACCCTGGGCACTTTTGTAGATGGCTTTGTTATTTTTTCAATGATTAATGTAAGTATTCATAGTCATAAATTTCCCAAAGCATCATGTTAGCTGCATATAACTATTTTTAAAATATAGCATTTTAAAAACCATTAAGTATTATATTTCCATTTTTGTTTCTTCTTTTACTCTTGAAATAAATAGAAGTTTAGTTTTTAACTTTCAGGAATTTGTATTGTCTCTATAATATCTGATCTAATTGTGTTGTGTTTATGGGGCTGCATGATACCAGTTTTTAAATTTAATTTATGGAGATTCACATTAGGTTTGGCTAATTTTACAAATATTCCTTTAGTTCTTGAAAAGAATATGCATTTTTTGCTGTTAGAAACAATATATGTGATTAAACTTTTGCTTATATTGTTTAAATACTTTTGTTATTACTGATTTCTTTTACTAACTTGTCAATGGTGACAACACTCAAATACTATATATAGTGCATATATGTATGTGTATATATGTATATATATAGGTGCATATGTATATACATACATATATATTCACAGTTCTGCAATGTTATAGAAAAATATACTACAGGTTTACTTGGAAATTAAAAAAATAATTGCAGTTCACTCACAAGTACTTTCTAAAGCCTAAGTAAGAACAAGTTAATAGTAAATCCTTTTCTTTTCTTTAACCAAATATAGAACATGAGAAGCCACAAAGAAATTAGGCTGAATAGAAGTGAAGAGACTTAGGTTCTTGTGTGGCCTATGTATTCCTAGAATAATGATCTTGGATAATACAATTTGCCACTATTACCTTATCTTTTAATTACCCAATGTGAATGCTAACTATGTGAATAACTATATGTACACATATATGTACACACTAGTACCTACATATATAAAAGGCTAATATGTTAAGTGTCCGTCTGGGTAATGACATCATGTAGCAATGCCCAGCTTCCTCTCCCTAGAGACAACTAGCCTTCTTGCAGTTTCTTCAGCCTAGGAACACAACTTGCTTTATAGCCAGGTGCAAACATTTGACACTTTAACCAAATGACTATGAAGCATTTTCACTTGCCTCATCTCATTTGATCCTCACAGAAGTTCTAGTGTAGGTAGGTAGGAGACTTGGTGGAATCCTATTTTCTTTTCATTAGCGGGAAAACAAATTTAGGAAGCTTAGAAACTTGATCCTTCTGAAAAGAAGTAGAAATGGTGATCCTTGCAAATGACTTCAGGTTTTTTCACTGCACAGAATATAGTCAAACACTGTTGCAGTTAAATATTTTACCCTTTGTTCTCCCTGCGTGATCCACAATAATGATCTGCTTCTTATTGATATTTACTTCTGTGTTGCAGACAATTAACTGAAAGAGAAGTTGGGGGCTGGAAAAAGTTTAGCTAAATCAGAAAGCAACTCTAATTAAGCAAGTTTATTCTATATCTATAAAAGGCTAAGTTGAATTTCACATGCATGATACATATGAAGCTCTCATTGGCGCCAATTGCACGTGTGTGTTTCCACGTGTCATTGTGGGTTGTGAATTTGGTTGACACTTTTTTATAGAAAAAGGGTAAATAGCTATATTAAAATATTTCTTATAATTAATTTCCTTTCAATGTGCATGAATTTGTGCACCAGGCCATTAGTATCTATCTATCTATCTATCTATCTATCTATCTATCATCTATCTATCATCTATCTATCTATCTATCTAGAGATTTTTAAAAGGTTAATCAAAAGTAACATAATGAGTAGCAAGGGGTCCAGGTACCATATGGACTCACACATACCTTAAGTGCTGTAAGTTAATGTGGTGAATTGAGAACTTGTACCCCTCGAATGACAGTGAATCCCACTTTTCTCTAACTTTTTGTTGCCATGTAAGATCTTGAGCCCAGTGTTGTCAAATATTTTGATTTTTCAGGAAAGCTACAAGATTTTTATGTGTGTATTTGTGTATGGGTGAGAGATGTATCTGAAATGTTTCTACATTTAAGCATAAATTTATGATTCATTAAAACACAGAGAAAACTACATTTATGGACCATCGTAGGATGTATACCTCCATATTGAAACCTCTCACTTCCACCAGGCAGAGAATTGTTGCTTATTAAAGGCTGGTTCTCTACTGTATCTTCTGTCCTCTGGAGGCCCAAGGTTACACCCTGGGTTTGGGGCCCAGCAGCTTTCCTAGTTACCTCAGTGTTCCTGCAGGTGCTGAGGCACACTTAACTCAAACAGTGATCCTAGATTCTACCTGCATTCCATTGCCTCTTTCTGTATAGAGAAATAGTTTCCTTACTGAAGCTCAGTCAGTGTTTAATTGATCTTCAGATCACTCAGTACACATACCCTTTAGGTACTGCCTAAGGAAAGATTAATTTTCAGCCCCAGGAAAGATTTAAAATGGGAAATTCCATGTCATGCTAATGTGACTAAGGCTTTTCCTTAGAAGTAGCAAATCAGGAGAATTAAAAATGAACCCTATTTTGGTAAAAGAAGCATAGTGGTGTTGTTTCTAGATGGTAGAAAAAAAATTTTTAACAAAAAGGAAAAAATCCAAGTGTATTTTTTAAGATTGACAACACAAATAGTAAGTCAGAGTAGAAAGTTGGAGGTGATAGTGAAGAAGAATGTGAACACTAAAAAAGAAAGTAGGACTCCAACCTGCAAAAGGAAAGCATACAGTTATGCAGGTTTGACTGGGATTAACAAAAAAGTGACAAAGGGGAAGAAAACAGGCATTTAGTGAGCAAGAGACCATTAATACGACAGGTACAGTGATAGGTGCTTTACTTACATTAGCTCTTGATGCTAGTGCCCACAACCAACTGCAAGAACATGTTATTATTCCTGTTTCCAAAGGGGCTCAGAAAAATTAGGCAGCTACCAGATGGGAGAGCTGAGAGGTTAACACACAAATATATTCACATCAGAGCAAAAACTGGCCCTCTAATAAGTCTAGAAGAGAAAGAGCCTCCTCTGGTTCTTAACTTGGGAACAGCCCAGTATGATCTGGCCCATTGCTCTGAAATGTTAGGCAAATTTTTGTAGTTATGGCTCTATCGTTTTTCTGGGAAAGATAAAAAAGAAAAAAAAGATTGAGAACCCCTGTCCTAAAGGAATGTGGAATTTCAGTCCAGAAAACTGTCTTCTCAGTTCTGTAATGGTACAGAAAAATATACTACAGATTTATTTGGAAATTCAAAAAATAATTGCTGTTCATTCACAAGTACTTTCCAAAACCTAAGTAAGGACAAGTTAATACAAGGCCTTTTCTTTCCTTTAACCAAATACAGAACTAAAAAGCCACAAAGAAATTGGGATCTTGTGTGGTCTGTGAATTCCTAGAATTATGATCTTGGATAATACAATTTGCCTCTATTACCTTATCTTTTAATTACCCAATGTGAATGCTAACTACCGGTTCACCTCACTTAAGGCAAAGTAGAGTAATAGAATTTCAGAGTCAAAGTGCCTTTACTAAGCATCTGGCCAAACCCCTTAGTTCAAAAGGGTTGGGTCACTTCCTGGTGGGTGTGGCTCAGTGGTTGAGCATGGACCTATGAACCAGGAGGTCATGGTTCAATTCCAGATTAGGGCACATGCCTCTGTTTTGGGCTTGATCCCCAGTGTGGGGTGTGCAGGAGAAAGCCAATCAATGCTTCTCTCTCATCATTGATGTTTCTATCTTTCTATCCTTTTCCCTTCTTCTTTGAAATCAATATGTATAGGGTTGGGTCACTTCCTAGGACCACTGAGCCCAAAACACAAGTTTGCTAACCTGTGTACAAAGCTATTTTCCTGACACTGTGCTGTGTCCCATGTCAACATTGGAAAGATGCATAAATGAAATTGATTCAGCTTTATTGATTCATGCCTTCAGCCATCAGGCCCCTATAATTGAAATGACTTGAGCTTCCTTGTCCCAGGTAAACTGAAAAATGTTAATGCACATCTACCATGTGTCAAAACTGTTCTAATTAAAGTGTAGAACTCAGTTTCACAGAAACTGTTTTGTTCAAGTGGATCACTATCTTGCATGTCACAAGAGGCTTCCATTATTATTCATGGAGTGCCTACTGAATGCAGACACACAAAGGGAAGAAAGTTTTAAAAGTACATGCCAGCCATTGTCTCTTCCCACATGGAATATAAAATTAACTGTGGAGAGAACTACATGTAGAAAGATATATTGCACAACTGTATATTCATGACCTAGCGGCTAGGTCCTAGCCAAAATGGAGTTTAGGCCACACACCACATCAGGACTTTTCTACAAGTCAATTCCAAAAAAGGAATTCCATGAAGCACTGGTCTGTGTTAGAGATCATCCATGAAGTCAACTGCAAAATTCTGAAAAAGATGAACTCTAAGAATAGTCTGCTTGCATGTCCCAGGATGGTGTTTAACAAACATCACTCCTTCTATTCCATTCTGCATGCCCAGAATATTATAAGCAACTTTGACCTTGTTGCTTGCACAGAATTTCAAAGCTTCTTATTAGCATCAGAATGAACCAGAAGTTTGCTTTTTGGTCATACTAAGCCTCTATCTCCTCAGACTCTTCCACACCTTTTATTTGGGTCCTTTTCTAGACAGCAAGCTCCCCTTGAGGACAGCGACTCTGTCTTACTTGTTCTTGGTACCTACAATTCCAGTGCCTGGAATATTCAGAAGACCTCACTCTGAATATTCAAACTGAACCAAATTGCATATGCTAAAGGAACAAGCAGAGTATGAAAGAAAAAAATCCAGGAAGGCTATATTATTTTTTAAGTAGAGAAACTGAGGTATAGAGAAATAAAATACTAGTCCAAATTTGCCTGGTATTAGAACAGATAATGCCCAAGTCAATAAAACTAACTCTACTTTTAGATTGCAATGTTTGTGATATACACACACACAAAAATCCATCTGATTTTAGTGTAAAAAGTTTGCCTGTAAGTTTTTAAATAGACACTAACTATAAATACATAATTCTTGATGAGAAAGAGCACAATACAAAATAATTGATGAAAACAGTATAAACTAGAGTAATAATCAACTGTGTGTCAATTTCAGCTCTCCCAATGACAGCTCAATCAATGAATCTGTCTTGACAGATAATTACTTGCTGTATCCTTAGTCCATAAAGTGATCAATAAAGTCAAATGTCCAGCTTAATATTTTACATTTAATGATTATATACAATAACAAGTAGCAGAATATATGTTGAGAGAGATTAATGGAAGGATTAGACATGGTGCTAATACTGTTTTTCCTTTTAATTTGTGAATCACTAATGCAAAAGTCAAAATATACTGAATTGAAGCCTTTCTTTCTTAGAACTTTGCTAAGCAGCTAAAATTATGTTTAGAGACTTGCTTATTGAGTTTCTAATTATCTAGCAATTCAAGTACGTCACGAAATGCTTTAAGAGTCTCATCCATCCTTTTGGCTAGCGAATTGGCTTGGTGGACCCAAGTGGCTCTCTTATTCAGTGGGCGACAGCATTCATCTCCCCCCAAAATCATCAGAAGAGAAGGAGTTTTGAGCGAGGCCTCTGGCCTGGCTGTGCTGTTGGCCAGGTGCTGAAGTTTCCAGGGAACTGCAGGCGGATTGTTCTTGTGGTCAAGTTCCTCTGAGCCCTGTCTGCCCTTGCTCACTTGCCATGAACTTGGCTTCACTAAAAATTCACCGCAAATCAATTTTGTCAGTTTCCATTATTTCATTGTTCACCAAGGAGGCAGGTGCTGAATAATTCATGATGGTAATGATGTTGATTCTTTTTTCTGGGTAAGAAAAACCTGAAGCCCCAGAAGGCCCCAGTCTGTGAGGCACTGGAGTACCTGCTTAGCCCATCTGACTGGGCAGGGTCGGTTTACTTGCCTGTGCCACTAGGAAACCCATCTCTTTCACTGGTCCCTGTGTGAGCCACTTATATATCAGTAGGAGTCAAGGAGGAGAGATAGAACGAACGTAATGTAATATATATAGACCTGGGGAGATAAGAATTATATGGTAAGAGTCCTAATTGGTAAACGCTGAACAGAATCAGATTATAATTCTCTTTACGTGTCAGGTCAAAGGTTAACACAGAAAATTATTATAGAAATAAGGAAACATATTATATTGTTATATATGCATATGTCTAGGTTAGACATAATGTTGACTGCCTGGCAACCAGAATAGAAAAGAATTGTAACTATGGCAAAGAATTTACAAATCATCAACAGGCAAACCATGAGTTACTGTTGCAAAAGCATATTTCTCTATCTTTAGGATAAAAGATGTAGGCTGCAGTGCTCCCACAGAACGAATATTGTACATTATTGTTTTGGTTAAGGTCAAAGAGTCAGGATGGAAAAACAAAAAGCAAGCACAGCTGGCTGCACAGGGAGAAAGTAAGGGCAGCAGCACCAAGTTTAAGGTGCTGTGGTCCAAGCCCCAGCTCCAGACCTCATCTTGCAGGATACTCAGAAGGGGTGGGCACAGTGGGATTGAAACTCTACACCCAAGGGGCTCGTATATAATTAATGTGCCAGTATGTTCATTTACAGCGAGACTCATAACTGCCAGAGGTGCTGGGCCACTCAGGTCTGTGCCCACATTTCTCTCCCTGTGGGAAGCCCACCTGAGGGGCCAACTAAAATCAGAAAGTATGCGGTGAAAATCAACAAGTGGGACTATGGTATCTAAAAAGCTTCTGCACAGCAAAGGAAATCACCATTGAAATGGAACCTATGGATTGAGAAAAAATATTTGCAAGCCATGTAATCTATCAGGTTAATGTCAAAAGTGTGAAGAAACTCATAGCAAAAAAAGACCATCTGATTAAAAAATGGGCTAAGGACCTAAATAGACATTTTTCCAAAGAAGACAAACCAATGCCTGTGTGGTACACGAAAAAGTACTCAACATCACTAATCATCAGAAAATACAAATCAAATCCACAAGATAGCACCTTACACCTGTTAGGAAGGATGTTAACAAAAATTAAAAGGTAACGTGTTGGTGAGGATGTAGAGTACACAGTTGTTGGAAATGTAAAGAGACACAGCCACTACAGAAAACAATATAAAGTTTTATAAAATACTGCAATAGAACTACATATTATCTAGCAATCCCTCTTTTGAGTATATACCTAAAAGGAATGTAATCAGTATCCCAGAGAGATATCTGGACTCTCTTGTTGATCTCAGCATTATTCACAATAGCCAAGATATGAAGTGATTGTTGATGGAAGAAAGACCAAAGAAAGTGCATTGGAATATTATTCAGTCTTAGAAAACAAAGAGATCCTGCCATTTGTGACAATGTGGATAATATGTTAAGTGAAGTTGAGCAGACACACACACACACACACACACACACAAAAAAAAAAAAAAACCTGATCTACTTATATGAGGAATCTAAACAAGTTCAAGTTATAGAAGAAGAGTAGAACTGTGATTACCAGGGACAGGGAGGTAAAGAAAATGGGCAGTTGTAAGTCAAAGGTTGCAAAATTGCAGTTATGAATAGGATGAAAAGGTCTAGAGATCAAATGTATAGCATGCTGACTATAGTTAATTATACTGTATTGGATATCAGAAATTTACTATGAGAATATATTTTAAGTGCTCTCATCACACACACAAAAAACAATAACTATGTGAAGAGAAGATATGTTAATTTTCTTGACTATAGCAATCATTTTACTAACACCTTAGTATAATCAATTTTTACTAAAATAAAAAAGGAAGGAAGTAAAGTAGGGGGATGGGAAAGCTGGCGGTGAACATAGATTGAGAGCAAAGGAAGTGAGATGGTTTTGAGGGGCAATTCACCGAAGCTCTGGAAAAGCCTGAAAATGAATCTCAGTTTTAACCAAGGGAATTCAAGTACATTTTCCTCCGTGTTTGGCTAGCTCTGACTAAACACTCATAAAGTCTATGACTTTTCTCCTTTTTTCTCAATTGTTTATTATGGTAAAATACACATAACATAAAATGTATCAGCTTAATCATTTTTAAGTTACAGTTCAGTAGTGTTTAGTATATTTATATTGTTGTACAACCATCACCACGCTCTCTAAAACTCATCTTACAAAGCGGAAACTGTTCTCATTAAACAATAACATCTCATTGTACCATCAGTATTTTGTAGTTTTCAGCATACAAATCCTGTTTGATTTACACCTAAGTCTTCATTGAGTGATTGTAAATGGCATGGTAGCTTTAATTTGGTTGTCTACATGTTCATTGCTAGTACATTGAAGCCCACTTGATTTCTGTAAGCTTACTTTGTATCCTGAAACTGATCAATTTATTAGTTATAGGTTAATTTTGAGGATTCCTTGGTATTTTCTGTAAAGACAATAATCTCAACTGCAAAAAAGGACAGTTTTATTTCTTTCTTTCTGATATACATGCCTATTATTTCCTTTTTTTGCCTTATTGCACTAATCAGAACTTCCAGCTCTATGTTGAGCTAAAGCTGTGAGATAGACATCCTTTCCTTGTTCCTGATCTTAGGAAGAAAGAATGGAGTCTTTCACCATGATTTGTAATATTACCTGTAGGTTTTTTGTAGATGCTCTTTATTTCAAGTTGAGAAAATTATCTTGTATTCTTCCTCTCCCACCTCAACATTTCTATTGTTAAAAGGTGTGCAATTTTGAATTTTGTCAAATGCTTTTTTTTGCATCAGTTGATATAATCCTGTAATTTTTTAAAAAATGGCTGTTAATATAGTAAATTACATGGATTGATTTTAAAATATTAACCTAGTTTTGCATTCCTGAATAAGTTCCATTGGTCATGGTTTATAGTTATTTATATATTTCTGAATTTTATTTACTTACTATTTCATTCAGGCCTGTGCATGAAATTCATGCATGGAGGGGAGGGGGAGTGTTTTCCCTCAGCCCAGCCTGTACCCTCTCCAACCTGGGACCATTTGGATCAGGCCTAAACTAGAGTCAGACATCCCTCTCACAATTTGGGACCATTGGTTCCTAACTACTCATCTGCCTGCCTGCCTGATTGCCCCTAACTGCCCCCCCCCCCTGCTGGCCTGATTACCCCCAACTGCCCCCACCTTCACCAGCCTGGTTTCCTCATGCAGCCTGCAGTTTGGTCATTTGCTTGCCGCTCACTAAGCCCCCTACTGGCCTAGTTGCCCCACGCAGCCTGTTCTGTCATCTGTTTGGTTGTGTTGGTTGCTTAGGCTTTTATATATAAAGACTAAAGGCCCAGTGCATGAAATTAATGCATGGGGGAAGGGGAGTCCTTCAGCCCAGCCTGCCCCCTCTTACATGCCCTTGGGGGATGTCCTACTGAGGCCGCAATCTGGCCTCCTTTTGTGGGAAGCGACCGGGCTGATCAGGGAACGGCACCAGCCCCATCATCCCCCTGTTGTAGCCACTGCCAGTCTCCACAGTAACCAAGGTGTTTTCATCAACACGGATTCCAGTACCTTCACCATGAAAAAATGACAACTTTTTTTAGGCATTTTCAAGATGTATCTTTCATAGGATATGACCTTTCTTTCTTTCTTTCTTTCTTTCTTTCTTTCTTTCTTTCTTTCTTTCTTTTATTCTTTTATCCTCACCTGAGGATATGTTTCCATTGATTTTTAGAGATTGTGGAAGAGAGAGGGAGAAACAGAAAGAAACATCTATGTGAGAGGGACACTTTGATTGGTTGCCTCCTGCATGAGCCCTGACCTGGGCCCCAGCCAGGGAGGAGTCTGTAACCTAGGTACATGCCCTTGATCAGAAATGAACCCAGACCTTGCAGTCAGCAGGCCAAACCAGCTAGGGCAGGATATGACATTTCTTAGCCCTCCAATAGCGGACCTCTGTTTTAGCTTAGCCAATGAGCGGTCAGAAAAGGTGTTTCCTCTGTAGTTCACACCTATCACCTCTGATCTCCAGCTCCACCTTTGTCAAAACCTAAAGCCTCAGGGACTGGGCAGGGGCTCCCCAGTTCCCTCCAATTGCTGGCTCCGCCCCTGCCAAACCTAAAGCCTCTGGCCTAAGCTTAGGGCCTGAGCAGGAGACACCCAGCTCTCTCTGATCACTGGCTCCGCCCCTGCCAAGACCCCAAGCCTGGGCAGGGCCCCCCCCCAGCTCCTTTTAATTACCTGGCTCTACCCTTGCCTAGGAGCCCTCTGGCTCAGGCCTTTCCAAGGTGCTCAATATCCATCCCAGGCCTACCTCCGAGTGACCTGGGTGCTGAGAAACTTCCCAGGACCCAGGCTGCTGGGCACCAATGTATGCAAATTAACCTCCATCTTTGTTGGGTTAATTTGCATACTCACTTTAATTGGCTATGGGTGTAGCAGAGGTATGGTCAATTTGCATGTTTGTTTATTATTAGGTATGACATTTTTCTAAGAATTTTTAGTCTATATTCATGCAGAATATTGATCTGTAATTCTTTTATTTTATACTATATTTATCTGGTTTTAGTTTGAGGGTAATTCTAACTTCATGAAATGATTTGGGATGTGTTTTCTCATATTTTATTTTAAAATTTTATTTATTGATTTTAGAGAGAGAAGAAGGGAAGGATAGAGGGAAAGAAAGAGAGAGAGAGACAGAAAGAGAGAGGGAGGGAGAGAGAGAGAGAGTCATCAATATGTTGTTCTACTTATTTATGCATTCATTAGTTGATTCTTGTAGGTGCCCTGAGTACATATCAAACCCACAACCTTGGTGTATCAGGATCATGCCCTAAGCAACTGAGCTCCCTGGCCAGCACCAGACTCATCTTTTATTTATGGAAAATATTATGTAGAATTGGTGTTAATACTCTGTACAATATTTGATAGAATTATCCAGTCAAATTATCTGAACTTGGATATTCCTTTTGGGGAGTTTTTAAATTATGAATTCACTTTCCTTCATAGCAACAAGGTTATTCAAAGATCTATTTTATATCGGGTGAGCTGTGTTTGTTTTAGAAGATATTGGTCCATTTCATCAAATTTGTCAAATTTATATCTATAGAATTATTTATTGTATTGTTTTTTTATCTTTTTGAAGTCTGAAGGGTCTATAGTATATCCCCTATTGCATTCCTGATATTGTTAATTTGTGCCTTCAATCTCCTTTCTTCCTAGAGGTTTGTCAAAACATTGATGCTTTTCTAGAACCAGCTACTTATTGTTTTGTTTTCCACTTTGCTGATTTCTGTCTTATCTATATTATATCATTCCTTCTACTTGTTTGAATGTATTTTGTTCTTTTTCTAAATACAGTGGTACCTCAAGATACAAGTCTAATTCGTTCTGTAACCTTGAGGCATGGGAAACTATGAGACACTCGAGTCGCAGTAAACTGGTGGGCCATGTGCAGCCAGCCAATCCGCGCCATTACTCCTATCTCAAATGTTGCTCGTATTTCAAAGCAAAAATCGCTTGCTCGACAGCTTGTATCTCAAAAAATCTCGTATGTTAGGGCACTCATATCTCGAGGTACTACTGTATTTGAGATGAAAGCTTAGATTATAAATTTGAGACTTCTTCTCTTTTCTTATGTATTCATTTTAATGCTATAAATTTTCCTCTCACTACTGCTTTAGCTGTGCCCCTAAATATTAACATGTTGTATTTTCATATAGTTCAGTTCAATGTATTGTTATTTCCATTGAAAACAACAACCTTGTTTCATAGATTATTTGGAAGTTTCATTTAAAGTTTTTGAAAATTTCCTACTATCTTTGTTATTTTCTTTTTAAAGCATAGCATATGCTATATCTTGGATTATGTTCCAAGGGCACTTGAAAAAATAATATTTTGTGCTGTTTTTGGGTACAGTGTTCAAAAAATGTAGATTAAGTCCTTCTCATACATGCTGATATGAATGTATTCTATATCCTTGTTGATTTTCTCTCTAATTGTTAAATCAATTTTTGGGAACAGAGGGTTTTTTGTTTTTGTTTTAATCCTCACCTGAGGATATTTTTTTGAACATCCATTGATTTTTTTTTTTTTTAGAGAGTGGAAGAGAGGAGGAGAGACACACAGAGGGAAATGCCATCTGTGAGAGAGAGACACATTGATTGGTTGCCTCCGACATGTGCTCTGACCAAGGCCGGGGATCAAGCCTACAACCAAGTTACGTGCCCTTGACCAGAATCGAACCTGGACCCTCAGTCTGTGGCTGATGATTTATCCACTGAGCCAGACCAGCTAGGGCTGGAAGAAGAGTTTTGAAGTCTCCAACTATAAATTTAGATTTGTCTATATATCCTTTTAGTTTTATTAGATTTTTGTTTTATAGCTCTATACATAAACATTTAGGATATCTTTGTCTTCTTGGTGGATTGACCATTTTTCATTATGTGATATCTATGTTTCTGGTAATTTTCTTTGCTCCAAAATCTACTTTATTTACATATTACTATATTCACTTCTGCTTTTTAAAAATTAATATTTGCATAATATATCTTTCCCATCATTTGACTTTCAACCTGTGTATACTGTTATACCTTATGTATATTTCTTGTTGACAGCAAAGTTAGGTCATGTTTTTAAATTCTGTCAATCTTTGTCCTTTAATTGATATGTTTAGATAATTTACATGTAACATAATTATTGACATATTAGGGCTTAAATCTGGCATTTTATTTTGTGATTTCTGTTTGTTCTCTGACTTTTGTTTCCCTGGTTCCTTTTTCCTAACTTTTGGTGAATTTCTTGAACATTATTTTAGAATTTCACTTTGATTTATCTATAGTGTTTTTGAATGCATCCCTTTGCATAGCTTTTCTAATAGGTGCTGTAGACATTGAATTATGTGTACATAACTCATCATAGTATAATGGTTTCATCCTTTTAACAGTTCAAATAAAGTTTATCTCTCTATTTCCCTTTACCCCTCCCCCATTTGTAATATACTTATCTCAAATATTTTCTCTATTTTGAACCACATCAAATCATATTATAACTTTTGCTGTTTTAAATGGCATATATATATATATATAATTGATTTTTTATAGAGAGGAAGGGAGAAGGACAGAGTTAGTAACATTGAGAGAGAGAGACATCAATCAGCTGCCTCCTGCATGCCCCCTACTGGGGATGTGCCTGCAACCAAGGTACATGCCCTTGACTAGAATCGAACCTGGGACCTTTTAGTCCGCAGGCCGATGCTCTATCCACTGAGCTAAACCGGTTTCAGCAAGTTTTGCTGTTTTAAAGCTCAGTTAATATTTGTGTATATTGACTGCCAAGGGTCACAACCTTAGGGAGAATGGGTCAGGGACAATAGTGAGAGTATAATGTTGGAATGTATAGTTGTTATTATTTATTAATTTCCTCTGTATTTTATTAATTAATTCTTCTACTAAATATTAATGGATTACCTACTAGACATTGTGCTAGGGTCTGAAGTATCTTAATTTGATTCCTTAGGGATAGACTCTAAGATGAAGACTTGGGTGCCAACAGTTTGTTAAGGACAGTTCTCAGGAACATCTATGAGGGAGTGTGGGAAACAGGGCTGGGCAGAAGAGAGAGTGGGCTGTGGTGCAGTTGCAAATGAGCACTTGGCCAATAGCACAAAGATTAGAAGGTAGGAAATCTTCAGAGTTATCCTGAACTGAAGCAATGAGACCAGAAGTTTGTATGTTCACATTGACCAGTTATTGGATGAGGGTAAATGATATCAGCTGTGTGAAATTCCAAAAAAGAGACCAGTTGTGGACTGACAGCAGGCAGCAATTCTAGCAGTTGGGGAAATGGGATCCTTGTCCTGAGAGGGAACTTGGTGGCATGCCATAGCATCCATAAAGAAAAGTTACAAGGAGATGGATAGGACAGAATTTCTACTTTTTTGGAGTTGGCCGTTGGACTAGGTGAGATAGACATGTAAATAAATAATTATGATTAGCCAAGTAAGTTTGGAAGCAATAAGCTAAAAGTGTCGTAGGAACAACAAACTTCTCTAAGTGGGTCAATAAGACCTTTCTTTACCAGTATAGTTGCTTTGCTCATTCAAGTTTTGAAGAGAAAGCTCCATGCTATCACATCTTACAGAGTATGTCATGAATTACAAAAGCTTGAATTGCTTTGAAAGATGGGGTCTGTACTTTGCCAAGTAAAGAGAAGTAAATCATGCATTAATGGAGACGATATTTTTAGTGAGTTAGCGCCACAGGCACCCTGAGCGTAGATCCAGCAAAAAGATAGAAAAGGTGAGCATGTGGGTTATGTGTAATGTGGAAAATAACCTTTTAAACTTTTATGCCCCTCTCTAGGGCAAGAATGCTATTCTTTAAAAGGTTAGTCTACTACCAAAAAAAAAAAAACAACAACAAACAAACCCCAAAAAGACTACTTCATGTTTCATTCCAGGATCAATTTTTTTATTAAAAATAAATTGTACTTTAAGTAACCTGTGATATGTTCAGCGAGAGCTAGTAGCTGGGAGAAACTTTTATGTCTGCAGTCCTGGTGATTTGGAAGGACTATGGAACTACTCAGAACAGAATGTAAATGTCTCTGATATTTTGAAACTCGGATTGCCCCATCTAACCTTAATCCTAGTGGAATTTCACTGCTGTTTGATGGGTCGTAGGCTCCCACTGGTTGCTTTGTGCCCAATGTTTGTGATCATTAGAAAAACCCAGAGCTTGTCTCTTTTTTATCTTCATTGGAAGAGGTTCACTGCCCTTTAGGAGTTTAAAGTTCAGTTGGTGAAACACAGAAACATGAAACTGGAGAATGATTCACAGACGAGATGTAAGCAAGTGTGGGTGTACTATAGAGAGTTCTCGAGGAGTCTAGAAGAACATAAGAAATCAGGAAGCTCTCTTAGAGCAAGCCAGCATGAGGCCAGAGTTTGAAGGAGGTAATACATTGGTAGAGAGAAGATGATGGGCATTCCAAAGGGCAGGGATAGTCAAACACAAGCCCAAAGGAGGAGATGACTAAGATGTCTGCAGGGTCTAGAGAAGCCAGGTCATGCCTCCTGTTGGGAAGCAATTTTATTTGAGAAAACCAAATCCGATAATGAGAGTAGTCAGACTCAGGGAAGCTTGTTACTCAAAATAGCAAAGAAACCTATATCTGTGACCTTGGATTCTTCTATTTGCTTACTTCCTTGAGGAATTATAAAGAGATCAAATGTATGTTCTGATAAGAAGATTCTTGGTCCTAAGAGATGGCAAATTACCAGAAGAATGAGAGGGACCTTAAAGATCTCTGGTCCAAATATCCATTGATACTTGAGTCTCTTTATCAATAATTGCCCCAACCAAGTCTTATTTTAGCTGGTCTTTGAGCAACCCTAATGTTATGGACTCATTATCTTCTTTGATTCTTGAAATAAGGATAAAAGGCTAAAATCTGTCACCGTGTGCCAGATCTGGTGATCTGACTGATCAAGCAACACTGAATGGACCATGCCCCTCATCCAAAAATACTGATCATGCATCTAAATATTAGGCAAATTTATATCCTTTTTTTTTTTTGTAGAAATACCATAGTATAACCTAAACGACTTTAATTCCCAGGAACTTCTTAGTGCCTATGTCTCCTGACTATGTGGTCTGATCATATCTCTGTATTGGTATTGATCTCAGGGAGACTGGGGCTTCTGTCTTGGCTTGACTTTCTTTTCTGGGTTTTATCAGGGTCTTTTCTGTGGAGGAGACAAATAGCATCTTTTCTGTATCTGAAGGCTGAGTTTACACTATCTCTAGATTGGAAGCTCACATCCTTTGATTTACTATGTAGAGAAAAAATTATTGATTGGATATGGGCAACACCTATAGAAAAGAGCAATAGAGAGTAGTCAGCCTCATGTCACTTTCCCAATACACATGTCCTTTCTCCTCCTCACTCTTTCATCTCAGCACTCCACCCTAGAACTTCCTACCAGAGAGTGACACATTAAAAAGATAAGAAAACTAAGGTTTAAATTCTGCTTCCATACGTACTAATTGTGTGATCTTGAAGACATTATTTAATCTCCCTGAGCCTGCCTCTTGATCTGTTAAAAAAAAAAGGGGGGGGTGGAGCAATGATATATGGTTCTGTGAGTATATAAAACCAAATGAGATTAAGGTGGAGAATTATATAAGAGAAAAGAGTGAGTGGTATTGTGAAATCAGCTGACTATTCAAAGCAGGTCACTTTAATTGTGGAGAAGAAAAATGCTGCTGCTGCTGGTGATCATGATGGAGATGATAGTGATAATGATGATAGCTGATATTTACTGACTATAAACTATGTGCCAGGCATTGAGCTAAGTGCTTTTGCTTGTATTGTCTTATTTAACCTTCACAACAGTCATCTGAGATGAATATTAATTTTATACCTATTTGATAGATGAGGAAATGAAAGCTTTAACGACATTAAATAACTTTGACTAGGATCAATCAGCTACTAAATTGCTAAGCCAGAAACCAATTTGATTCCTGGCTTTTGTTCATTCTAAGAGAATTCTTGGTCTCTTCTTCATGTAAAATCATCAGTGAATATCAGAAATTTTTCACCCCAGTAGCCAGTGGCTGTCCTCTGACTTAGAGAAGGGAGTCTCTATCATTTACCACAACTCTTATACTTTATTCTTTTATCTTGAGAACATTTTTCACATTTCTGAAAATATTTGACACACTGAAAATGTATAATATACATGCCCAGCTTCTTCAATGACTAGCTGGGTGGCCTGAGGCAAGTCAACGTCTTTGAGCCTCAGTTTCTCCTTTGCAAAATGACAACCATAAGACTTTAGGATCCCTTCCCAGGATACTTAAATTCTCAGATTCTTCCCCTGCAGTTAGAAACATAGCCTTAACATGTGAGACATAGAAATATTTGAACCAAAGCATATGATCCAAGGAACAAATGTTAATTGTTATTTACAAACATAATGACTTTTGCATTAATGTTATTGTTTTGGACATTCTATACCTTATGTATGTGACCACATTCACATATTCACATAGTGTCCAAATCAGGACACTCTGGAGAATAAAAGCAGATGCTGTTAATATCTGCACCAGGGCAACAGGCATAAACAAGACCTTCACTTTTTCCATAAGCAAACTTGCCTTTGCTTCCTTTGTGGGTGTTCCTCCTCCTCCTCCTCCTTCTCTCTCCTCCACTTCTCTTCTTTGAGCTTCAACAAGAGTGAAAGACAGCACAGAGGTGTGAGCTTCCAGAACCCCTTAATGGAGTGTTAAGTTTAAAGTCAAGGTGTGACCATTTAAATGCTAACACTTTTAAGCAAGTTCGTCTGCAACAGAAACACCCTGTGTAAGGCTTATTCTACCCCTCCAGTTTTGAAAACCATTTTGCATTGTTAATTTCCACTCCATTCAATCAGAACTTGCTTATAATTTTTTTCTGCATTGCTTCATTTTAAAGAATTTTCTGTTCAGGAAGGAGAAAATGGCGTCGAAGTAGTCGGATGCGTCTGGAGCTTTGTCGCTGGGCAGAGGGAGAGAGAGCGACTGAGAGTTGCACTGGGAGTGATTGTTGGCAAGTTAAGAGTCAGTTATCCTCCAGGAAAAGGTGGGGGACTGCTGGATGGGGCTCTCCCGGCCAGGCAGCCCCACTGCCATCGAGATTTTGTCTGCCGGGGCCACCAGGGGAAACGCCAGAGACCACGCCATCTTGCAAAGGGAGGTGGATGTCTGCGGCCATCTGAAGCCTGCGGGTGCACCCATCGAGCAGCCGGGGACCCGGGGACCCAAAACTCCGCTCTCCAATCGGCGCAGACACACGGCGGAATCAGAGATCCACAGAGCACACGGAAAGGTCAGATTTCGCCTGAGATAAGAGGGAGGTGGATGTCTGCGGAGGTCTGCAAGCTACGGCTGGTGGAGGCGCCCACCAAACAGCCGGGAACCAGAGCGCGGCTCTCCAGGTGGCGCTGACTGCAGGTGGTGGATTCGGAGATCCACACAGCACATAGAAAGGTCGGATTTTGCCTGGGTTAGGGTGAGGTCTCCTACCGTGCAGGGCAGAGACATACATGTTGTGGGAGCCGGGCTGCGGGAAAGCTGCCTCTGGAGAGGTCCAAGGAGGTGGGCAGGGCGTGATCCCTAAGTGTGGAGGCAGACACTCCGAGCTGTTGACAGAGGGGAGCTCTGGAAAACAACTCGTTTTTTGTTTTTTTGTTTTTCCTGGGGCAGAGGGACAGCCTGGGAGTTATTACAGTGTCCCGGCTGCAAAACCCCCACAAACTGGATTTGAGAACCACAGAGTAGCAGGATCTGAGCACAGCCTAGAGAGGTCCTGTGCTTTGTCTCAGAGATCAATTCCGAAACACTGCCACCAAGTGGATGACACAAAAATTGACTTTAGCATAAACAAAAAAGAATAAAGAGATTAAAACACCAACAGGGGAACACAGGAAACTACAATACCTTCCCTACTGGGAAACAGGAGTGCCAAGCAGAATAATAGTGGAAGTGAATGATCATTCTATTTTTTTCTTTTTTCTTTTTTTTTAATTTTAATTTTAATTTTTCATTTTTACATATTTTAATTAAAAGACTATTTTTTTCTTTCCACCTCAATTGATTTTACCTTTTTAATTATTACATTTTTGTTTTCAACTAGTATTATTAATTAGTACTAGTACTTTACCTTTTTGGAAAAAAAACAAGTGTCATTTTGTTTTCTCTTTATTTTATTTTGGGATTAGAGTTCTACATTCTATTTTCATCCTTCCTTTAGCATAATTTTACTCCAACTCAACTCTACCTTTATACCAACACTTTAGTCCTAACTTTCCCCATTTTGTTGTCTTGTTTCTCTTTCCCTTTTCCAACTTTAGATTCCCCCTATTCTTTCTCTTTACTTGGTTAAAATTTCACCCCATTTATATATCTAATTTCAAATCCCCTACTACAAGTCCATACAAACCTCTCTCTTCTTGTCTTCACTAGCCAAAAAGTTTTTTTTCTTGATGTCCTTTTGTTGCTATTTGCCTGAAAAGTGATTATATCGATTTTTTTAAATTTTTGGTGAGATTGTTTTAGTTTATTCTACTTGTTTTATTTTGCTTTTTGCTTGCTTTATTTTTTACCTCTCTTTTCCCCCACCTACCTTGATACCAGTTGCTATTTGCAGTTTCTATTAATCTCTAGGTACTGGTTGCTGGCCTTTATTGGGATTAGTGACTGTTCTATTGGAGTTTTCTCCTGACATCTATAGTTTGTTCTCCTTTTCTCTCTTATACACTTTCTTTTCTCTCTGACTTTTTTCTCTTCCTCTTTTCTTCTCCTTCTTCTCCTTTTTATTTTCTTATTTTATTTTATGTTTTGTTTGTTTATTTATTTATTTATTTATTTATTTATTTATTTATTTATTTATATTCTTTTCTTGCTCTCCCAATTTGATTTTGGCATTTCTTTCTTTTCTTTCTTTCTTTCTTTCTTTTTTTTTTTTTACCATTTTCCTCTTCTTCTTTCTCTACTTACCCCTAATTTGTATTTCATTAGTGGTCACATTATTTGTGATTATTAACATCTTGAATTCATTTCTACTCTGTGCCTTGTGTGCTGTACCTGGTCGTGTTGGAGTTTGTGCCTTTGAATCAACGTAGGAGAGAGAACTACAAAACCAGACACCCGGAGAAGAAAGACCATGGGCAGAAAAAGAAACAGCCCACATAAGACAGAAAGGCAGGTTTCACCAGAAAAGGAAGTAAACGAAATAGAAGCAGAAATAAGCCTGCCAGAGAAAGAGTTCAAAGAAATGATAATAAGGTGGATGAAAAGAATGGAAGACAAAATCAACAATCTGAGTAAGAGCCAAGAGGAAATGAAGAAGACCCAAGAGGAGATGAAGAAGCAGCAAGAAGAAATGCAGAAGAACCTAGAGGAGGTGCAGAATAAACAAGAAGTAATGAAAAATGACATCACTGCTATAAAGAACTCAATAGAAAGCATCAAAAGTAGACTAGAAGAAGCAGAGGACTGCATCAGTGAGCTAGAAGACAAGGTAGGAAAAAATACACAAGTACAGCAGCTTCTAGAAAAAAAAGTTAAAAAGCAAGAGGAGAGTCTAAGGGAACTTTGGGATAACATGAAACAAAATAACATCCGCATAATTGGGGTTCCAGAAAGAGTGGAAACTGAACAAGGATTAGAGAACATGTTTGAAGAAATAATGACAGAAAATTTCCTCAATATAGGAAAGGAGAAACCCACACAAATCCAAGAAGCTTACAGAGTCTCAAGCAAAATGAACCCCAACAAACCAACACCGAGGCACATTATAATTAAATTGGCAAACACCGACGACAAAGTAAGAATCTTAAAAACGGCCAGAGAGAAACAGAAAGTTACCTACAAAGGAACCCCCATAAGACTAGCTACTGACTTCTCAACAGAAACTCATCAGGCCAGAAGGGAATAGAATGAAATATACAAAGTCATGCAAAGGAAGGGTCTGAATCCAAGAATACTGTACCCTGCAAGACTCTCAATCAAAATTAAAGGTGAAATCAAAAGCTTCACAGACAAAAAAGGACTAAGGGAATATATTACCACCAAACCAGCAATGCAAAAAATGTTAAAGGGTCTGTTGTAATGAAAAGAAAGAGGAAGCAAAGAAGGAACTCGGCGGTAAGGAGTAAAAATGGCAACAGATAAGTACTTATCAATAATAACTTTAAATGTACACGGATTAAATGCTCCAATCAAAATACATAGGGTAACTGATTGGATAAGAAAACATGATCCATATATCTGCTGTTTGCAAGAACACACCTCAGGAAAAGAGATGCACACAGATTGAGGGTGAAGGGATGGAAGATGGTATTTCAGGCAAATGGAAATGAAAAAAAAGCTGGGGTTGCAATACTTATATCTGACAAATTAGATCTCAAAGTGAAGGACATAATAAGAGATAAAGAAGGCCACTTCATAATACTGAAGGGAACAATCCAACAAGAAGAAATAACTCTGGAAAACATATATGCACCCAACATAGGAGCACCTAAGTACATAAAAAAACTTTTGGAGGATATTAAGGGAGAGATTGACAGCAATACAATCATAGTAGGAGACTTTAATACCCCACTGTCACCATTGGACAAATCCTCTAAACAAAAAATCAGAAAAGAAACATCAATCCTAAAAGACTCACTAGACCAGATGGATTTAATTGACATCTTCAGAACATTTCACCCGAAAGCCACAGAATATACATTTTTATCCAGTGCACATGGGTCATTTTCAAAGATAGATCATATGTTGGGTCATAAGAAAAGTCTCTTCAAATTCAAGAAGATAGAAATCATATCAAGCATTTTCTCAGACCACAGTGGCATAAAACTGGAAATCAACTATAATAAAAACAATAGAAAGAAATCAAACACATGGAGACTAAACCCCATGCTATTAAACAACGACTGGGTAACCAGAGAGATCAAGGAAGAAATAAAAAACATCATGGCAACAAATGACAATGACAATACAACAATACAAAATTTATGGGACACAGTGAAAGCAGTCTTGAGAGGGAAGTTCATAGCCCTACAAGCCTACTGCAAAAAACAGGAAACAATGATAATAAATTACCTAAATCTACAACTCAAAGAGCTAGAAGGAGAGCAACAAGAAAAGCCCAGTGTACTCATAAGGAAGGAAATAGTGAAGATCAGAGCGGAGATAAACAACTCGGAGACCAAAGAAACAATTCAAAAGATCAACAAAACAAAGAGCTGGTTTTTTGAAAGGATAAACAAGATTGATGGACCTCTAGCCAGGCTCACCAAGAAGCAAAGAGAGAAGACCCAAATAAACAAAATCAGAAATGAAAGAGGAGAAATAACAACAGACCCTGTGGAAATACAAAGGATTGTTAAAAAATACTATGAACAACTCTATTTCAACAAATTGGACAACCTGCAAGAAATGGACATTTTCCTAGAAAAATATAACTTTCCAAAACTCAATGAGGAAGAAGCCAAATATCTCAATAGTCCAATAACTATGGAAGAAATTGAAGCACTCATCAAAAAGCTTCCAGCAAATAAAAGCCCGGGACCAGATGGCTACACAGGAGAGTTTTACCAAACATTCAAGGAAGAATTAAAACCTATCCTCCTCAGACTATTCAAAAACATTCAAGGAGAAGGAACACTTCCAAACACCTTCTATGAAGCCAGCATCACCCTAATACCAAAACCAGATAAAGACAACACAATGAAAGAGAATTATAGGCCAATATCTCTCATGAATATAGATGCCAAAATTCTCAACAAAATTTTAGCAAATCGGATCCAGCAGTACATCAGAAAGATCATACACCATGACCAAGCAGGATTCATCCCAGGAATGCAGGGATGGTACAATATCTGCAAATCAATAAATGTGATACATCACATAAATTGAGAGATAAAAATCACATAGTCATATCAATTGATGCAGAAAAAGTATTTGACAAAATCCAACACCCTTTCTTGATAATAACTCTCAGCAAAGTGGGAATATAAGAGCATACCTCAACATCATAAAAGCCATATATGATAAACCCACAGCTAACATCATACTCAATGGGCAAAAACTAAAACCAGTTCCCCTAAGAACAGGAACAAGACAGGGATTCCCACTCTCACCTCTCCTGTTCGACATAGTACTGGAAGTATTAGACATTGCAATTAGACAAGAAGAAGAAATAAAAAGCATCCAAATTGGAAAAGAAGAAGTAAAGCTGTCCTTATTTGCAGATGACATGATACTGTACTTAAAAAAACCGAAGAACTCCATCCCAAAACTAATTGACTTAATAAATGAATTTGGCAATGTAGCAGGATACAAAGTTAATGCCAAGAAATCTGTGGCATTTCTATACACTAATAGTGAAATTACAGGAAGCGAGACTCAAAAAAGCAATCCCATTTACCATCACACCAAAAAAATTAAGATACCTAGGAATAAGTCTAACTAAAGAGGTAAAAGACCTATATGCAGAAAACTACAGGACACTGAAAAAAGAGATAGAGGAAGATGTTAACAGATGGAAGAGCATACCATGCTCATGGATTGGGAGAATCAACATCATTAAAATGTCCATACTACCCAAAGCAATCTACAGATTCAATGCACTACCCATTAAAATACCAACAACATATTTCACAGATCTAGAAAGAATTCTTCATAGATTCATCTGGAACAAAAAAAGACCACAAATAGCTACAGCAATTCTGAGAAAGAAGAATAAAGTTGGTGGGATCTCAATACCAGATTTCAAGCTATACTACAAAGCAACTGTTCTCAAAACAGCCTGGTACTGGCACAAGAACGGACATATAGACCAATGGAATAGAATAGAGAACCCAGATATCCAACCAAACCACTATGCTCAACTAATATTTGACAAAAGAAGCATGAACATTCAATGGAGCCAAGATAGCCTCTTCAATAAATGGTTTTGGGAAAATTGGACAGATACATGCAAAAAAATGAAACTGGACCACCAACTTACACCAAATACAAAAATAAACTCAAAATGGATACAGGACTTAAACATTAGAAGGGAAACCATAAACATAGTAGAGGAATCCACAGGCAGCAGAATCTCAGACATATGCCGAAAGAACTTCTTCACTGATACTGCTCCAAAGGCAATTGAAGCTAAAGAAAAAATAAACAAATGGGACTACATCAAAATAAAAAGCTTTTGCACAGCAAAAGAAACCATCAACAAAACAACAAGAAAGATCACTGTATGGGAGAACATATTTGCAAATGTTATCACTGATAAAGGTTTACTCTCCAAAATCTACAGCCAACTTATACAACTTAATAAAAGGAAGATAAACGATCCAATAAAAAAATGGGCAACGGACCTAAATAGAACCTTTTCGAAAGACGACAGAAGGAAGGCCAAGAGACACATGAAAACATGTTCAAAGTCATTAATCATACGAGAGATGCAAATCAAAACGACAATGTGATACCATCTTACATGGGTCAGAATGGCAATCATCAACAAATCAACAAACGACAACTGTTGGCAAGGATGCGGAGAAAAAGGAACCCTTGTGCACTGTTGGTGGGAATGCAGACTGGAGCAGCCACTGTGGAGAACAGTATGGAGTTTCCTCAAAAAACTAAAAATGGATCTCCCATTTGACCCTGTAATCCCACTCTTGGGAATTTATCCTAAGAAATTACAAACACCAGTCAGAAAGGATTTATGCACCCCTATGTTCATAGCAGCACAATTTACAATAGCTACAATTTGGAAACAGCCTAGGTGCCCGTCAGCAGATGAGTGGATCAGAAAACTGTGGTACATCTACACAATGGAATTCTATACTGCCATTAAAAAGAAGGAATTCTTACCATTTGCAGCAACCTGGTTGGAATTGGAGAACCTTCTGCTTAGTGAAATAAGCCAGTCAATGAAGGAGAAGCATCACATGATCTCATTCATTTGTGGATAATAAAGAACATTATAAACTGATGAACAAAAGGATAGACACAGAGATTGTAAAGCTTCAAACAGACTGTGAAATTACAGCAGGAAGATTAAAGTTAAGTGAGCTAGATAAGAGATCAATCAAAGGACTTGTATGCATGCATATAAGCATAACCAATGAACATAGACACTGGGGGGTTGGGGTATGCCTGGGAGGGAGGCAGGGCAATGGGGAGATATGTATAAAAAATTAATAAAAATTAAAAAAAATTTTCTGTTCAGCTTGGAGAATATCAAAAAGACCCTTAAGAGCTTTTCCTGCATCCTGCCTTGATGTTTTCAGATGCTCTGGGAGATACCTGGTGTCAGCAAATGAGTTTCACTGTAGTCAGTGAGAAATATAGTTTATGTGGACATTGTATTTTTAGAAGAAACATCAGTGAGTTCTATGTCATGTACCTGCAGTCTGTTTACTGACAACCAAATTGGCCCTCTTTTGGAGGCTTCCAGAATCCACATGCCAAAACTACTTTTAAAAATAGAAGTTTGGAGTCAGTTAAATATTTTTTTTTTAAAATATGCTTTTATTGATTTCTGAGAGAGGAACAGAGTGATAGAAACATCAATGATGAGAGAGAATCATGGACCAGCTGCCTCCTGCATGCCCCCTGCTGGGGGTCAAGGCCACAACCCAGGCATGTGCTTTGACTGGAATAAAACATTGACCTCCTGGTTCAAGGGTTGATGATCAACCACTGAACAACACCAGCCGGACAAATTCTTAACTTAAAAACAATATATGCTACTATCACATGTTTATTTAAGTGCCTCATAGTAACTATAATACACTTTTGGTGAAATGAATTACCTTTTAAACCAATTCTATGCAGAACTTTGCCATTTTGTTTTAGGTAATGAAAGGTCAAAATTTTAGCAAAGGAATAAAAGATATGATTTTTTTTTCTGTTGAAATAGCTCAGTGAGTACAGTGCTTGGTGACTCATGTTGCAAAAAAAAATCTTAAAGAATCATTTTGCATTTCCCAAGTAAAATCCTCTCAATAAATGGCAGTTCCTATCATTTAAGCCCCCAATACCTGTTCACTATTTTTAAAAAATAGGATTTATCATCAGTGCTTGAATGAACTGTAAAACTGCCTCTAAGATCATTGATATTTCTGCAATTTTGGACACAGAACTGTTTTCTCTATTGTCTGCAAGATGATGGGTCTTCTTTTAATTTTTTTTTCTTTATTGATTAAGGTATTACATATGTGTCCTTGCTTCCCCAACTGCTCACTCATTCCCTCAGCCCCCTGGTATCTGTATTTTTGGTTAGGCTTATATGCATGCATACAAGTCCTTTGGTTGATGAGTCTTTATAAAAACTGTTTTTTCTGCAGTTGTGGACTTTTAAACATGCAGTTTTAGCCCACTGCCAAAGGCCTGGTGAAAAGGAGTTGATAGAGTGTAAAATAAATCACATTAACACTCCAATGTGAGTTTTCTGCTCTAAGTCCTTTTTGAGGGTTGTGGGTGTGGTGGACCCCAGGGAGGGTACAGCCTGCTGAAGGTCTGTGTCCCTCATCACAAGGCCAGCTGCCTGGGTCACAGAACTGGCTCTCTTCTTTTTGCCCTCACGTGCCCGACATATGGATGGCACTACTTCAGTCTCAAAGGGGAGAGACATTGAAAATTTAGCATTTTGAAAGCTTTATTTTTAAAAACAATGAGTAAACTCATTGTATTTTTTGTTTTTAACTGTGAGACTGATTTAAGTAGAGAAGATGGCTCAGCCAAGCATGGCTCTGGTTGAATGTTCACCTATGAACCAGGAGGTCACAGTTCAATTCCTGATCAGGGATCATGCCCCTCTTGCGGGCTTGATCCCCAGTGGAGGGCATGCAGAAGGCAGCTGATTAATGATTCTCTCTCATCATTGATGTTTCTATCTTTCTTCTCCCTTCCTCTCTGAAATCAATAAAAGTCAATTTACTTATTTATTTAGAAGAGATGATATGTGAAGCTTTCTTCATAAAAGAAGACATTCACTGACTGCCAGGGAAGGTAAGTGGTGTGGTGGGTTAGCAATGATCTATAGGGCAGGTACACAAACAATGTCACCTCAAGAGGCTAGCGTAGTGGCCGGCAAACTCATTAATCAACAGAGTCAGATATCAACAGTACAGCGATTGAAATTTCTTTTGAGAGACAAATTTTTTAAACTTAAACTTCTAACGCCACTTCTTCAAAATAGACTCGCCCAGGCCATGGTATTTTGCGGAAGAGCCACACTTAAGGGGCCAAAAAGCTGTTTGTGGCTCAAGAGCCGCAGTTTGCCGATCACGGGGCTAGGGGATCATTAGAGGAGGGCACCTGGGACTGGGTTGGGGGGTGGGGGTGTGTGGTCCTGAGATCCGGTCTTCAGTTTTGTATGTCCAGAAATTCTGAAGCATCATCGTCCCTAGAGGTGATTGGTACCTTGGAGCTACTCCCCACTGACCTGTTGCTGTTCACATCAGAATGCAAAGTCAGTAGTTTACACTGAGAATTATAACCCAACTAGTAGGTCTACATAACATGCCAAATTCAGACCAGAAGTTTTGGAAAAGCCTAGGAAGTGAAAGCTTAATAGCTAAGAAGTTAGGGTTCAAATTCTAGTTCCATCTATGTTCAGCTGTGTGATCTTGAGAAATAATCTGACCTCTGTGGGACCAAGTCTATCCATCTATGGAATGGGTAAACACATAGGAGAAGAGTGAGAAATAAGTGACATTTAAAAAAATACCTAGGTTCATGGTTACATCTGTTAGGTACTTAATAAGCTGCTGACTGAAATACTTGATTCAATGGGAATCACTTTGGCGTTTTATTCAGGACAGTGACTTTAGAAATAAAGGAATAATTCATCCCTCCCATTTGGTGTCATTAAATTTAGCAAATAACAATACAGTTCTCAATGGCTACAAGAACATGAGGCACTCACAGCATTAATTTATAAACTTTAAGCCCAAGTTTTCTGGCTCTGGCTGCCTCTGTCAGTGATGGCATTTTAACAGGCAGAGAGCTAATGGTGTTGAGAGCAAATGGTGATTTTTCTGGTCCTGATGCTTCTTTCTATCCTATTCTAGTTTCTTAGCAGTTATCTTCACAAATTAGAGCCATGTAAAAAAAGTCTTGGTTTCTTTTTCATGCTTGATTTCACACATGTTCACAGATCTGCCCTGAGAGTTAGGCTTTTTATTCAGTAGCTATGAGATCACGGTGCTGGGCTCATTACCACGACATGCAAAGCCTGACATTATCCAGAGAGGACCAGGCGAGCTTGGGCACAAGCAGAAGTCCGTGGAATGGTCGTCATTGTCTGGTGTCACGAATTATTTCTTCAATATTTATTGAATACTTACTGTGTATCAAGCTTTGTTCTAGGAGCTGAGAATTCAGCAGTTAACCAGGGGATCTTACATTCTGAAAGGGGAGATAGACATGAAAGCAAGAAAGAGAGGAAAACAGGAAGAATAGAAGGAAGTAAATCAGAGCATGTAAGAGCTACACAGAGAAATCAAATAAAGTGATGGGATATAGAGTATCTACTTCAGATGAGGTGATCAAGGGAGGCCTCTCTGTAGGCGATGTCTAAGCTGACCTCTAAACAAGGATTACAAACGTACCCTGATGAGTGTGAGTGACATTCAGGCAGAGGATACCATTAATGCAGAAGCTCCCAGATGGGCACCAGCTTATCAACCATGGGGATCAGAGCAAAGGCCAGCATGGCTGGGGAGAGTGTAGGAGAGGGTTTAGCAGAGGTCATCAGGGTCAGGTCAGCGAGGGCTTCATAGACAGAGTAAGGAATCTGGAATACTTGCTACATGTGATGGGTAGCCTTTGAATGGTTTAAAGCAGAGGAGTGACATGATCAAATCATATAAATTCACCACTTAAAAAGTCACTCTGGGGGCTATGTACAGAAGGATCAAAGTGAACAAACATGGGATCAGGGAGATGGTTCCAATATCCCAGGCAGGAGATGCTGGTTGCCTGGATAAGGATAGGGATGGTGGAGAGAGGTCAGATAGTATTTGGAGACAGGATCCTAAGGACTTGCTAATGGGTTAGATGAGGAGAATTAGGGGAAAGAAATAAATCAAGGACAACTCCCATGTTCCTGGCCTCACTAACTGCACGGAAAGTGCCTTTTCCGAGGTAAGAAAGAGAGGAGCAGAAACAGATTTAGTGGGGATGGGTGGAGGGAATATTATGTAACTGCTCTGGGAGTAGTCTTGCTTGTGTGCACACTGTATCTCATTTTATCTTGAAGCCAAAAATGAAACAGAGGACATTGCCTTCAGCTATATCTAGCCTGCAGGTGAAAGAAGAATTTGAAAAAATATATATATATAATAAAATTTTGTTTTAAGAGCCAATTTTCATTCTTAGTGTTGGCTCAAATGTAATTCAAGTCATGATTTGAATCCGTAAACTCTAAAATTATATATATATATATATATATATATATATATATATATATATAAATGTATGTATTTATGTCAGAAAATAATATATATACAAACTGTATATCAAACAATTTTATGTCAACTATTCCTTCTCATTATTAACCCTCATTAATAACTTTCTTTTACCTTTGATTGCATTTAGGCAAGCTGTGAACAATGAAGGGCAGAATCAGAGGGGTTGAGGTCTCTGCTTCCTTCCTGATTAATCTTTAAATGGTGAGATTATGGATGATTTTTACTTTATTTGAGTTTTTAAATATTTTAAAATAAAGTTTTCTTAATTACACAAATGCAGCCATTAACACTGCACAAAGACATAGAAACTAGCCAAAGAACTATAGAATTTAGGATTGGAAGAAGTCTTAAGAAAGGAGGAATCTCTTCTTCTCTATTCCTGATGAAATCTTCTAATAAAGAGATATTCACAACGTCCCCAGGATATCCATTCATGCTTGGGCAGTGCCAGTTGTTATTTCTTAATATCGAACAGAAAACTACCTCCAGACAACTTTCACTGTTGGTTCCCATCTTGCCTTTGGCAGAAACAAATGCAAGTCAACCTCCTCTTCTAAGTGATAATTCTTCAAATATTTAAAGACATGTCTCTCCTTGCTCTTTTTCTTCATTTTATTTCTTCATTTCTTTCCCTTTTTTTAACCAAAGCAGATTCAATTCTTTTAACATTTCCTTCTATGATATGAGTTTTTGGCCTTTTACCACCTTAAATATGAATCCCTCTCAAGGCTTTAGCCTAAGTTAGAAAGCCACAGTCCAATGCAGATAAATTTCAGGAATCAGTTGATGTTGGCTGCTGGGAAGGGGTGGCTATAGTGAGACTTTCTACACATATTTGCAACCACACAAGGGAACTGTATATCTTGAGTCCAGGCTTCTGGTTCTGGACCCATTGCCAACTTTGGGTACAGGAGACTGTAAAGAGAATTATAGTACCAGAAAATCGCATTGTTAGAAGGAAACGTATTGTTCACTTCCGCTCACTGAAGAATTCTCTCAACAGATGTACAGAGTAGTAAGTGGAGTAAGTGGTTCAGTACACAGGCTCTGGATCTGGACTGTCTAGACTTTATTTCAGGGCTCAGCTCACCCTCTATAAAATGATAATGGTAGAAGTACCCTCTTCACAGACTGTTTATAGTACCTGATAAATAGTAAGAACCTATAATTGTTAGCCACCATTAGTAATATCTTTACAATTATTATTATAGTATCCCTGACATATGATGTCCAGACTCTTAGTTCTGGGATGCTCTTTACTATCCAAGGTGAGTCATTCTAAGAGTTCAATGTCCCCTATATCCTATTAACTACCACTCACAGAGCTCAAATCTTTCCTCTGAATATCAGTTTATTCTCTCTCTCATGGCATAGTTGTTTACATATTTGAAGGTAACTATCATGTATCATTATATCTTTTACTGACATTTACTAAATGCCTACTAGATAAACTAAACTATTCATTCCATGGGGCCAAAAGTCCTGTAGGTTGGCTCATCAATGCAAAGCCAGTACCAAGTGCAGTATCTGGCATTTAGTGGGTGTTTCAGTTGAATAACTGAGAAATGAATGCCTTTTTGTTAGTCTATAGTTAAGACACTAGTAAGAATTTCCTCAAAGTTAAGATTAGGTTTTGGCATTGAAGAAGACTTGTGACATGTCAGGAGTTGATCAATAATTCAATTTGATTTTGACATTTACTAAGGGCCTTCTATTGCTGGATGCTATATTGGATATTGGAGATACAATGAAGAATGGAATATGGTTCTTTCATTAGTGATCTACTAATGCAGTCACTCATAGGCCAAGCCACAGAAAAATGCTCCAGGAATGTCTGAGAAGATGCTCTCTCTAGAAGGAGAATGCTTTGTGAAAGTCTAAAAACATAGAATGGATGGGACAGAAGCTCAGAAGTCTGCTCATTATAGGGCAGAGCAAGAGAAAAGCAAGAGGGATGTAGGAGGGATCAGAAGGGGGATAATCAGAGACAAAATAAGAGGTGGATACACTGAAAGCTGGATCAGCAAAGAACTCAGTGAATCCATGGTGTCAGTTTGGTTGTTGTTTACAATGTGGCTTGGGAATTTTTGATGGGACAAGGTCGATGACATTTTTATTACCTTAGTCTGACCAGAGGGTGTACTGCAGATTTGTAATTATATAGTGTAACTTTGCCAGTCTGAAAGTGCAAATAAGGACACATAAAACTAATGAACTTCATTGAGTTATTAGTGTATTTATTAGCATCATGATAAGATTTCAACCTTCCAGATATTTTTACTTTCTAAGAAGTGTCCTGCATGTAATTAAGGACATGTCTGTTCATGATTTGCCTCTGTCCTCTTGTAGACCTTTTGAAGATGCATCTCCCCACCATGGCTGGCAGGACCTTTTGGGGGAACCTCACAGAGCAGACACTGTCGCCACCTGTTGCTGCTCTCTGGTCCTTTCCCAAATGGGTTGAAGATCTCTCTACCCCTGAGTAACACTTTATCACATGGGTCTCAAAGCAACACTGTTTGTGTCCAAAGTCTCACAAGTCCAGCTTGACAAGGGTCCCGTAGCTTTGGCCCATAGACTCTCTCTCTACAGAAAGTCAAGTCTGAACTGAGAGTATATGTTATATAGTGCTCTTTCTGAATCTAGCAAAACACCCACACATACTCACACCGTTTATCACCCAACAACCATTTCACCAACATCATTCCTCCTAGCTGATACCAAAATACCGATAGGCCTCATATATATTTTGTAGTACAAATTATTATAGCCAGCCTCCAAGACAGCCCCCAATGAGTCCTGCCTCCTGGTGTTCAGTCCCTTGCATAGTCATCTCCCATACCAGTGTCCGTCTCTGTGAGCAAGCACATACAGCAGAGATGCTGTCCAGATCAGGTAACAAAAGACACATTTGTTGTTTTGGGGGTTCTCTCCTACTCTTTTCCTCTTAGCTCACCTGCTCTGGGAGAAGCTAGTTGCTATGTTCTGAGCTTTGCAAAGAGGTCCAAGTGATAAGGAACTACAGCTTCCAGCCAACAGCCAGTGAAGAACTGAGGTCTGTAGCCAATGCCATGTGAGTAAGCCTTCTTGGAAGCTGACCCTCACACCTCAACCAAACCTTCATGTGATGCAATCTTGCCTGACAGCTGGACTGTAGGGTCATGAGGGATCTGGTCCAGGCCACCCTAGGAAACCATGCTCAGATTCCTGACACCCAGAAACCGTGAGACAATACATTTTTGTTATTTGAGCTGCTATATTTGGAGAAAATTTGTTACACTGTGGTAAATAACTGTTATAAAACTAGAGGAGAGGCCAAGAAGGGTCAACTGTAGACCTCATGTGCCTATTCTTCCCTGAGTTCTTCCAGGATTATCATGTAATAGTGGGATAAAGAATTTGTGGTTGCTTATTTCATAGAAGATTGGTAATGTGTTGTAGAAAAGAAAGGCAAAATGGCTGAAATACATTGTTTTCAATAAGAACATGTTTGGTTTTTAACTATGATCTTGGTGATAACCAATCTCTCATCAGGACCTCAGAACTCCCTGCTGTAGGGGGAGGAACTAAAGCATGCTTCCCACCATTTTTGAAGGTTAATACAAAAACTCATAGTAGCACATGGATGGCTGCCTCCAAGGATGCTATGTAAATCTAGTGTGAGATTATTTTCCATTTTTAATGTGAATTGAAAAGGGCCACTTTAGCCTGTTAGCACTTCCTTTTTGAAGAAGAATCCTCACATCTTTTAGTGTCCTCAGCAGCAAATGACTGATGCCAGAGCCTATTCTCTTCTTTAGACAGAAATCCTACTGATACCTGTAATGTGGTCTATTAGATGAAGAAGATTTTATAGAATGTAGATGATATGGGAGCTTTGCCAAAAGGAAAGAATGCAGCCATTCCTCTTGGCAGCTGGAAAAAAAATGCTGGTGGTCAGGAATACAGGTTTATTGCCTGTGCTCTCATCAAGAAAAGTATCTGTGCCTACTGAAATGCCAGGTTCCCTCTTCCATACAGTCCTGCAGATACAACTTCATTATCCAGGAGCAGTGGTTCTCAACCTTTTTTAATGCTGTGACCTTTTAATACAGTTCCTCATGTTGTGGTGACCCCCAATCATAAAATTATTTTTGTTGCTACTTCATAACTGTAATTTTGCTACTGTTATGAATCATAATGTAAATATCTGTATTTTCTGGTGATCTTAGGCTCTACAGCAGCGGTTCTCAACTTGTGGGTCACGACCCACAGGTTGAAAACTGCTAGCAAGGTCGCCTAAGACCATCAGAAAACAGATATTTACATTATGATTCATAACAGTAGCAAAATTACAGTTATGAAGTAGCAACAAAAATAATTTTATGATTGGGGTCACCACAACATGAGGAACTGTATTAAAAGGTCACAGCATTAAAAAAGGTTGAGAACCAGACTGGAGGTTCTTTTATGAAGCCTTTATATACTTTGGAGATGTCATTCTTACTTAATTGCTAATCCAGGTCACATATTAAGTAAGGGCTTTGACTAAGCAATTTGCTTTTTTCCCCTTCCTCTCTTCCGTCTCATTGAAAGATTACAGGATTTGAGCATGAGGTTAAAGAATTCCATCTGAGTCCTGAGAGTCCCGACACTGCTCCTAATGCCTGTCATTTCCTGGAGTGGTTACTTATCTGTCAATATTGCTTCCTTCTTTTCCCAAGTCCCTAGCCTACTTGATTTTGTCTGTTTGGCTCTGCTGGTGGAGGAATAACAAGGGTCTTCCCATCATGCAACGTTCTGGGATACATCATGACAGAGAAATCTCAAAGCCCAGGTCAATTATAACAGAAGATGTGCACCACCTTTGCCCCAGAACGTCTTCTGGGGCTGCAGTTGTTTCACATGAAGTCACCTGGAAAATGCAAGGAAGAGTGTGTCGGCTTCTGTCTGGCTTTCTGCTTGTTTAGCTGGATACACACAGCAGAAGGCTAATACTCTGTGTGTGTGGTTTGTGGTCGGGAAGAGGGAATAAAGTTGGCAGCCACCGCATTGTGCCGTAATTACTTTTTAATTAGAATTCATTGAATACAGATGGATTCTTCTTGTTCTTTCGCCCACTGATGTTTTTAATATTCCCACATCAGATATTATGAGGCAGTAGCCAGCAGTGAATTACATAAAATAACCCAGTAGCTGGTAGTGACTTACAGAAAGTAGACAACTTAACTATTTGTCTTAGATGAAAAATGATCTTACACCTTTTTGTGGATTCTATTGCTAGTTTGTTGATACAGTGTTTGTTTATTCTCATTCCTGCAGGAAAAAAAAATATCATAGCTCTTGTATTAAATTACTGTAACTGACTAGAACATTTTTATTTCAAATAATGTACCATCATTTTTTTTTCATGGTGACACTGATACATTTGCAGGATTTTTCATTCTTTCCCCTCTTCCCAATGAATAACTTGAACCCAAACGTGAATGGAATGTAAAATTTCATGATGTTACAAAAAAAATCATTGCTCATCACATTCTAATTGTAATGAAGTTTGAACCTGAATAGCTATTTGCAGTATTTTGATAGAAATAAGAAGTAATTTCCATTTTTTTGCTCCAGGGTCTCTCTACATGAACTGACATATGATGCATTTTTGAAGTCACACTTAATAATTCTCTTTTCATTACAAACAGCCGCACCCTTGTTGAACAGCAGATCTAAAATTAGGTTGCGTAGGCCTGTGTAATATACCTAAGAAACATGATTTATTCTAATGTAATAATGGCATAGATTTATAAAGCTTGACTACTCCAATGCTCCTCGTTATGGTTGTAAAATATTTGTGGCCGCTGTGGGATTTTCTAGATCATTATTTTAAAAAAGGAAAAACCCATTTTGACAGATGAACTGGGGCCATTCTGAGCAAATCATATAACAAGGCCTCCAAAGAGGGGAGCATACACTTATTACTATGGCAACCCAGATCAAAACACTATTTTAGTGGAGAGGTTCCAGTTTTACAATGCAATGATGATTGTTTATAGTACCATTGAAACCAGATTCAGCAAAGGTTTAAGAAATGAGCTGACAAGAGGAAAATCATTATAGATAAGCTGGGGATACCTGGATGGAATAGGATGGAATCTGCCATTATTTGATCAAATGCTGGAATTTATTACCCAGGACAATAAAAACAATGGAAGAGAATCCAGATGATGAGAACACCCTGAAGTTTCTTCAGTTAACTGGCTTACAATAAGACCAGTCCTATCTTAAGTTAGGACCTTGAAAGCAAGGAGTAAGTACATTTCTTTCATAAACCTCATTTTCAATCAGCAAAAATACCAACTTGTAAGTTTAAAGTTGTAGGCTGATGCTCCCTTTCCTAACACATTCCATTTGACAGAGTCTCAAAAGCTATGCCCATCACACACGTGGCTCGTGCTTGCACATGTCCACAGGAAGAGACAGTTGGTTGCAGCCCTGCTAAGTTACTCTGATATAAGTGAAATTTTTACACAGAAAGAGAAAAATTGTCTGGATCATGAGTTGTCCGTTTTGCTGAGTCTGTCTCAAAATACGCAAAACACACTACTGGGTGGACAAAGTCACTGAAGGATTGAATAATCATGTATTTCTTTAGCAACTACTTATTGAGCGTCTCCTGTGTGCCAACCAGTGTGTACAGTGGGTGTGCTAGGTGTGCAATGGGGGCGTTTATAGTCCAGTGAGAGTGTGAGGTGAAGACCATAGGGAAATATTGAAGGATACAGAAATAGAAAACAACTCAATGGCAATGAAGTTTGGATCGTTTCCATATGTATTAACCCAAATAGTCTTCCAGACTTTGAAGGAAGAAAGGAGAACCACTTTTATTGAATGCCTGCTTTATGCAAAACTCTGTGCCAGGAGGTCTACATACAATTATTTCACTTCAGATAAATGACAAATATTATTATGTTTATTTTGCAGATAAGTAAACTGGAACTCAGAAAGGTTAAATAAGAAACACTCAAGTATATTGACCAAATACCTATGTAACACTTACAATGTGCCAGATACTATCATAAGCATTTTATAAATATAACTTCATTTAGTTCTCATAATAACCATGTAAAACAGTGCTATTGTTTGAATAACTTGCTTCAGGTCTCACAGCTATTAAATGGCAGAAGTAAGATGTGAGCCCAGGAAGTATGCATTGCTACTACCATGTAGTGGAGGCACAGGTTGTAGGTGATCAAACATGTTGTAACCTGTTGCGTGTAATCAACAACCTGGAATCTGGAAGTAATAACTAGCTGCAAATGCGCAACAACATGGTTGTGATCTAAGCCAGGTCTGCGGACTCACCACCCGCTTCTCTCCTTCACTGTCATCACCAAAGTCTAAACAGCCAGGCCGTTTGCATTAACTTTCTCTGTGGTCTCCTGACATCTGATCTAGCCCACACTCCAACTAGAGCAACCTTTCTAAAATGTAAATTTGACTATGTTACTTTTCTGTCCCAAGATCTTCTCCTTCCCCCAAGATCAGTAGTTGCTTCCTACTGACCTGAGCATATACTTTAAGATTTTGGGGTTCCGGGTGATCTGCTCCTGTCTGTTTTCTAGGCCCAGATCCAGGCCATGGCCTCTGATTCTCCCCCCACCTCCCCATACCCAAAAAAGTTTCGGTTTTAATTTTCAGTTTTAAAAATTCACCTTTAATTGATAAATGATACTCCATATTTCCTTTCACTTTTCTCTCATAGTCTCAACTTTATTTTCTTCGATATTAATCTCCATTTTCCCCTGCCACTTTTATTCCCTCATTCACAACTTAAAGTGCTAACCTCCTTTATGTGACTCAGTGGTAAGTTTTCTGCAGATTTGTTATCTACTTAGTGGAGTCATTAGAATGCAATTGCCAAGGGTTTCTTCCAAGCATGTCCCACTTCCCTCCTCCACCAGGTGGCGTGTGCTGGGAAATGCAACAAAGCAAATAAGCACATAGCTCTCCCAGAATCTCTTCTCCAAAGGAAAATTGAATTTAAAAGCAGGAATACAAATGATTTGGTCATTTTCTTCTCTTTAAGAGTCTCTTCTCTCCTGATGAATATCAATGATTCACTCCATATTTCACTATTTTTGGACTTTTATCTCTGCTCAGTTTTTTCTTCTTTAGTTTGGACTCTCCTTGGTTTTGTTCAGCTCCTTCTTTACTCCAAGAAGTCTGTTCTTCACTCTCATCTCCTTTACTTATTTTATTAGCTGCTATTTTGCTTGAGTCACAACCTCTTTTGGCCATTTCTCCTCAATTTATTAATTCTCTTCTCCATGATTTTCTGTCTTTTCCCTTGGAGTTCTCATTCCTTTCTCCTCCTTCTTTTCTAGCTGGTCTGATCACACTGTAAGGGGACACTTGGTCCCACAGAAACTCGGCTGAAGATGTGGCCAAAGTACCAAACGGAACTTTCTGTGATGTTACATTATTATCATATTTGGCAGGACATAGGAATGAAAAGCTAAGTTTCTATTTCAGAATCAACAGCTCTTGCAGCGAACCCTTTACCCAAAACTAATATCTAAGAAAATAAAGTTGAAATTATGAGAGAAATGTAGTATTTAAACAGGTGAGGGCTGATTATGAAAATGTATTTTTTGCACTATAAAAAATGATGAGGGCTGGATAATATATTTTAACACATAGGTAAAGCCAGACAGGCTTGGGCTCAAATCCCAGCTTTCCCAGTGTTAGCTGTATGAGCTCCATTTTCACTTGTGACTCCTTTATACAACAAAGTACATAATGCATAAAATACATTGCCTGGCATATAGTGTTTATTAAATGTAATGTTCATTTCTCCTTTTCTAATTTGCATAACTCATCTAACTTCTTTGAAACTCAGTACTTACATCTGAGTCGTAGTAGTCTGAGTCATTTATGAGACTCACTTATACCAAAATTCTTTCCACAGTTTGGTAAAATATGTCAGTGAACTCCCTTACTTTATTTTCCAAAGCTATTTCAAGTTGAGTTTCCATTACAACCAAAAGAAAGTTGATTCATCAAGATATTGCTTGCCTTAGCTTCTCTCAATATAGTATTGGCTTCATTCTTTCTAAGAGAAATTCCTTATGAGATGAGACCCATGGCCACAGGCAAATCCTACCTACCTAATTTTTTCCAACTCTAGCACCATACAGAAAGTTGCTCTCTTTCCTTGTGAATAATCTTGGAGAAGATCTCTAGTTAGCCTATCTTAGGTCATGTGCCCTTCTATGACCAGGAAGATAGGGTAACTAAGCTACCTAGACTCTTAATATTGGATGCAAGAAATGTTCTATAACATAAAGAAAAACTTTCCCTTAAAAAAAGGCCAAGAGTTCTGGACATACATTATAATTGTTGTTTATCATACCTATATTTGCATATCTACTTTGAGGTTTATTGCAAAATATACATGTGAAATATTTGGAAAATACAGCAATGTAAAATCTTTTTATAATTTATTTTTTATAAATTAGGACAATATAAATGGTAGATACTCAAGTATATCAACATAATATTTTCTCCTGAATGTATTTTTTCAGCAAATATTGGTTCCCAAATATATCTTTATTATCCCATTTTTTCCTGAAGAAAATCTCCCTCTTATAGCAGAAAACCAACACTCAAATAAACCACAGAGCAATTTTCTTATTAATCACATATAGATTTTACTAAGTGCCAAATTCTTCCTTTCCTACTCAGTTCACTTTCTTGAGCCTCAACCAGTAGGATATGATGGTAATTTTAATGATTTGAGTTTCCAAAACCACCAAGTAGCAGCCATGGTCCTTGAGAACTAAAGGCTCACCGATGCCTCTAGGTTGCTCAATACACTCCTGGCCCTCTACCCAGTAGCATTTAACTAGGCTGGAAGAAAGTACACAATGCAAAAAAGGCTTATGGATTACTTAGTTAAATATGGGAGTGTTCAGAGAGAAAATATATAGCTTTTGTTCCTTAAGTGGCTCATAGTTCACTATAGAACATTAACAAATGAACACACAATTCAAATGCAATATAACTGTTGCTTTGCAGGATCAGTAGAAGTATTCCAGAAGCTTGCAGAAGGGGCAATATCATAGCAGGAGAAAATGGTTTAGGTTTAGGATAACATCTAATAAGTACACTATAATAGAACCATAGGGCCAATCATTGCTAAAAATCTATCTGTTCAAGGTTGTTGCTCCCAGGTGTGTGGATGGTGCACCTGTGTACTATCGAGCACAAGGGGACACCATTGAGGTTGATTGTTGTAGATTTATGTTTAATATGATTTAAAAAAAAAACAAGGGTACATTGTTTTAAACAAGGAGTACATTTTTTCTAATTTTCACACTTAAGGATGTTAATAATAGTTTTAGTCCTTATAATTGCCAACATTTATTGTATGCTTACTGTGTGCCAGAGACTATGTGGGATGCATTACGTATTTTATTGCATTCATTCAACAGAACATGACATAGGTATATTCCCATTTAACAGATGCAGGAATCGCAACTTTAATGGAACTAGGTGCACAGCTACTAAGTACTAGCTGAGCAGAAGCTTGCATGCAGTGGGCCTGCCTCTGAGATGGACTCTCGGCCACTCTGCTCTACTGCCTGTGTCCCCCTCACTGTCTGACACACCTTTTACACCCACCTATTGACTTGGTGCCAAGACAGAAACACAGGCTTAGGTCCCTTTTCTTGCTAGTAACCCAAATTTTCTCTTCCAAATAGCAAACTTCCTAGTCCTGTTACCTCTGGCCTATTGTATACCACCTTGACAGTACGTGCAGTTGGAGCTGTCAGCCTGCCAGGAAACATTTAGGACGAGGGGAGAGGAAAGGAGAAAAGTACAGTATTGTGTGTTGCCAGTTGTTTAAAAAGGGCCAATTACCTCAAACTGTAAAAAAAAAAATACTCAAGTTTAAATACCTACGAATCACTTTAACAAATGTAGTAATAGAAAATTCTCACTGCTTGCTCCATTTGTGCTGTATTAAATGCAGCTTATTTGAGAAGCATGTTGTTGACTAACTGTGGGCTATGTTAGCAGTTCTCTCCTTCTTTTACTCATATGTTCTTAAGCTTGGCAGAGAGATAAAAGCAGTTAAATTTGTGTAACCTAAATGGTGCCATCTTATGAGGGCTGAAAATTAACCACCAAATTTCCTTATTATTTTATCTACCTGTTTTAGGGGTGGTATTTTTGGTCATAGTTTTGGTCTGAGTGTTTGATGACAGGTCTGTAAGTGCAGAGGGGGGATTGTCATTGAATCCACAGGAGTTGCAATGTCATCAGACAGCAGGCCACAATGACACCTAGAAGCTCAGAGTCAGTTGTAAGGTTAAATGGAAAGCCACATGGCAAAGACCATGCAGAGGTCAAAGAGAAAGTGGCCAACTCATAGCAGACAGTTCCTCTCCTGTTGTAGAGCCCTTAGGGAGTCAGTGAGAAGGAAGGATGCGCTTCAAAACAATTATGCTGTATTCATTCTAGAGCAATTATTCCATTTAGGGGTTAATTGCTGTAGTGTGAACCCAGACACTGTCTAATTAGAAATAAGCTTGTACTCGGGAACAATTACCCAGCTAATTGGTCTAGTGCATGTATAGTTCTGAAGACTGGTGTTAGAAAACAATGGTAAGAGATAGAATCCCCCCAAGTCTGGGGTGTTTCGCAGAAAGGGCACAGAATGTCAGTTGAAAGAGACCTTACATATCATCTTGGCTACGGGCTTATTTGCAAATGAGGCCTCCAGTTCACAGATGGTTGATGGCAGGGCAGTTCTACAATGTAGTTCCCTCTGTCTCTCAGCTCACTATTAGTTGACTGACAGGATCCAAATAATTGCAAAGAAATGAAGTTGGAGGCCAGGCCCTGACCACAAGGAGCATTTTGAGGAGGGAGGGTGAATTGTATGTTTCTGTACCACCTGTTCATTGGATTCCAAGTTCTCCAGGAGAAATGTAAATTAGAAGGTGTGTGGGTCTTCCTAGCACTTCCAGATTCTTATTTATTTCAACAAAACCATTCATGCCTGGAAGAAACATGTATTGATCTTCTATTATGTGTTTCTATTATGTGGCAGGAAACCAGGCTAGATGCTAGGGACACAAACATAAATAAGACAGAGTCCCTACTCCCATCTACAGAGATAAGGTTAGACTGGAAGCTTCCAATACAACTGGCATCCACATGTGGTGAAAGAGGCAGATCACCTGGACTATTTTCACAGGAGAACTGGTTCTTCTGTCCACATGTCCTCAACTACTCAGTATGTTTAGCAAAATCCTTTGTAGGGAAACAAGAGTGCCCAGGTATTCACCTATATAAATCAGGGATAAAGACAGAAAAAGTCTTCTGCCCCAGAAAGCCAATGCATTTTCTTATATTTTCAAAATATGTTCAGTAATATCTTTCTACACTATCTGTATTTTATTTCATCTTGTCGGAATAAAAAGCAAACACACTCAAAGCTGTAATAAGGCCTTTTAAGTTTCTTGACTATTTAGGGGCAAACTATTCTTTATTGGAAAGAAGATATTTAAGAGAATTCTTTCTTTTTTCTATTGGGAATGAAATAGTTATCAAGGGACATTTCTCCTAGAAAATAAACCTTACATAGCAACTGCATACATATTAAAAGCAGTGTCAAAATTACATGTCTGCTGGGAGACGGGTAAGGGAAGAGGTGTGGAGGGTGTGGTGTCTAGGGTAATGTAGAATGGAGTGAAAAGTGAGAGTCGATCAGCTTTATAAAGCTACTTGCTCAGCTTGATAAATAACACACACCAAAAAGTAGCCTTCAGTTGCTCATTTGTGTCTATTCATCAAGTACTTGCTTATTCAACAAATATTTGTTAAGTCCTTAAATGTGCCAGGCCCTTTGCTAGGTGCTGAGTAAAGAGGATAAAATGAAACAGATACAGTCTCTGATTTCATGAAATTGTAGCGTATTGAGGAGATAAATATCATGTATCACATGTGTCAGTCAACCTGCTGTGATGCCACAGTTACAAATAGCTCCCAGTCCTAGCGACTTACTACAGCAAATGCTTAGTTCCTGTCCTGTTGTGGCAGAGAACAAGAGTGATGGCACACAATGGCTCTAGCAATTTTCCTCAGAGCACATTTCTTTGCCCCAAAAAGTCACATGACCAAACTTGATGTCCATGGGATGAGGCCACTTAATCCCCAAATAGAGAGGAGTCTAATAGAAAGGACATGGAGTACTTTTGAACAAGTAATCTAAATATACCAAAACTTAAAAATAAAAATTTGTGTTGATAATGATAAGAAAAGCTATGGGGAAAACAATAGAGGGTTGTGATGGCCATCAACTATGTAGAGTGATTTAGATTGATGGTGGGTATTGTCAGCTCTGGAAAGGTTTCCCCCAAGGATATAACATCTCAGCTCAAACCCAAAGGATGAAGAGAGTTATCCAGGGATGGGAGAAACATGTAATGGACAGAGGAGCAGCATATGCAGGAGGTGGGGATAAGCTTGACATTCCTAAAATGATGGGCAGAGGCAGCACCATCAATGTCAAGAGTGGAGGACCGGAGCTGGACATCCTAGGTTTAAATCCTAGATCTATCTTACATATATTTCTGTGCCTCAGTTTCCTCATGTGTAATAATAGGAATAACAGTTCTGATCTTGCAGGGTGGTTGTGAGGATTCAGTGTGCTCGGCTCATGACAGTTGTTATTATTGATGGAAAGGAGACCCCGGTGGCTGAGATGTTATGAGCTAGACAGAGTAAAAGAAACGAGGCTAGAGGGTAGCTGCCCCCAGCCAGGGCTATAAAAGACTTGGTAAGATTTTGGATTTTAATCCTGAATATGATGTGTTTTAAACAGGGAGTCACTTAGTTGAACTTATACTTTATAAAAGCCTCCTATTATATTCTGGAAACAAATATCCTTCTAAATAAATATCTGTTATTGAAACTAAATGGAATCTTAGAGAGATTCTGAGAAAAGATGAGCAGAGGAGGGGGAAGAAAAGTCAGTTTCAGACTAGAAAAGGTAATTGGGAGAGGGGTGAGGGATGAGAGAAGAGAGCTTCCCCACTCCTCCACCCCTAGTTTGCCCGAAGCTAGAAAGAAGGCAATTGTTTTTACTAAGTGTGGAGAGAAGACAGAAAGGAGGCAAGGGCTGTTCTTGTCAAGGTCTCAGCAGCCTTAACAGGCACAGTGACAGGCAGTTGGCTGAGTGGGCTGAGCTGCAGGCTAGCTCAGAGAGAGGTCCCCTGACCTCTGAAGCAGTGGGAGGGAAGGGGGGCTCACCACCTCTCTGATGACACCAATATGGAAATGGCTTTCACACATAAGCAGATTCTCATGGAAAGTGGCCCAATCCTGTGGTTTCCTGTGAACCAGTGCATCCTCACAGTCACCTCTGGTCCTCCCTGGCCTCCCCCCACCTGGTAGTCTAGGTGGCAGCTGGGACACAGGGGTGAAGGGTTGGACAGGGCTCCATGTAGGCTTGTGGTGCTATGCTTTGGGAGATTTGGCATTGCCTCATCAGCTGGATGACAAAACACTGTTAATGGCACCAATAAAGAAGTGTGAATGTAATTTTCTCCTCCTCGTTATTTCCCCGGTATTTGGCATATTATTTAACAGATTAACTATCCCGTCATGATCCCTCCTGAAGCCAAGTTTTTCTTTTTGTGCTAGAAGATCCCGAAAATGCAGGGTAGCTCAGATATAAGCTCATGGTCGGAAATAGGCTGTATACATCTGGAGCATATGGACGACACCAAATGAGAAAGTGATTGAGATCACTGCAAGTTTTGAAAGTTTTTGCAAAGGGCAGTTACAGCCTTTGAAGTACCGGTGCTTTGGGGGCAAGAGCAGCCAGGGGAAAAAAATGTACAATCTTACTCCTTTCACCATATTAAAATATATATGTATGTTGCATTGGAAGAGATGTAAAGCAGAGCATATATGTGATCAGAATGAAGGCAATATTTTAGAGCTTTGGCGCAAGCAGATTGGGCTGTGATCACAGCTACCATGTATTGAGAGAAATTCTGAACCAGGCACTGTTCGGACACTTTGTGGGATTAACTCAATCCTCACAACCAGCACAGGAGGTAGGCAGCATTATCACTCCACTTTATAGGTGACAAACTATAAGTTAGATAATTCACCCAGGATCATACAGCTTATAAACCTTGGCAATCTGGCTACAATTTGATCATGTGACCATCACATGCATGGACCTTCTGACATACAAAATGATGAAGAGGGAGGGGCAACACAGAGGCAGGCATTCACATTTTACTATATCGCCTACATGCCAGGGGTAGGAAGGATGTGCACACATCATCTTATATAGGCATGGGAATTTTCAGGGGGGTTGAAGGGAGCAAAAAGCCTTATCTTTGCAAAGGAGTACTGGGTGGGGATTGCAGAGTTAGACTTTTCACTTCACATCATTTCCAGTTATCACTTTTTATCATGTCCATGTTTTACTACTGTGATTAAATATATATTGGGGATTTTTTTAAAAGACAGAGCTAATTTTTTTCTTATGCATTCTAAGCCATAAATAACTGGAGGGTTGTTGATTAATTTTCAACAGAAAAAAAAAAAACTTGAAAGGTATGTTGATGTATCATTTCCATGTATGCTCATTTAAAAAATACCAAGATGGAGGTTGCAATTCCCAAAGCAGGGTACTGTGGCTTTGAAGTTTCAGGGTTTCTGTTCATTAATTTCTCAGGGACAGGAGAAAGGAGATATTCAAGCGTAAGTTTTCAAAGCTTTAGGATATTTTCCCTCTGCTTTTTCCTACAGTCTGTGTCTAACCCTTTGGCTCCAGTCTTCCCTAGTATAATATTTTTATTTTTTAAAATTTAAGATAATTTGAAGCTAATTTAGGAGTAAATCTAATGGAAAGAATTATATTTGACAACTTTATGAGTTACATTAAAAATAATGATGCATGTATAATCAAATACCCTGAAAAACAAATCCATCCCAAACCACGTTCCAAAAATGCCAGGAAAAGTGCTATAAAAATGGGTTCTGTAAAAACATACTGTCATCCATGTTGCCAAATATGATTTCATTCAGGGCATATGATTTCATGTTGGGCCTCTTTTATCCATATCCTCCTTTACCTTTGAGATCAGCCCTTCCTCCCACCTGTGGTCCACTAGATGGAAACCAGAGCAATTAGCCAGCTTAATTGACAGTTATTTTTAAAAATTGGCTCTTAAATTATGAGACTGTTCAGACTATGCCTGTGGTTACTTCACAAGGGGATTTCCCCTGAGTGTTTACTTGTCTATGTGAATTTCTGCTGTGAAACTAGTCATTGCAATGTTATGTTGGTCCAGATAATAAGTCAGATTTTTTTGTGAGTGAAGAAAATTGCTGCTAGATTTGGATCATCCTGAAAGTTAAATGCACAAATTACCACCTAATTGTTCCAATATGAATACAACTGACAAATTCACCCCCATGTTCCCAATTAGGAAGAGAGGACCATTGACAGTATCACATATCACAATAAATTCTTCAAACTAAACACATAAAGTTTTCATCCCTGATCTATATGTTAATTCATAGCCATAAATATTGAGCTCCTGTAATATGGCAAACCCAGCTACAGGTACCAGGAATTCAAGAACGAGTAAGACATGGAACTCCCTGCAAGAATCTCGGTGTTTATGGACAGCAAGCAGGGGAACGGGGTACAGAGGAGGAAGGAAATGACATCCATAGTCACTCTGCTAGGAGCTTTAATCAGATTCTCATTTAATCCCCCCTCATAATTCTGCAAAATGGGTTTTTCCTCCCCATTTTATACAGACTCACAAAGTAAGTAACTTTCCCAAGAGCACGCAACTGGAATGGGATTTGAACCCATTTCTGCCTGATTCCGAGCCCACTAGCATCTCACTATTTCATGATCCCTCTAGGCAGAAAGACACTTTGTCTTCTACTAATATAACAAAACTTTTCAAGCTTATAATCTCATTTCTTTTCATAACATCCTGGTGAGGTTGGCAGGTAAGGTATCCTTTCCATTCTGCTTCCCATGAAGTGGGGACTGGGAGAGGCTGCGCACCGACCTCCAGGCCCTGGGCCGGTCAGGAGGGGAGTGGGGACTCCAATGAGGAACTTATGCTTCTTCACTCAAGGTTTTCCTCAACACACAGACCTGGGTGTTGTGCTGAGCATGGATTTGAGTTGCAAGAAGGCAAAAATAAAAGCACACAACCCTGAACTGAGAAATACCCATAGGGAGTAAGAGTTAACAGCATTCTTGTTAGCTAAAAGCTGCTGTTCATAAGTGATACGCTGAACTGCGATGGCATTTCTGTGTGCATTACACATTTATTCAGCTGCAAAGGAGGTGAGGTGGTGGATGACCAGAGGTCAGGGAGAAAGACTAAGAGCCAAACACACACACACACTCACACACACACACACACACACACACACTGGGCTGAATGCTTTCTGCCCCTGTATGAATGACTTGACCTCCTTGTCCATGTGTATGACCTTGAACAAGTCCCTTAACTTCCTTATCTACCTCAGCTAGGAAATGTATTTAGTGTGTGTGTGTGTATGTGTGTGTGTGTGTGTGTGTGTGTGTCAGGGTGTGGGGGAGATGTCACCATACATCAAATGCTGTGGCTGCAGTGAGCTCCTTGGGGAAAACGGATCGCGGTCTCCTTACCCCCACTGGAAAGTTTTTCTCGCAGTGTGGCGAAAGGTGCCACTTTTTAATAACATCATTGGAATATCTGCTTCTTGCAAGATACAGTGGGACAGACTGCGGCGTGCCATCTTGTGACATGATAAGAGAAGAGGCTCCCTCCCGTGTGAGCTCGCTTCAGGAAGGAGGGTTTGGTTCTTCGGGGGTCACGTGAGGAGGCGCAGGCAAGCTGGTGAAGGAGTGGACACAGGAAGTTTGTCGTATTGCAGAACACACGCACAGACCTCTTGCAGCATGAAAACGCCTTCGCTTTCTTTACCTTGCAGTGAGTTTTTACCCTTTCTCTTTGAATTATCTGACTGGTCATCAGAAAGGTGGGGGACAAGCCTCTGAGTATGCAGAGCCAGCCATCTCTTCTCCTGGCTCAGAGCGTTGCCCCTGCAACTCACACAGAGAGGCAGCCCCAAATGGGGGCAGGCAAGGGCTTTGTTTACTCATCCTCCTTCCCTGAGGGCAGCAGCGCTATCTGACATCTGGGTAAGTGGGTGTGCACTGGTACCCAGGCAATCATGCACCTTTAGAGCCTTGTCCAGCTACTCAACAGCCTGGGGATCAGAGCGGGTTAGGGAGAAAGGAATGGGTCACATGGTCTCTTGGCATCTGTCCCTGATTGTCCCAAAGGAAGTATGGTATGGGGGTGGAGGCAAAGAATAAAGAGCCTGAATAAAAAGGCCTGTTTTTTTTTTCTTTACACTGGACTATCAAGGTTGGTTTGGCTTAAGTGGCCAGTGGGTAAATATCCCCTCCTTACTCTCATCAGTGATTTCCTTCCACAGTGAGGCAGGCTGGGCATAGGAGAGACTTACCTAATTAAGGAGGAGCACTGTGACATTCAGGACCCAAGAACTCCTACCCCAGCTCTTAGGCTCTAGTCAAGGGAGTTCCGCCTCTGTCGCTCTGAGATCTTGGACGATTCACTTAAAGGAAATGTGAATTCAAACTGAAGGACCGCATGCTCTTCAAAGCCTTCCTCAACCCTCAATATAAAATGGCACACTGTCTCCTTCTCTTTTTTATTTTTTTTTAAAATCTGAGGATATGTTTATTTATTTATTTATTTTTTTTGGAGACAGAAGATGGTGAGAAAGATAAAGAACAGAAACCTCCATGTGAGAGAGAAACGTCCATCGGTTGTTTCCTGCATGTGCCCTATTAGGGATTGAACCCACAACCTAGGTATGTGCCTACACCCAGAATTGAACCCACAACCATTTGGCATACAGGATGACACTCCAACCAACTGAGCCACCCAGCCAGGGCAACTCCTTCACTTTTGATCCCCATCTCTGCTTTATTGTTTTTCATATCACCACTTGAGGGGAGGTACGCTGTTTTGTTTGGGTGCTGTCTGTTGTTTCCCCCGAGAAGATGGGCTCCACCGGAGCAGGAGGTCTGTTCTGTTCACTGCTACCTCCCCAATGTCTAGAACAGCGTCTGACATTGTGTCTAGAACAGCGCCTTACAGGAGACACTCAGTAAGTGCTTGTTGAATAAATGTATGCAATTGATTTGAAAAAACATATAAACACCTAGAGTAATGACTCTGCTCTTTATGGATTGGATTGTGAAATGATTGAAACAAAGGTCCTTCCAGCTCTTTGCATTTACTGGATGTCTAACGACTAGAGTTTCTTTTTTGCACAGCCTTCAAAACCAACTTCACTCTAAGTTTCCTCACACTCTGGTTTGTCTCAACATGTGCAGTGCCCCACGAGACTCACAATCTGACATTTAGATTATTTCTTGCAAATAGTTTGAAGCATCATCACACATCATGGGTGACATGACTTCCCCCAGAGCAGCTGGAATATAGGAGATGAAGACAAAAAATTCTCATTTGATCATCTCTGTGTCCCCCCTCCTTGAGATGCACCATCATGTGCCCTGGAATTGGTTGTACAGAGATTTACTCCCTACTTGTAGGCACAAGGCCAGCCGGAGACAGGCATGGTATTCACACATGCCTCCAATGCAAGACACTGCTTCAGGTTAAAGGTTACACATGCTTTGCCTGAGGAGCTGGAAACAAGAATTTTATTGCCCACAGTGATATCTCCCCATAATGAATTGGTGGTGTTAATCTGAATGCTCATTAATGAGACACAGATATAAAATAACTAAAGCTTCTTTACCAGTTACTGTCTCATAGCACTTGGACCTAATTATAGTCTTGTTAAAACAAATTGAAAACCTTAGAAAACTAACTAGTCAGATAGTCAATTAAATAGATTTGCTTTAAGGCACAATGAAAAATGTAATGTGTTTCTTCCCAAAAGTTGAATGAATCCACATTTCTTTGTTTTGGTCATTACTGACACCTCTTCCAAAACCAGTTTGTACCTCTTCAGATCGAATGGTATATAGAGGATAGTTTTCTCTAAAATAAAGCACACATAAAAACAAGTGTTATATTTTATATTTCTCCCATTTTATCTTTCTTTTTCACTCCAACATTGGATAGACATTGAGGTGTTTGTGTGTGTGTGTATGTGTGTGTGTGTGTGTGTGTGTGTGTGTGTGTGTTATTGAGACTAATAGTGAGTTTGTAGCATTTGCAGAAATTAACAGACCCTTTTGGAATAACATTTTTTCCATTACCCCCATTTAAATCTCTTACTCTGCAAGCAGGTAGACCATTATAAAGAGAAAGGCTCATGTATTTTGTCTGGATAAAAAACAAAAACAAAAACAAAACAAAACAAAACAAACCAACAAACAAAAACCACACTATCCTGCCCAGCTGTTGTGGCTCAGTGGTTGAGCATCAATGTATGAACCAGGAAGTCATGGTTCAATTGCTGAACAGGGCACATGCCTGAGTTGTGGGCTCGTTCCCCTTTAGGGGATGTACAGGAGGCAGCTGATGAGTTTTGCACCATTGATGTTTCTATCTCTCCCTCTCCCTTCCTCTCTGAAATCAATAAACAAAATTTTTTTAAAATCTATCCTAAGAAAATATTCTATTCAAGTGATTATTATCACCCTTTCAGAGCTAAACTGTGTAATACAAATAATACTATTAGTTAAAAGCTTATGGAATGAGGAAACTATGACTCAGAACAGACTTAATAAGGACACACACAAAATAAACAAGAAGTTCTTGCAAATTTGTAGTTCATGGTCACCTGGTGCTTATGTATAAATACCCACAAGCAAAAATTCTTAAAGCCTCAGTAAGGTTGTATGGTTTTCAGCTTCCCCATCAGCTTGAATACCTAGAGATCCCACAGAGGGTTGTGGGAAGAGCAGCCACAGAAATAAACAGAAGCCTTTGCTGTCACATGGCAAGTAAGTGTCACATCTCTTGAGCATCCCAGGTATCTGGGGCAGCCCCCTGACAATGGATGAAATGATATCACATCCACCCAGAAAACAACCCAGCAGAAACAGTGAGATGACACATAAACCCACAAGCTCTGCTTATAATGTGAAACAACAATACATGAGCACACCGCACTTCTGCAGCCACTCTAGAGAAAGGAAGGGAGTAAAATGTGTGAGAAAACCAGAGTTAAATTACTCACTATTAGCCCCTACAGTGTGCTTCCACCTTATGTGGGGGAAAAAAAAAAAATATATATATATATATATATAGACACACACTCACATATGTACAAGCACACATGCAGGGGGAGAATGTCACAGTTAAATTTTTTACTACTATAATGAGGAAAGAGGCCAACAGAAGGAGCTCCCTGGGCTAATTTTCTAGCCAGCAGCCACTGCAATGTTCCCACTAGGAGAGCGGGGAGTGAAAGCAAAGTGTAATAAGTAATGACTGGCTCTGCTGGTCAGGAGAAATTATCACTATGCTTGAGAAATCTAAGCATATGCTCATCTAGGAAACATATCAGGGTGAAGACTGAGGAGAGGGACAAAAGTAAACCCAGAATGGTTTGGACATATCTCTAGGACACATTGGTTTAAAATAAAAGAAAAATTTAAAAACAAGTAACATCACCAAAAGTTACATATTGCTAAAGCTAGGTTCCCTCAAATTTAAATTGCTTTTGAAGGTGTGGCTTTATAAGGCTTTGTGAGGAGAAGCCAAGCTATTTTACATTTCTTATAGGCATCTGCTCCAATCCAGTGTGTTTCTTTTGTGTCAGCTTCTGTGTCTCAGCACAGCAAAAGAATCAACATCCTTATCTATGCTCACCTACAGAGATATGTTCTGAATAGTAGAAAAATAAGAACTAAAAATTCAGGAAAATGCAGGATAAAACATTACCCAGCTCGGGAAAACCAGTTCTGCCCATGTTTCAAGGCTAAAATTTACTTTGATGTGTCAAAAGCAAATAATTCAACATCAAACCAAGGAGGGCTTGAATGTTCTTAGGATAAAAGGAATGGATGAGCATTACATATCTTATATGACTTTCCTAGAAAATGAAGGCAACAAAATCTATAGGTGGAAGGGTTTAAAAATTTTGTTTAACCTAATTGATAGTCTGTGGCCAATCTCTAGTCATGCGCCTTGCATATAAAGAGACTCAGAGAGACAAGTAATATATTCTCCAATAGACAGAGAAGTAATAGGGTCTTGGCTTACTCTCATTCCTGAAACAACTGAAAAAAACAATCCTAAGAAAAATAAGACAATGAGATACTGGACATTAACCAATGAAAGAGAGTGATACTTGAGAGATGGGAAACAAGTGAAGTGAGCCTTATGATTGATCCAATGGAGGATTTAAATATTGTAATTCACCTTAATATAGGAGAAACCCTGATATAAAAAAATTATTTGAAGAGTTATTTTGCATGACAAAAAAGTTCCTGCCAACAACCTTATCTAAATATATTAGTTAATTTCAGATTTCTGTTGCTCTCTACTGGGTAAAGTTGCATGAATTTATAATGAAAATACCCCATACCTAAGTCTTCATGCTAATAAATGCATGGCTGGGGTCCTGTATATTAATGCCAATTTTCTGGGTCACATTATGGCATTCTCAAAATCAAGATCTACCTCTGTTCGAAGCCATTTAGTAACCAGTGTGTTCTCTGATCTCTTGCATCATTAAGAGGAATAAAGGCAGGGCAGTTTGTCAGAATGTAGACATTGTCTCCCTCCCAGTAGAGCTAATGGAGTAAAATGTGATAAGACTTAGGATAAGCAAAGTCTAAACTTGTCACTATCTCAGTACAAGTTTCATGCACTAAAAATGACTGCATAAAATGTCACCAACATGAAATGGCCTTATTTAAGATACTAGAGGGCTGGTGCATGACATTCATGCACTTAGTGGTGGTGGTTGGGGCAGTAAGGATGGGGGGTTCCTCAGCCTGGCCTGTACCCTCTCATAGTCCAGGAGCTCTCGGGGAGATATCAGTCTGCCTTGGAGGCCGGAGAGGCTCCCACCACCACCACTGCACTCGCCAGCTCTCAGCCTGGTTCAAGGCTTCTGGCTGAGCAGTGCTCCCCCCGTGGGAGCACACTGACCACCAGGGGGCAGCTCCTGTGTTGAGCATCTGCCCCCTGCTGGTCAGTGCATGTCATAGTGAGCGATTGAGCAGTCTTAGCATATCATTAGCATATTACGCTTTGATGGTTGAATGACTGACTGGATGACTGGACAGTTAGCATATTAGGCTTTTATTATATAGGATTGACTATATAGCATATTCTTGAAGTTCTCTTTGATGAGCCAGAAGAGGTAAATTGGGTACCAATGGAGGGCAGGGCTACTTCCCAACTGGAAAGCACATGCCATACAAATTAAGGAACTGTGGCCAGAGAACAACCATAGTATCCAGATTAAAAGTTAAAAGGAAAATACTTCAAATAGAAGGATTAATTTGTGGTGGAGGTGACTTTTACGTGGGCAAATCTATATAGTCATGTTTCAGAGTAATCACTACCAAGGGTTTACTTATAAAACAATGGCAAATGAATGTCTAGGATAATATAAAGAAGGCCATATTGCACATATCTTAATGTTATTACTTTTGTATGGTGCTTCAGTAATTCCCTTTTCAAATATTTATTAAGTATCCACTATATGGCAAGAATCTGGGATTGAAGAATCCTATATAATAAAGAGGTAATATGTAAATTGACCATCACTCTAACACCCAAGATGGCTATCTCCATGTGGTCAAAGATGACTGCTCCCATGTGAACACAAGATGGCCGCCACAAGATGGCCATCAGGGGAGCAGTTGTGGGTAATCAGGCCAGCAGGAAAGGGCAATTGAGAGGGACCAGGCCTGCAAGCAAGGGCAGTTGGGGACAATCAGGATTGCAGGGGAGGGCAGTTAGGGGTGACCTGGTCAGCAGAGGAGAGCAGTTGGGCAACACATGGCCTGCAGGGGAGGATTGGGCCTAAACAAGCAGTTAGACATCCCTCGATTGGAGAGGATGCAACTGGGCTGAGGGACACACCCCCCATGTACAAATTTCATGCACTGGGCCTCTAGTCTATACTAATAAAAGAATAACATGCTAATTAACCACACTTTCATGATGCTCATAACCCAATGAGGAGTGAGTATGCAAATTAGCCCAACAAAGATGGTGGATTAATTTGTATACAGATGCTGAGGGGTCAGGGGTGAGGTGGGATGCTTACATCATCACCATGGTGATGATGCATTCATTCCACACCCTCCCAGCCTTAGCAGTGTGGGAAGATAGAAAGGCAGCTCCAGGCCAAAGTGAAGGCAGTGCTAGCAGCCAGGGGAAGGAAGGTTTATTCTTGCATGAAACTTAATGCATCAGGGCCTCTAGTGATTAAATAACAACACAGGCTCTTGCCCTCAAGGAGTTGTGTGCTGTTGTTTTTTTTTTCATGCTCACTGGAGGATATTTTCCCATTGATTTTTAGAGAGAATAGAAGAGGGGAAGGAGAGAGAGAGAGAGAGAGAGAGAGAGAGAGAGAGAGAGAGAGAAGAAATACACTGATTGGTTGCCTCCTACACACACCTGATCTGGGCTGGGGATCAAGACTGCAACAGAGATCCTTGCCATGAATCAAATCTATGTCTTTGGGTCAGAGGGCCAATATTCTAACCACTAAGTCAAACCAGCCAGTGTCTGAAACCAAACATTGTTCTCACTAAATGGATGTAAACAGGAAACCAGAAGGCTGATCAACCTTAATTGCTCTGAAAGGTCAGAGCTAATTACTCACTGTTTAGTTGAAAACATTGTTAGCTGAAGCAGCCTCTACCTGTTTGTTTCATGTTAATTTCTGTTTTGTTATTTCCTGCCTAAAGGCTAGGGGTGTGTCCAAAAGCCTTAGTAAAAGGGAGAAAAAGGCCAGAGCAAGCAGTAGTCCTTTCCACTAGAGCAGTGGTTCTCAACCTTCCTAATGCCGTGACCCTTTAATACAGCTCTTCATGTGGTAGTGACCCCCAACCATAAAATTATTTCCCTTGCTACTTCATAACTGTAATTTTGCTACTGTTATGAACTGTAATGTAAATATCTGATATGCAGGATGTATTTTCATTGTTACAAATTGAACATAATTAAAACATAGTGATTAATAACAAAAATAATATGTAATTATATATTATGAAATATTTATTTCTAATTACAAATAAATGAAATTTTGTCTTGAATCATGGTGTAGCATGGGTAACAGTCTTCATATGACAACAGTAAACTACATTGCTACACTTTGCTACACCGAGGAGCGGTCTGTTGGTTCCTAAGACCATGGGAAATAGGTGTTTTCCGCTGGCCTTAGGCGACCCCTGTGAAAGGGTCATTTGACTCCCAAAGGGGTCGCGACCCACAGGTTGAGAACCGCTGCACTAGAGGAAGGCTCCTGCCTGGTCCCCCAATATCGCCAAATTAATATTTTCTAGTCTCTCTTTTCGTTTGTGTGTGACCTCCTTCTGAACCCGAACCCTGAACCGGGAACCCTGAGCCACGTGAGACATGGAAAGGGGCTCCTTCAAGCCAGGGCCCTCATTGATGTTTTTGTTTGTTTGTTTGTTTGTTTGTTTTGTTTTTCTGTGTGTGTGTGTGTGTGTGTGTGTTTTGTTGTTGTTAATCCTCACCCGATAATATTTTTTTCCATTGATTTTTAGAGAAAGTAGAAGGGAGGGGGAGAGACAGAGAGAAAGAAACATCGATGTTAGAGAGGCACATCAATTGGTTGCCTCCCAGAGGCTCCCTGACCTGCACCTGGGATTGAGCCTGCAACCAAAGTACTTGCCCTTGACCAGAATCAAACCCTTGACCCTTCAGGCCTCAGGGATGACACTCTGCAAAACTGAGTAAAACTGACCAGGGAACCTCATGGAGTTTTTGATTTAGGGAGGAGAGCAGTTAACAATTTCAATGTAGTGTGAATGACACAATCACAAAAGACATTCTAGGAAGCGGTGTTGAGATCCAAAGAAGGAAATGGAGTTACCCAGGTAAAGGAATAGTATTTACAAAGATTAGAGAGAGAATGTATGGGTCTTTAGAGGAAGTGTAAATGTTTTGGAGCGTGTTATTTCCTTTAGGCCTTACCATGATCCTGGGAAGTAGGTCAGGCAAAGTCCTGTCCATTCAACTAATGAGGAAACTGAAGCTTAGAGACAGGTTACAGAAGTGATAGGTAACAGAGCTGGCCTAGAAAATCCAGGGCTCCTAGTATCTAACCTGATGCTCCTGGTCTTCATACTTCACCATGTTCATATTCTATTTGTTGATTTGGCCACAGTATTCTAGTAAAGCAAAATTATTCAATATAAATACCTAAAGTGACCCAAAAGAGCCTGGAGACAAGGAGGGAGAATAAGGTGGCAAAGCTGTTGGAAGTCCAAACCATTGCTAGAGGAAGAGCCAGTGGTCTTCTCATATAAGACCAATAATACCATATCTTCTCTTAACAGACAAAGTGAATGTTTCTTTCAAAAATATTACCATAGAGCCATTCAAACAGCAGCTGGTTACAGCATATTTATGAGCAGTTCTTCAGTGACTGACTGTCAGTGTTTCCACTGTTCCAAAAGTTTCAAGTCCTTTTAGAAGCTCAGAAAAGTGATGGCTCTTTCAGGTATTTTTCAGAGGAAATGTAGCTCTTAGATTTGCAGATGTTTCTACTGGTTCAAAACCAAAATTAATACTTCAGTTTGCTAGAAGAGAGATTACCACATTATCTGCACAGGTGATCTAAAAAAAAAATCAGACTCCTAAATTCCACTTCAGACTGACCGAATCTTTGGGGGTTGGTCCCAGGAATATGGATATTCAAAATGTTCTTTAGGAGATTATGATGGTCACTCATAATCTCAGAGGTTGTGGGAACCTCTGAGGTAGAGTAGATTACTGATGAAATTGAGAGGTTATCTCTGATGCTGGCCAGTGAGATTGTCCCTCTTTCAGGGCCACAGACCCTCAACTTCATCTTATCCCTAGAAAGGCTATAAAAAAGTGGTGATGCACTTGTGTAATCATTTTACTCTAATAATTAAAAAGCTGATATCTTGGCCAAACTATGTGAGAATAATAAGACTAGTGGTTTCCAAGGCTTAGTGGAGAGGGAAGGATGAATAGATAGAGCTCAGAGGATTTTAGGGTGTTTAAAATACTCTGTATAATACCATATGGTAGATAAATGTCATTCTTTATACACTTGTCAAACCCCATATAATGTATAACACCAAGAGTGAACTCTAAACTATGGACTTTGAGTGAAAATGATGTGTCAATTTAGGTTCCTTGTTTATAAAAAAAAAATATATCACTGTGGTGAAGGAGATCGATAATAGGAGAGGCTGTGCAAGTGTAGGGATAGGAGGTAGAAACTCCTTGTACCTTCTACTCAATTTTTCTTGAACATAAAACTGCTCTAAAAATAGTTTATTAAATTTTAAAGTGGGTAAAGGACTTGAATAGGTAGTTTTCCAAAGATAAATACATGTCTAACCAGCTCATTAAAAGGTGCTCAAGGAGATATTTGTCCACCCGTGTTCATAATAGCATTACTCACAATAGCCAAAGGTGGAACCAACGCAAGAGTCTATGTACAGATAAATGAATAAAAAAAGTATAGTATATATACTTACTATAGAATATCACCGAAACCGGTCTGGCTCAGTGGATAGAGTGTCGGCTTGTGGACTGAAGGGTCCCGGGTTTGATTCCCATCAAGGGCATGTACCTTGATTGCCGGCACATCCCCAGTAGGGGGCGTGCAGGAGGCAGCTGATCGATGTTTCTCTCTCATCGATGTTTCTAACTCTATCCCTCTCCCTTCCTCTCTGTAAAAAATCAATAAAATATATTTTAGAATATCAGTCCACCTTTGAAAGGAAGGAAAATCTGACACACATTGCATCATAAATGAACCTTGAGGACATTATGTTAGTAAAATAAGATAGTCACAAAAAGAAAAACCCTTTATGATTCCACTTATGTGAGTTATCTACAGTAGTCAAAAAGGGTGGTTGCAGGGCTTTTGTGTAGGAAGAATGGGGATTTGTTGTTTGATGGGTACAGTTTCAGTTGTGCAAGATGAAATGAGATCTGGAGTTCTGGAGACTGGTTGTGAAACAATGTGAATGTGCTTAACACTTCTGAATGGTAAAATAATAATAATAATAATAATAATAAGACAATATATCCCCAGAGTTAAAAGATTAGAGACATTTAGACCTAGTTAGTAGCTATGTCACTTGTATAAATCACTAATTTATCTAAAGCTGGGTATTTGTGTGCAACATGTAGGTAATAGTTTCTCAATAGCCAGTCAGCACCTGTCTTACATGATAGGCTGCTTTTCTTAGCTAGTTACACTAGTATTTTCATCTCCAGGCCCAGACCTGTTCCAACTGCCAAGTGAACTTTGAGACAAGAACTGCTTTAACAGTTCTCAAATCTTTCGCCCCATTAGTCTGACACCAGACTGACTCTCGCAGACACCCCCACACTGTGATGGCCATTAGACTTGACTTATTCCCTCCTGACCTCCCTTTGGGGGCCAGTCTGTCCATAAGTGCCAATCCAGTAGCTGGGGTCTACTGCTGTATTAGTTTTCTATTGCTGCAGTAACAAGTTACCATAAACTCATGGGCTTAAAGTAGCACAAATTTATTCTCTAACAGCTTTGGAGACCAGCAGTCCGAAATGTCTTATAGATCTTAAATCCAGAGGTCAGCAGGGCTGCTTGCTTCAGTACCATGGAATATAAGCAGCCAGCAGAAGCTGGAAGAGGCAGGGAATGGAACCAATAGCCAATAGAATTTATGGAGGGAGGGACTGTGGACCTCCTGACACCTTGATTCCAGCCCTGTGATATTGATTTTGGACTTCTGATTCCCAGAGCTATGGGAGAGTAAATGTCTGTTTTTTAAGCCACGAAGTTTCTGGTTATTTGTTACAGCAGCCATAGAAAACTAACACAATTTCCAGGTGGAAGGAATTCAGATGTGTAGTTTTGAAGTGTGGCTTCTAAAGCAGCATATAAGCATCACTGGAGTGTTTGCCCCATTTCCAGACCTACTGAATCTGAATCCACATTTGAACAACAGTCTTAGATGCACATTAATGCTTGAGGTGCATGCCCTAGAGAATGGCAGGGCAACCAGACAGGAGGAACTAGAGCCACCCGGCCCTTGGAGCATGCCCCAGGTCAGACCCTCATGTGTGAGAAATAAGTACTATAATTTTTTTAAGTCATTCTTAATTTAGATTGCTAAAGTAGCTGAACGAATATCTTAACCCAGTGGTCGGCAAACTCATTAGTCAAGAGAGCCAAATATCAACAGTGCGATTGAAATATCTTTTGAGAGCCAAAAGGAAATTTTGTGGCCAAGGGCCATGAAGTTTCAATGGCACTGTATGTGCGTGCCCACACGTGATATTTTGTGGAAGAGCCACACTCAAGGGGCCAAAGAGCCACATGTGCCTTGCGAGCCACAGTTTGCTGACTATTCTTTTAACCAATACATCATCTCTATGCACGAATAATTTTAACATTTGAACATATACCTATAAGTCAGGCGAGTCATCTCACATGTACATGAAAAAATCATATTACTCAACACAAAATGTTGCTGCTGTTTGACCATAACTATGATTTATTTGGCTGCTCAGAGGAGCTATAGTAATTCTTCCCTTGGGGAATTATGGTTAATCATTCCCAGGCTTTTCTGCTTACTGTGGTCTAACCACAGAAACCACATATTCAGTCTCATAGCCACTGTAGGCTTTCTTCTTCATACATTATAGTAGGTCAACTAACCTCAGAGGCAACATTTAAAATATTTCACTCATTTGGGTTGGATTAATTAGAGGGAAAATACGTCCATGGACTCTGCAATGCTATCTTTGTCATCAACCAGGTGTCCATTATGTGTGTGTTTTGTGTGTGTGTGTGTGTGTGTGTGGTACTTTTATTCCTTTGGTCTACTTTGCATCAACATCACACTGTCATTTTATTTGGGTGGGGCAAAAGGAGGTTTACAGTTGTGAGTATGTCAAACAGAGTTTATTCTTGTATTATTATTTATTGTTTATTATATTATTTTAATACAAAAAAATGTAAGCCTACTTTTGCCCCACCCTTTATACATTGATACCCTGTAGTGTAAGTCCTCCAATTTTGTACTTCTTTTTCAAGATTATCTTGGCCAAGAGTTGGCAACTATGTCCATTGTGATTAATAATTGATTTGTAAATAAAGCTTTATTGGAAAAGCAGTCCTTCCCTTTCACTTTCAAATTGTTTGTGACTACTGTCTGGCTACTATGTCAGGGTTGGTTGGTTGCCATAGGGACTGACAAAGCCTAAGATCATTGCTATCTTACCCTTTACAGAAAAAACAAAACGAACAAACAAACAAACAAACAAACAAAAAAGGGTTTGCTGATCTCTGGTCTTGATGATTCTTCATTCATTGCATTTCCATGTAAATTTTAGTAAAAGAACTACAGAAATTGTGTTGCATTGCAATGAATTTTTAGGTTCATTTAGGGGTGATTTGACACTTTTCTTTATTAACTAGTCCAGTCCCTAAATGTGGTAAATGCCTCTTTTTTAGAAAAAAGGTCTTTGATTTCCCCCAGCAACAAGTTGTATTTTTTCTTTATAAATTGCATATATTTTGTGTGATATTTTTCTTAGTATTTTATTTCTAACACTACTGTAAATGTATTTTAAAATTTTTATTGTGTAATATTTTGTTGCTTGTAGATAGAAATACAATTGATTTTTGAATATAGATTTTGTCTCTTGAGCATTTTTATTAGAACAGGTATTGACTTTACCAGGTGCTTTTTCTCCATTTGTTGAAGTAATTATATGGTTCTGCTTCCTTATTCAGTCAATGTAGTGAATATATTAGTTAATTTTCCTAATATTCATTCAATCTTTCATTCTTAGAATAAATCCCAGTTGGTCATGATGTATCCTTTGCCTATATGGCTGAGTTTTATTTTTTAACATTTAGTTTGGAAATTTTGTTTCTATGTTCATAAGAAATATTGTTCTATAATTTTACTTTCTTCTAATGTCTTTGTCAGAAAATGAATTGGAAAGTGTTCTTACATTCTCTGAAGGAGTTTGGGTAATATTGATATATTTTCATCCTTTAAATATTTTGGAAAAGCCAGAGATGAAGCTATCTGGGCTTTTCTCTTACTTCCTTGAATAGTTTTCTAGGTGTTTATAATTTTATTTTTCAAAGACCTAATTTTTAGCTGTATGAATTTTCTGCATTGAATATTTATTTTCAATTTAATTATCATGTTTTTATTTTTATTATTTTATTTCTCTTACTTTCTTTGGGTTTAATTTTTGTTCTTTTCTTATTTCTTGAGATGGATACTTGAATTATATATTTCTACCTTGTCATGGTTTTACCTATATCTACACCATTTGATATATTATATTTTTAATATTTATTTAATATTATTAATTGTGATTTCATCTTTGGGTTGGATCTTTGGGTCACTAACGTATATTTTTCTTCATTTCCACACTCTGGAAGTTTTATTAGTTGTTTTTATGTTACAGACTTCTGGTTAATTCTATTGTGGTGAGAGAGCATGCTCTGATATTAATCCTCTGAAGTTCATGAAACTTGCTTTATGGCCTAGAAAATGCTAATATTGCTAAATGTCACATGGCCATTTGGAAGTAATATGCATTTCTATATATGTTAGTAAGAAGTTGTTGAGTTCAAAATTTTCATGCTTTTACTGTTGCTTTGCTGCTTGTTCTAACAGATATTGAAATAAGTGTGTTAAACAGTCCCACTAGAATTATAGATATATCTATTTCTTTTTGTAGTCCATTCAACTTTGCTTTATTTATTTTTATGCAGAATTATTAGGTTTATATTGACCTAAAATTATATATTTCTGGTAGATAAACTTAATATATCACCTATAAAATGTGCAACTTTCTCCTTACTTGCTAGCTAAATATTCTTTGAGTAGTCACCCTAGAAATTACAATAAACATTTTTCACTTAACTTTATTTCCTCCTGTTTTTTTAAAAAAAATTCCCTGTATTTTTAAAATATATTTTTATTGATTTCAGAGAGAAGGAGATAGAAACATCATTGATGAGAGAGAATCATTGATTGGCTGCCTCTTACATGCCCCCTACTGGGGAGCAAGCCCACAACCCTGGCATGTGCCCTTGACTGGAATCGAACCCAGGACCCTTCAGTCCACAGACCCTTCTATCCTCTGAGCCAAACTGGCTAGGGCTATATTTTAATATTTAAATAACAAACAGTTTAAGCCTCACAAGACATTATTAATACTTTTATACAGCAAATACTCATTTGACCTCCTTATCACCTATACTTTTCATTCCTTTCTGCACTTTGCTTTCTTTATATTGTTATGTATTTTCTTCTACCTAAAGCTTCTAGTAGATTTCTTTCTTTTTGTTTCTGTTGTTTGTTTTTTTTAATTTAAATTCTTTATTGTTTAAAGTATTATATATGTCTCCTTTTTCCCCATTGACCTCTCCCCAGCTGCTCTCATCTCCAGCACATACCCTCACTCCCCTACTGTCTCTTTGTATTGGTTATACTCTTATCCATGCATAAAAGTCCTTTGGTTGATCTCCTACCCTCCCCTCCCCGCTTCACTGCCTTCCTTCATAGGTTGGACTGTATGTTCGATGCTTCAATGACTCTGGCTCTATTTTTGTTCATTAGTTTATGTTGTTCATTTTATTCCACAAATGAGTAGATCATATGATATTTATCTTTCTCCGAATAGCTTATTTTGCTTAGCATAATGCTTTCCAGGTTCATCCATGATGTTGAAAATGGTTAAGAGTTCCTTCCTCCCCTTCTTCTTCCCCTCCTCCTTTCCCTCCTCCCTCCTCCTCCTTCTCCTCCTCCTTCTCCTCCTCTTCCTCCTCCCCCTCCTCCTCCTCCTCCTCCTCCTCCTCCTCCTCCTCCTCCTCCTCCTCCTCCTCCTCCTTCCTTTTCTCCTTCCCTTTCTCCTCCTCCTTCTCCTTCTCCTCCTTCTTCTTACAACAGTGTAGTATTCCATTGGATAGATGTACCACAGTTTTTTAATCCACTCATCTGATGATAGGCACTTAGCCTGTTTCCAAATCTCAGCTATGGTAAATTGTGCTGCTATGAACACAGGGGTGGTGTTTTTGGTTTCTTGGGATATATTCCTAGAAGTGGCTATTCCCACTGGGCCAAATGGAATTTCTATTTTTAATATTTTGAGGAAACTCCATACTGTTTTCCACAGTGGCTGCACCAGTCTGCATTCCCACCAGCAGTGCACGAAGGTTCCTTTTTCTCAGCACTTGTCATTTATTGATTTGTTGATGAAAGCCATTCTGACAGGTGTGAGATGGTACCTCATTGTTGCTTTGATTTGCATCTCTCAGGTGATTAGTGACTTTGCGCATGTTTTCATATGTCTCTTGACCTTCTTTATGTCCTCTTTTGAAAAGTATCTATTTAGGTCCTTTGCCCATTTTTTTTTATTGGATTGTTATCTTTTGTTTAGTAGATTTTGGATATTAAACCCTTATGAGAGAAAACATTGGTAAATATGTTCGCCCTTAGAGTGGATTTTCTTATTGTTTTGTTGATAGTTTCTTTTGCTGTGCACAAGCTTTTTATTTTGATGTAGTCTCCATTTGTTTATTTTCTCCTTAGTTTCCATTGTCCTAGGAGCTGTATCAGTAAAGATATTGATATGACAGATGTCTATATTTTGCTGCCTATAGAGTCTTCTAAGATTTTTATGGTTTCCCATCTTATCTTTAAGTCCTTTATCCATTTGAGTTCATTTTTGTGTATGGTGTAAGTTAGTGGTCTAGTTTCATTTGTTTGCATGTATCTGTCCAATTTTCCCAACACCATTTATTGAAGAGACTGTCTTGACTCCATTGTATGCTCTTTCCTCCTTTGTCAAATATTAATTGAGCATAATGGCTTGGGTTGACTTCTAGATTCTCTGTTCTGTTCCATTGGTCTATGTGTCTGTTCTTATGCCAGTACCAGGCAGTTTTATGAACAATGGTTTTGTAATACAGCTTGATATCTGATATTGTGATCCCCCAAATTTTGTTCTTCTTTCTCAGGATTGCTGCAGTTATGTGGGGTCTTTTTTAATTTCATTTATAATTTTGGAGAGTTCATTTTAAGTCTGTGAAATATGCCTTTGGTATTATAATGAGATTGCATTGACTCTATAGATTGCTTTGAGTAGTATGGACATTCTAATGATGTTGATTCTACCAATCCATGAACACAGAATATTCTTCCATTTGTTTAGGTTTTCCTCTATCTCTTTTTTTAACATCCTATAGTTTTCCAAGTACAGGTCTTTTATCTCCTTAGTTAAGTTTATTTCTAGGTATCATAATATTTTTCATATAATATTAAATGGGATTTTGTTTGTTTCTCTTTCTGTGAGTTCTTTTTTATTGATGTATAAAAAAGCCATAGATTTCTGGGTGTTAATTTTGCACCCTGCTATGTTGTCAAATTCACTTATTAAGTCTATTAGATTTTTAATGGGGTCTTTAGGTTTTCTATGTATAATATCATGTCATCTGTGAATAATGGCAGTTTTACTTCTTCTAGATTTCTTTTCATAAAGATCTCCTGATGACTAGTTACCTGTTTTTGCCTGACCATATACTTATTTCATCTTTATTTTTTAATACATTTTTAACTATATATTTGCTAGGTACAGAATTTTAAGAAGACAGTTATTATTATTTTTTTATGACATCAAAGATGTCCTGTTGTCTTCTGGCTTCCAGTTTTCTATTCATATGTCACTTGTGAGCATTTCGTGTGTGTGTGTGTGTGTGTGTGTGTGTGTAGGAGATTATTGTTTCTATTGTTAGCATTTTGCTATATGTCTAGGTATAATTTCCTTTACATATTATGTTTGGGGTTTATAGAGTTTCTTGAATTTGTGGCTTGATATTTTTTTAAATCAATTTTATGAAATTCAACAATTATGAAATTTATTGGTTAATAAGATCATATAGATTTTAGGTGTAGATTTCCATGATATAAGATCTGTATATTGCATTGTATGCCCACCATCTAAAATCAAATCTTCTTCTGTCACCATATATTAGGTAGAAATTATTTCTTTTAATTTTGGTTCTGTTCTATATTATCTTTTTACTTCTATGGGGATTCCAATTACACAATTGATACATCTTTTCATGAGTCCCATTAATCTAGCTATATAAAAGCCCAGCGACCCTTATGGCAGAATGACCAGAATGACCGGTCACTATGATGCACACTGACCACCAGGGGACAGATGCTCAACACAGGAGCTGTCCTCTGGTAGTTGGTGTGCTCCCATAGTGGGAGCACTGCTCAGCCAGAAGCCCGGCTCACAGCTGGCAAGTGCAGAGGCAATGGAGGGAGCTTCTCTGGCCTCTCTGGCAGCACTAGGTAAGAAGTGAGCAGGCAGACGGGTTAAGAGCAAGAGGTCCCAGATTGTGAGAAGGATATTCGATTGCTGGTTTAGGCCTGGTTGGATCCAGGATTGCAAAAGGGTATAGGTCAGGCTGAGGGACCACCTCCTTGCTGCCCTATACAAATTTCATGCATCTGACCTCTATTTTTCCTATAGGTTTCAACCTTATTTTTTCTTTATTTTAGTTTTTTAATAATTGACAGTTTTTCATTCACCAATCATTTTTTCATCTCTATTTAATTACATTTTAAATTGATACATTGCTATATTAATTTCAGTTTTTTGTTTTTCAGATAGAAAAAAATCCATTTAATTTATTTCTATGGATGCTATTTATCTGCTGAATTTTTATATATATATTTTATTGATTTTTTTACAGAAAGGAAGGGAGAGGAATAGAGAATTAGAAACATCGATGAGAGAGTAACATCGGATCAGCTGCCTCCTGCACACCCCTCAGTGGGGACATGCCTGCAACCAAGGTACATGCCCTTGACTGGAATCGAATCTGGGACCTTTCAGTCTGCAGGCCAATACTCTATCCACTGAGTCAAACTGATTTTGGCTGAATTTTTAATTTTTTTTCTATCTTACAACATATTAATGATAGTTATTTCATAGTCTTTGTCTAATAACTTCAATATCTGGATGTCTTATGGATACTTTTATTTTGAGTCATTTGTCATTTTGTCATTTGAGCCACCCTGGGTAACCAGGCAACCTAATGTCTCACATCATCCATCAGGCCAGACAAGAACTCCTCCTGTGGCAGCAAAGATCCAAAATCAGCAAGAGAGGTAAAACCCCAGAGTGAGCTGTTTTCAAGCCTACTGTGTGACACTTGCTATTTCATCATCGGCCAAAACAATCCACACAGTGAAACTCAGAGGCAGTGTGAGGGGATACCCAAGTGTCTAGATAGAGGTAAGAACAAATTAGAAGCCATTGCTTAATAGTTGACAACAACCTTTTCTTCAGTCTTAACAATTTCATATCTCTTCCACATACAAAACACACTTCATCTCAAAACCCCCAAAGTCTCATCTAATCATGCCAATTGACTCTAAGTCCAGCATCTTGTGATCTGCTATCTTGTCTTCTTGGATGAACTCCTCTTGACCCAGAGACCTCTGAACTAACAGGACAAGTTATTTCCCTCACCCGACATACAATAGCACCACAGTGATAGACTATCTGTACTCATCACCACTCTTTGTAAAAGGAGAGAATGGGAAGCACAGAGTAGTCTCATATCCATAATAATTTTAAACTCTACCAGGCACCTGTCACCCAGGGCCTGTACTCCAGAGGCCAGGAATATTCCTTGATTAAGTCCTGGTTTTGCTTCCTGGTTGTGGCTTGCCCGTCCATTGTTTCTGTGGGGGCTAAAAAATACGTCCCCCACCCAACCTTTATTCTAACTAGGCCAATAATTCAAGCAAGATACAGCAGATTAACAGGAGAAAATAAAATTTTAATACGTGTGTGGGGAATTCACATAAGCATGAAAATTCCAAAGACAGTGGGGGTAAAATTGAGAGTATATGGCATTTTGGATAAAGGGGAAAATGGGGTCTTAGACTTCAAAAGTGAAAATGGGCAATTTACAGATAGTTGAGGAAGAGCTGAGCACACATGGTAGGCAAATTCTCGCTTTAATGAAACATAGTGGGTAATGTAGCTACCAGACCCCTGCCTGGAGCTTTCCTATCTATCATACTTAACTCAAGTTAAGCTAAAGTGAATATGCTAAGGTTCCCTTCTCTTTTTTAAAAAATATATTTTTATTAATTTCAGAGAGGAGGGGAGAGAGAGAGAGAGAAACATTAATGATGAGAGAGAATCATCGATTGGCTTTCTCCTACATGCTCCCTACTGGGGATCAAGCCCACAACCCGGGCATGTGCCCTTGACCAGAATGAACCCAGAACCCTTCAGTCCGCAAGCCAAGTCTCTGCCCACTGAGCAAACCAGCTAGGTCTAAGGTTCCCTTCTTGAAGCAGGTTTCCCCATTTCAGTCTCTTAAGTAGGAAAAAGGAAGGGTCAAAGGTTCTTTCCGAGTTTTTTAGTTTTTAATAACCAGCAAGTTTTCTCACCCACTGATTCTTCACTTTTAGTTATTGTTTCTCCTGCAAAAAGAACTTTAAGATCTGCTTCCTCAATGCCCCAAAGTAGATACACACACATATATCCCCCCAACACACACACGCATGTATGCATACACTCACTGTAATAATATAAAAATATAAAAATATTAGAATAAATACATTTTATATTTACTATGCACTCATTCATTCATTCATTCATTCCACAAATATTTGCTCAGTGCTCACTCTATGCCAGGCACTGCTTGTATTTGATCAGATCAATGTGCCAAAGACACACAAATTACAGAGCTTTTCTGTTTAATGCTGATTGCAAATGTGGTTCCTAAGACAGATGCCTCTAGTATTACAGCCCTAGTTAGTTCTTTCCCAACACATCTGTTTGCAGCTGTGCACTTATTCAGGACAGTCATTGGCTTCAGATTCTTAAAGGACACATGTCAGATGAAATTCTCACTGGATTTAAAAGAGCTTCGGTTGATACCTGCTGAGAAGATTTACCTTGCCCGCTCAGGTTGCTGTGCTATAAAGCTCTAGTCTGTAGCCAATTGCAAATTTCCTGGGTGTTTAAATTTGCTGTCCACTTCTGGAGAGTAATTATAGCTATTTAATTGTATTCATAATTTAGCATATACCTGAAAAATATGCTGTGAAATATCAGAGGCATCCTTTAATACTAGTGTTCCATTTATAAACTGTCACATTTATAAAGTATCTTTAATCTTCTAGGGTCTGCTAGAATTTTTTATTACAGTCTGCTTTGTGCTTTAAATATTAAAGATTCAGCAATACTTCAAAAGGTGATAATGCCTGATGCTCTGATGGAGCTTAAACCTCACTAGCTAAATATATTGAAGACTGTTCAGTGGCCTTGGCTTAATTAAACATGCATGTGTCTTTTCAAATGCAATATTTTCCTGCTGGTTAGGTTTCTGACAAACCTTCAAACAGGTCCAGGTGGAACAAAGCACATAAACAGCCCTGTGAATGAAGCTAAAAGCAATCAAATTACCACTTTCCCTCAATTAATATGCAAACTTTGGAATCTCAGCAATTGATAATGTCATTGAATACTATTTGCAGCTTAAAGTGTATCTCTGTCATTTCATTTTTCTAAATCATGTCCAATTTTATTATGTGAAAAGACATTGGTGACAGCTTCTTAGCCAACGAGATGGTATTTGTTCCCAGTAACTTACTCATCTCCCTGGAACATGGCATGCATTACAAGACAGTGGCAGGCTTTAAATGTACCATTTGTTTTCATTACATAGCACTTAAAAGGCACCCTTCTTCTAATTCAGCGCGCCATGTTAAAGCAGCCAGAGTTCTCATAAGCCCTGAGACCAAATTACCTATGGCTGTGGATACTTGAAAATTACTTACACAGCTTTCACAATTTTTTTTAAAAAATGCATTAGTGCAAATTTTGTCTATTTTATTTAGAAAATAAATCTCTATTTGGCATTTTCCATACTTTGGATTTCTCTGAAGAACCTATTTCAAATAAACTGTATTTTGTTTTTGAACATATACATTTACATTTTTGTCACAAGAAATGAAATATTAAGCTCAGGTTTTCAACCCAAAACTCCCAGATATCTTTTCACACAGCCATAGAATATTGCCTAATATTAAAATTTCCAAATAAATACTACTTGAATAGCTACTCATCTATTTGAAAAAATGACTTACTAATGCTACCCAAATAGAGTTTGGCAGTAGTTTGAAAGGGAACAAGATGTTTTACAGATGAGCAGAAAAAACTATTCAAACTGCTGTAGAATCAACATGTAACAATTGCTAGGCTGGAAAAAATATATTGTAAAAATATTTGTAGAGGTTTTCAATAATGGTTCAATTGTTATGCTGTAATAAGTAAGCTTGTGCAAAAAAAATTTTTTTAATTAAAAAGGTTTGTGAGATCCGAGGCAGTATTAGAGCAGTATTCTAGGTGAGGCAGTGCTAGTGAAATATGACAGGTGAAGTATTGTTATTATAATACCTAAGGAAAAGCAGCAACCTTGCAAAATGATAGACAAATCTGAATTAATGATATGATCAGCAAGGTGGCATTTGAATACAATCTTCCTGTATTGTGGAAAAGGCTGCGTGCCTATTACACAGTGAGGGAGCTGTGTGGACGGCTGTAGACAGAAGACTCAGTGGGAGGAAAGATTTCAGAAGATATCTGTGCTTTGCTGGAGAAGAAGTACACTTGGAAACTGGATTTGTAAACAAATTAAAAGCTCAGTTTCTTTTCCTACAGCAGACTTCAGTGGGTGTTGACAATTATCACTTAACCTTGCAATTGGAGGCCTTTTGAAACAAATAATCAGGGGCTAACCGGGAATGTGGAGCACATTTGAATTTTGCCTCCTGTTTTGATCATTCTTAGTGCTTTTTATCCTGGATCTGTGAGCCAAGTAGCCATTTTAGATCCCCGGATGGGAAAATTGCTTTCCCTGAGGATTCCAGCCATCATTTGCTGTCTTAATCTATGACCACCGCCTCTAATTACAAGCCTTAATTGTTAGTATCCAGGCCCTCATAGCACAAAAGAGAGCACAGCCTCCTAAAAGGGTGCATTTTATTAAGCGACAGAAACTCCTAGAATTGTGAGCTTGCAGAAACTGCCTGCGTGATCTTTAATGGATTTTTAAAGATGACAAGAAAGGAAACGGGAAGGTAAAGCAATGGAAGGCAGAAATTCCCTGAAGGAGCATTCTGAAGTAAATCAGTGCAACTGAAAAAGTGAACTCCCAGGGCCTGGGGATATCTCCCAGGTTTTTCAGCTGGACGCTTATGGCCTGTTGGGTCCCTGAACACCTCTGCTCTGGGCGGGCTTTGACAGAGCAAGTCACAGAAAGATGAACGACAGCACCTGAAGTGCTGTTTGCGGGGCAGAAAATTGCTCCCTTTGCACGCTGGGCTGCCTTTGCTCTCTGTCACATGACTTCTTACAGTCTCCCCATATGACAGTGCCATTTATGCATGTTAACTTGTAGAGCAATAATAGTATTCGTTGCTCCTTTTTCCTGCTGCTCGGGCAATTAAAAACAAAGGAAGCAAATGAGGTCAGCTTTCTAGAATCTGAGCCTATAGGTGACAGACACCCCAAGACCAAATAGATGCTGCTACACTGTGCGTAAACCTCAAGCGGGAAAACATCCCTGCTTCCCAGGGCTTTGATTTAGATATTTATTTTTTTCAGGTGAGAAGCTGATTTCAGATGTGTATTTTTAAGTCAACCTAAATAAGGTACATCTTTTAAGCAGTGTGGTAATGCTGCTAATACAATTATGTGTCCCATATGGGAAAAAGGACATAAACCAGAGATTCTTCTCTTTTAATCTTCTAGCACAAAGACCAACATTTCATCAGACAGTAGAATTTTATCTACAGAAGCTCTTAAAATAGCTCTATGGATGTTGCACAATTACAATAAGTATTTTGAAATGTTCCATACACAGGTATACAAGGATACCTCATCCTATTTTCTGATCCAAGCCTTGTGACCATACTGATTTTGAAAGCTAATGAGGAGAACCATCTTGCTTCCCTTTGGTGTGATTTAAATAACACATTAGTTCTTATTTCATGCCCCTCGTTTCTGCGGTACATATCCTATACATCTTGGCATGTAAGACAATCCCTTAAGGACAGAAACAGCTCTCAAAATCAGAGGTGACTTATATGATGCCCTGGCTTTACTGCTGCAGCGTGGCTACTATCTCTGAAGCTGGCAATAGCCCTGGAGCCCTTCTCACCCTTGAGGCCTCCTCTGCATGCTGTAAAAGGCTCCAGGAAGGGGTTGGTGTGGAGAGAGGTGGCCAGCACATGTTGTCCTCCATCAGTCGCTGCGGGGGATGCAGTAAGGAAGACTACAGGTTGTCCTAATTACATTTTCTTCATATATTTCAAATTTGAAGAAATGAATCCTAAATTTGAAGCTACAAATCGCACCTACTTTAAATTTTACTCCAGTTGCACAAATATCTCCAAAACCCTCTGGAATATCTGATCATCAGGCCTCTTTTGAGCAAAATATCACACAGTACCACTAAGGGGCTCAATATCACTCCCCTGGGGAACTTTCAAATATATATATATACTCATGTTTGTGTCCTGTGGCCAAAAGTTCCCTTATGATCTCACATTGGGTTCAAGTTTGGTATTTGCTAAAAGCTCGACCTACAGGTGAGTCTAATATGCAACCAGAGGTTAGAACTATTACTGAGACTAAAGCACTGTTGTATAGAGATGAGCTCCTAAAGTATGTCAGTCATATTGTGGGAATCTTGAATAGCATGCTAATGACCTTGGAATCAATCTATATATATAAAAGGCTAAGTGGCCATCACATTGAAACAACTGAACAGACAACCAAACTGGCTGTGTGGGGCAACCAGAATGGCATGGGGGTTAGTGAGGGGCAACCAAAAGACTGAGCAGCAGGCTGTGTGGGGAGATCAGGCTGGCAGAGAAGTTAGTGAGGGGTGATCAAATGACTGAGCAGCAGGCTGCATTGGGCTACCAGGTCCACAGGGGGGGCAGTTGGAGGTCACCAGGCCATCGGAGGGGGGGGCAGGTAGGGGTGACTATGCCTGCAGGGGGGGCAGTTGGGAGTGACCAGGCCAGCAAGAGAGGCAGTTAGATTCTATCAGGCAGGCAGGCAGGTGAGCAATTAGGACCCAGTGGTCCCAGATTGTGAGAGGGTGCAGGCTGGGCTGAGGGGGAACCCCCTCCTCCCACATGCACGAATTTTGTGTATTGGGCCTCTAGTTTAATAATAAGAAAGGATCCTCCAAAAGTCATTTAATCCCTGGCTGGTGTGGCTCCATTGGTTGAGCATTGTCCCATGCAGCAAGAGGTTACCAATTCAATTCCTGGCCAGGACACATGCTTGGGTTGTGGACTCCAACTGCAGTAAGGGGCATGCAGGAGGCAGCTGATTAATGTTTCTCTCTCTCCTCTCCTTTCCTCTCTCTCAAAAATCAATAAAAACATACATTTTTAAAGTCATTTAAGAACACACAGGTGACATGATCAGATCTATCTTAGAAAGGACTCTGGTGGCAGGATGGAGGGTAAATGGGAGGAGGAAGTGATCATAGGCAGGGGAACTTGCAGGGTATTTGAAACAGCCCTTGTGAGAGATAATTAGCCTGAACAGAGGCTATGGCAACATAACTAAGAGGCCAGACCTCTTTTGAGAAGCATTGGTAGGTAAAACATGTAGCACATTGTGATCCTAAGTGCAGATTAGAGAGAGACAAGAAATCAAAATAGATATGAGGTTTCTAATGTGAGTGTGTGGCTGAGAAAGATACTGTTAACTGAGAATGGGGATTCTCATCAAGCCTGCACATGCAATGGGAATGTCATGGAAAATATTAAAGCTCTAAAGAGAAGGACTGGGTTAAATAATCTTCAAGAACTCTTTCAAGTTTGAAATCCTGTGGCTCTGCTGCATGAAGTTATTAACTCATTAAAGATATGGTTTGTATTTTCATCTTTTTATTCTCCACAATGCATTTTGTAGGGGCTATAACATATCTGATGGAAGAAATATAAAATTAAAAGGTCACTTCTAACTGGCGTCCCAACATGCAGAACTGTTAAAGTTTCCATCTTACTGTCCTACTTAAATTTATTTCACTTTGACCTGAACAATGTCCATATTTCTATATGACACTATTGCTTTTATAATCCAATGCACAAACCTGACTGAGCTCCTTTTCCCTATCTATAAAATTGAGCTGTTAATAATAACAATAATAATATCTTTTTTGTAGAATAATGTGAGTGCATGTCATCACTCAAAGGGTATGAAGGTGAGGAGACACCTGAGAGCCACATCTCACCCACACTACCATGGATGATGTGGGCATGACCACACTGGAATTCCAGTTGGACGTGTGGAGCTAGATAAGCTCAGGTGTTTGGTATTTGCTGCTCTGAATGTACTGTAGGAACATAGTGGGCCAAGTTAATATTAGCTCGCACTGGGTATATGAGGGTATTTTGCTGCTGTTTGGAGAAATGGCCAGTTTACTTGGTTATATTGACAGGTCTACTGTAAAATTTGCTGGCATTAAAGGTCAAAAAGACCCAGTTTTCCTCCAGTTGTTTCTACCCAAAAGAGAATAAATCTGGGAGCTATTTCACTTCTCTGACAATAATTTATGAATCATGCATTGACTGTGTTTGAATTGAGAAAGGCTTTCATATCCTTTCCATTAGCTCGGATTAAGTTTTCATATAGATGCTGGGAAGCATGCTAGCAATATCCTTAGCTCATTTTTATGAAAATTTTATCAGTGCTTTTTTCTGTACTACACTCCAATTGGGATGTCTCAGAATCTAAAGCTCAGCTTTGAACATGAACTTCTCTCAACCTGGCTGGCTGCTGCTCTAAAGGTTTCAATATTTTATGGGCTCTGGCTAACTCAGCCGTGAGATTCAAGCTGCAGAGATTTAACTCTAATGTAAAATCATGAACGGATGAAAACTGGGATGTCATAAGTAATACATCTACAAGAGCAGGATGCAGTTACCATTTTTAAAAGGGCTTTAAAAAGAAAACAACATTCTCTGTTCTGTCTTTATGCCTCAAAATGAAAAGCCCCTGAGCTATTGTACTAACGCAAGGCCATCTTTTCTAGCCTGCTTTTCTTCAATTGCCGCTTAATTGTTATGGTGGGCTGGGTTTTTCCCTCTTAAAGCCCCCCCTACACCCCATCCACATGAAAGCCCCTAATGTCTGCACTCCAGAGAAATGGGCACCGCGTGGTCAGATGTGTATAGGCCAAATCCACTTCTTAGCATCTCCCTCTTTTTGTCTCAAAACTGATTTAAAACATTTGGAAAATCTGTCTATTCTGCTAAAGTGTCCAACTGCATTCTTTCTGAGAAACAGTGGGGTCACATGTGATCCATCTGATGGACTTTTCTGCCTCAATCTATAGCCATTTCCCTTGAGCCCCGCAGAGCCTGCAAAGCGGAGGAGCCCCATAATGGCTCCAATAACAATGTGTTCTTTGTGTGAAAGAATCTGGGGGGGGGAAGCTGGGGTACACTGGTCAGTGACCAAAACCCAGCATTCTTTGCACTATTTATTTCTTCATTATGGACTCTGCCATTAAACACATGTTTTAAACAATAAATATCAGTTTCCATAAAACAGCCGGAGCATGAAAAGAACAAACACAGAAATTTTTATTTTTAAAAGACTGGTCATAATTCCTAACTATTAACCTGCTTCAAATAAGATGACTGCTGGCAGGACTGCATTGCATGCATCTGAACTTGTAAAGGGAGAGAGGGTCCTAAATGGAGCTTAATTCACCTGCTCAAAAATGTCACATGGTATATGCCTTAAAATAAAACCATCTTTGCCTAATTCCAAAACTATCCAAAATCAACACCCATTAAATAACTCCAAAACTGCAGATGGGAAGAGACCAAAGAGAGGAGGTGACATGCTCTGGATCTGCAGCCACCCCAGGCCAAAGGCCACTATGCTGTCTTAAGAGCTTCAGGGACCCATGATCTCTCTGAAGAGCCTGCTTCCTGTTTCATGATTTTGAAAGTTGCTTTTCTGCCCTTGTATTCAAGAGATGTCTCTCCTGTTTTAATTGAAGCCCAGTTCCTCCTGTTAAACCACACACATCACAGAAAGCGATTCTCCCTCATAGACCTCTTATAGCCTCGAAGAGAGTAATGAAGTTTCCCCTTTGATCTTATCTACTGTAGGATAACCCCAGTTTCTTCAACATAGAAATGGAAAGGGCACTTCTCATCCATGTAATCACCAGTATTAATATTAAATGTCCCAGAGAGATCTGACTTCAAATGATACTGTAATACTTAAATATTAAAATAGGGAGAGTTTTTTGCCCTACTAAGCTGGAGATACTTAAATATATATGTATATGTATCCAGTCGTCCTTTCCTCATCCATAATTTCACTTTAAGCAGTTTCAGTTACATGGTCAATTGCAGTCCAAAATATTAAATGAAAAATTCCAGAAATAACAATTTGTACATTTTAAATTGCGCACCACTCTAGGTAGCAGGATGAAGTCTCCCACCATCCCATTCTGTCCTGCCCAAGACATGAATCATCCCTCTGTCCCACATATGCCCACAGCCTTGAGTGTTAGTCACTTAGTAGTCCACATGGTTATTAGATCAACTGTTGTGGTATTGCAGTGCTTGTGATCAAGTAACCCTTATTTTTCTTAATAATGTCCTCAAAGCACAAACAGGAGTGGTGATTTTGGCAATTCGAACATGCCAAGGAGAAGCCATAAAATGCTCCTTTTAAATGAAAAGGTGAAAATTCTTGACCTAATAAGAAAAGAAAAACAAACCACACACGTATGCTGAGGTTGCTCAGATCTACGGTAAGGATGAATCTTCTATCTGAAACTGTGAAGAAGGAAAGGAAATTCATAATAGTTTTGTTGTCCTACCTCAAACTACAAGTTACAGCCACAGTCCTGATAAGTCCTTAGTTTTAAGAAGGAAAAGGGCTAAAACTTTTGGGTGAAAAACATGAAGAGAAAAATGTGGTTTGATTGATGGCAACGTGTTACACCAGAAAGCACCTGACATGAGTGATACCAAGCACTTATGGGAAGTAAAGGAAGGTTAAAGATTTAGGAATAGACTTGGACTGAAAAATATAAAAATTACTGGAGAGAGATATCATATTTACGTAACTTTTTTATAATATATATATATATTTATTTATTTCCTAAAGAGAGGAATGGGGAGAGAGAGAAAGAAACATCAATGATGAGAATCATTGACTGGTTGCACCCTGCATGCCCTGACTGGGGTTGGAACCCACAAGCCAGGCATACATCCTGACTGGGAATTGAACCATGACCTCCTGGTTCATAGGTTGCAGCTCAACCACTGAGCCATGCTAATTGGGCCACATAACTTTTATTATAATACTAGAGACCTGTACATACAAATTTCTTGCATGCGTAGGGTCCTTAGGCCTGGCCAGCGATCAGGGCTGATTGGTGCTTTCAGGCTGCCAGCTGGGGCCTTCCTTCCCACTGCCATCCAGGGCCTCCCTTCCTTGGCTGCTGGCTGTCAGCCCAGGTCTTCCTTCATTCTGCACCATTCCCTGGTGGTCAGCACACACCATAGCAAGTGATCGGTCTCTGTTTGAACTCCTGTGGGGACAATTTGCATATTAGGCTTTTATATATATATATAGACTAGTAGCCCTGCACAAGAATCTGTGCACCAATAGCTCACTGACACCCTCCAGTAGCTCTCCACCCACTGCCCCACCCACCTGTAGCTTCCTCCATTCCTTCCTCCCCCCTGGTCCCCCTCATGGCTTGCTGCCCTGCCCTCTCCTGTAGCTCTCTGCCACCTGCTTGTACCTCGCTGCCCCATCCTCCTGCTGTTCCATGATCCAGTCGTTACATGGTCAGTCATTATACTTCACAGCAAAACGACCATTTGCATATTACATCTTTTAATTTTATAATTGTTTCATTTTATTATTTTGTTTTTAATCTCTTGCTTGCCTAATTTATAAATAAAACTTTATAAAACTTTAAAAAACATAGTACAATCTGCAGCCCCAGGCATCTACTGGAGGTCTTAGAATGTATCCCAGTGAGAAAGGGGGACTACTGTGTGGGTATGTATATGTGAGGGTGAAGAAATGAGACTTCTAATACTAGGCCCCAGGGAGAATGAATTGGTATAGCTTTTCTGGGGGACAATTTAGTACCAACTATCATGAATCTCCAAATAATCATGCCCTTTAATCGAGTTATTCCACTTTCAGCAATTCATCTTAAGAAAAGAATCATGAATATTGCAGAGATGAAGCTAACAAATGTTGTTTGCAATATTATTTATAACAGTTAAAAACTATAAACAAAGTAGGTTTCTAACCATAGTAGATGACAGAATAAACTACCATGCAGCCATATGATAGAATGTTTTCTTAGAAAATATTAGAAAGAAAAAGCAATATAAAATTACATACATATACACACAGTATAAAATACATTTTATTAAATAAAATAATGTGCATTTTGTTTAAAAAAAAAGAAACAAAAAACCACCCAACATGTGTTGTCTATTTACTATGTGTACTAGGCACCATATAAGAATTTCATGTATGTTATTTAATCTTTAAAATAAACCTATAGTAACATATTATTATTATCCTTATTCTGTGGAAATGGAAATTGAGGCTTAGATTATTTAAATAATTTTTATGGCCAAGAAGGTAGTAAGTGACAGAACTAGGACTTGTACCCATGTCCATTTGATGCCAGAGATTGTGGTCTTTAATATATGTTATACTATTTATATAAACATAAGAAGGACAAGAATTTAGTAATCCAAAATGTTAACTGTTATTATTCCTGATATTGGAATTACTATTGATTTTTTTCTTCTTTAAATTTATTTTCCAAAATATCTAAAATGAACACCTATTTCTTTTATAATGGAGAAAAAGATACTGAAATTTGGAACTTTTCTCACTGACCCTTTCTCCCTTTACACACACACACACACACACACACACACACACACAGTATGTATATATATGTATATGCTAGAGGCCTGGTGCATGGATTCCTGCATTGGTAGTGTCCCTCAACCTGGCCTGTGCCCTCTGGCAATCCAGGACCCCTTGGGGGATCAGATCGAAACAGGGAGTCCTACATCCCAGCAGAGGGATGTAGTAGTGCACAAAGCAGCAGGTGGCTGGGGAGGAGCCCAAGCCCAGGCCAGTCACCACGCTGCTCTTCCTCATCTCAGCCCACTGTGCCTGAAGTCACCGCTACTCAGTAGCACTGCCATGGAGGCATTAGAGGCTCACACTGTCACAGCTATGCTTGCCAGCCATGAGTCTGGCATCTGGCGCCCATAAGACAGCTAAGTGGTGCTCCCACAGTGGGAGCACGCTGGCCCCCAGGGGGCAGCTCCTGCATTGAGCATCTGCCCCCTGGTGGTCAGTGTACATCATAGTGACTGGTTTAATGGTCGGACAGTTGACTGGTCACTTAGGATTTTATATATATAATCTGTCCTCTTTTCAAATTTTTGTCATCATCATCCTCTCTAGGTATCTGCTCTAAAGAAGTCCTGAAGGATCCACAAAATGTAGTAGCATTTCAGTCCTTGCCTTTAAGGCAATATCAATTTTTTGTCTTGCTCAGTTCCTAATTAACAAAGCTCCTGTAGAGGTCATGATCACCAAAGCAATGACATCACTTTCAGTCTTTGTTCACTAAAAACAGATCACTCTTATAAACTCACTAGAAGCCCAGTGCACACAATTTGTGCCCTCTCACAGTTTGAGACCCTTCAGGGGGAATCAGGCCTAAGCTGACTTGTTGGACATCCCTCTTGCAGTCTGGGGATCTTGCAGTTTGAGACCCCTCACTCCTTACCATGTGCCTGCAGTGGAGGCAGGAGAGGATCCTGCCACTGCTGCTGCACTTGCCAACTGTGAGCCTGGTTTCTGGCTGAGCACTGACCACCCTCTAGAGCAGTGGTTCTCAACCTTCCTAATGCCATGACCCTTTAATACAGCTCCTCATGTGGTGGTGAACCCCAACCATAAAATTATTTCCGTTGCTACTTCATAACTGTAATTTTGCTACTGTTATGAACTGTAATGTAAATATTTGATATGCAGGATGTATTTTCATTGTTACAAATTGAACATAATTAAAGCATAGTGATTAATCACAAAAACAATATGTAATTATATATTGTGAAATATTTATTTCTAATTACAAATAAATGAAATTTTGTCTTGAATCGTGGTGTAGCATGGGCAACAGTCTTCATATAACAACAGTAAACTACATTGCTACACTTTGCTATACCGAGGAGCGGTCTGTTGGTTCCTAAGACCATGGGAAATACGTGTTTTCTGATGGTCTTAGGCGACCCCTGTGAAAGGGTCATTCGACCCCCAAAAGGGTCGCGACCCACAGGTTGAGAACCATTGCTCTAGAGAGCAGCTCCTGCATTGAGTATCTGGCCCTGGGTGGTCAGTGCACATCATAGTGACCAGTCATTCTGATCATTCCATAGTAATGCTCACTTAGGCTTTTATTATATAGACTAGAGGCCTCAGGATGGGGGGGTCCCTCAGCCCAGCCTGTGCCCTCTCACAGTCTGGGAGCCCTCAGGGGATGTCCGACTGGGAGCATTCCTACAACATCAGTCAGACATCCTTAGCACTGCCGCAGAGGTGGGCCACTGCGTGCACCAGCCATTAGCCTGGCTTGTGGCTGAGCTACTGACCACCAGGTTGGCCAGCCAGGGAGGAGTCATGGGAGGGCTCCAGGGCATGTCTGGCCCATCTTGTTCAGTCCTGATTAGCCAGAACCCAGCAGCAAGCTAACCTACAGGTTGGAGTCTGCCCCCTGGTGGTCAGTGCACATCATAGCAATCAGTTGAGTGGCCTTAGCATATCATTAGCATATAACACTTTGATTGGTTGAACTGACAACTGGACGACTGGACACTTAGCATATTAGGCTTTTATTATATAGGATTCCTGTTTTCAAGCCTTAGTTGTAACATTCATGGATTGAATGCAACCTTCTCTCTGAAAGTGAGCTACATTTTCCCCCGGTAAGTACATTATCCATCATCAGCACTAAGAGCTTAAAGACTGCAACTCTGGGGATGAAGAAAAGAAGGAGGAGGATATAGGAGGCCAGTAAAACCACAGTTCATCCTGCCTCTTGTTGCCCACAGCAAAATGTAGCATGGACTATTTTAACTTGAAAGGAAATCAATGTACACGGTGAGAAGATGTCACATTTATATCCTTTATCTTTCAGCAACATTTATTGAGAAAATACTATGTCATTTGTTATGCCAGATGTTCAGTCTACAAAGATGAATAAGGCCTAGTCTCGGCCCTGGTGGAACTAATAATCTAGAGGAGTAGAGAGACTAAAATATAATTTGCAGCCTGACTGAAGAAACTGCTAATAAATTTTGATCTTATCATTTGGGTATAGAGAGTCCTTAGAAGTTTTTAAGCCAAGTTGTGACATAAGTCTGACTTGCTTATAGATGTATTCCAATAAAAATGTAAAAATGGAGTGGTATCCAAGAGATTATTATGGAACTGGGAATTAGTCAAGGAAGAAATTATGTCAGTCTAAACCAGATCAGTGGGGATACTGATACATTTTTGAATGTTGACCTGACAAGTCTTCCTAACCAGCTTGGGAAGGAGTGTGTACAATGAGGGAATTAGGAGAAGGAAAGATCATGGTTGACTTTAAAGTTTTTAACCTGAATGATTAGTAAATGGTGACACCATCCACCAAGAGAGGGATATAGAAGGAAGATCCTTAAGTTGTTTTTGAAGTTAAATGTTTCTAAATGACATTATATCAAGGTTTTTAGAAGCAATAAGGAGTGTGGGAAAGAACTCATCAGAGAGGTATTGGTGGTGATTCTGTCATACAAACATGAATTCAATCATCAGGAGAGTTCCAGTTAGCATTGATGTAAGCTGTTTTGCCTCCCTTTTCAAGTGAGGAAGGAACCCAATGGCTCAGATTCTTGTAACCTCTTCAGATTCTCCCTGCTCCTATCCTAACATACTGGTATAACCTGTGTGGTTTTTTCATTGTTTACTTAATTGTCTGCAAGCTCCTGTTGGGCATACACTATATATAATACATTTGCTGAATGGATTAATAGTTGCATAAAATGAGGAAATGGGAATCATGAATAGATTATATAATCTGTTTTTATAAGAGTTGTTAACTACATAAGTAGCCAACATTGGGAGTGTGGCCTGCAGTCACACTCTCATAGCAGTGGTAACAGTCAACTCTCTCTAAGAGTTCCTTCTCTACTATATTAAAGTTCCAGCCTTGACTGTTGGCCAACCACCCTTTCAAATTCCTCCCAAACCAAGCCCATGTATTGGTTAGGCCAGCATCTTCTCACATGTTTACTACAGCAATCCCAGTGGTGCCTCTCCAGGCTTGTATCCTCTAAGTCATTGTCCACACTTCAGCCAGTACAATGTTATACACTGTAAATCTGATCATACCATTCCTTCTTTAAAACATTTTAATGGTTCATGTTGTAATCCCAGTAAAAGCCAAACTCCTTAGATGTATAGTAGGGCCTGTTCTCCAAAATATTTTGTTAATCTGTACATCCTTAACTCTCTTACCACCTTGTTTTCTTTTGTCTTCTACCATACTTGTACCCTCTTGTCACATTAAAGTATGTCTGTCCCCAGTTGCCTTCTCTTTTCTAGCTTCAGGACTTTTGCACATGCTCTTCCCGCAGTCTTGACCCCTGTGCCTTTTCTCTTGCTCATCAACCTGACTAAACCCTATTAGCCTTTGAGTCTCTGTTTGATTCGGCCCTTGCCTGCACAAAGCTTGCCCTGGTACTCCAGCTCTTGGGTTCATGCTCCTTAGGTGTTGGCCAATGTCACATTATTTCCCTGCTGGCAGCATTAGCACACTGCACTGCTTTAGCCCATGGACCTTTCCTTCCCAGTGAATCATAAGATCTTATTCTCTATTGTCTCCCAGCCTCTAACCCAGTGCCTGTCTCATAATAAGCCTTCAGAAAATGTGATGGATGAACAAATGTCCTGCAGGGATGGGGAAAGCATGAGCATGGAGTCCAGCAAAATAGTCTTGCTTCCTCTATATCTTGTCTGGGTTGAGTCTGCAAATGAGGTCAATGTTTAACCAATTGGTCCACTAAGTGCTGTTAAACTATAGCTTCTCATGCAGAATCAGAGATGAAAGAAAACTGAAGTTAGAATTTTCTTCAGAAAAAGAGCAAGCACTGATATTTCAAAGAGAAGACGCTTAGATGAAACATACACATCTCCTGCTTGTACTGGCAGGTGGAATGTTATTAGCATCCCTGATAAGCGGAGATGGAGCCCAAGGCATTTCCTTTCCTCTCCCTCTCTCCTCCCTCAGGCCCCCTCCTTCTCCCTCCTTCTCTCCCTCCCTCTGCTCTTCTTGTTCTCCTCTAGGTCTCCTCTCTTTCTTTCTCTTTCCTCCCTCCTTGCCCAAGCAACAATCTTAAGAAAAGGAAAGTGCAATTACGCAGTGCCTGTTTAAAATTTAAGAGGACAAGAATGAATTGCAGGTTTTTTTTTCTTCTTGCAGGAAACAAATTAGCCCACAGTAGACTTGTGCCTGCAAGCAGCCCATTTAATTTGATTGTTTCCTACGCCTTGAGGCCAGCTTCTTCCCACTTATTCTGCCAGCCTCTTTCCATATCAGAGCTTATCTCCTCCTTGCTGTATCCAGAATCATATGACAAGTGAGATTCCTATCTGTATATTATCTATTTAATCATCCCACCAAGTTATCCCAGAAAGAATCTAGGGTGAGGTGATGAGTCATTTTTATAAGCACAACCTCTCCCCTAAATTGATGCCCAATGGTTTCACTAAAATTTCAAACCATATCATTAAGCATATAGTTAAAAATTCATAAAGTTCCTGTTTCCAATATGTTTGGAATATTGAGGAAATAGGTCCTCAAAAATGAGCATATGGGGACGCCCACTCTTGATTGCCCAGTTGCAGATGATCCATGTGTGCTGCATCAAGTTTGGACAGGCAGAGGAATTCGGATCCACCCCCTGAGCTACAGTCCCACAGACCCAATTCCCTACTAGAAATTTTCATTTGATGATTTTACAAGCATCTCAAAACTGAGATGCTCAAAATTGAGCTCATCATTTTCTCCCAGCATAGTGTAGGAGCTAGTAGTGCAGAATTGAGTGTGAAACTTCCTGAGTTTAGTCTTGGCTTGTTATATAAAAGGAAAAAGAACCAAGCAATATTTAGAAAGATAGAGTTACATTTATTATGTGCGGGTCCAGAGGAAAATGTCTCAAATTCTGGGCCCCAACATGGAGGAATTTTCCCTATTTATATGTTTTTACCTTCTATTTCTCCCAAATATGGGGTGTTTCTGTCCCCTTTTTCAAGTTCTTAAAGAGCCCCTATGTGCTGGGGCTTTGAGGTCTCAACCAAAGGCCTCACTTGGTGCCAGCACTGATAATTTTATCTGGGAAAGGCTTAATGGCCTCTTTGAAGTGGGACTAGAGAGTAGACTCATTTTCCTTATTATTTAAGCGAGCAAGCATTTTCAGAAGCCAAATAGCAGGGTTAAAATTTCAAACAGCAGTTTTTATATAAGATGGATGCTTCATTCCCCATTGGTTTTATGTACATGAGTCAAATTATTGACTCTTGGTCATTGTCAAGGAGGAAGTTATATTTACCCTTGAGGACTATAATTTTAATTGTCTGCCTAATAAAGTTAGTGGGCCTGCTTATAAGATAAAGGCCCAGAATGAGGGCCAGGAGTAATCTTTAGAGTTTGAAAAGTCCTGGACTCTCTAATTTTCCTGGCTGTCTTAAGCAGGGTGTGATGAAACCATGTTGGGATTCCATTGACCTTGACTGTCATGGAGGTGGTCCTTTCCAGGTAGGAGTCAGTCCTTAGGTGGAAAATTTCTTTACCCAAATAGAGTCACCCGTCTGAAGGAATGAACTGGATCAGAAGTTGGTACAAGCAGAGCATCTCAGATGTGCTTCTGGATTGCTTCCTGGCTAGACTGTAAAGCCTGTAAGAACTTAAATAAATACTGCTTATGGATTTCAGCTTTTCTATATTGGGTATACATATCAGGATCTAGTAAAATCACTAGAATCTGTAGAAGCCCCATTAGATTTAGGGCAGCCTCCCTCACAGCCTCATCTGTGGTCCAGTTCACTCTTGCTTCTGTGGAGACCCCTTACCTTGTAAATAGCACTATGTACATGAGCCATTGTAAATGTGTACCATTATCAGTATAAGTTGTTACTGATTTTTCTTTTGCCTACCAGAAATCCTGAAACTGGGTGACTTGAGTGTTTGACATCCAGTGCTCTCCTGTGTTCCAGAGTAAAGCCTCGACCTTATGTGGGGCAGTTAGGATTAGTTACTGCCCTAGGGTTAACTTATTTGATATTTCGATAAGCATAGCTGTGGCTGTTACCATTTGGAGGTAAGTATGTCACCCAAATGCAAAGGGGTCAAGTCTTTTGAACAAATAGGCTACTGGTCTTTTCTAAGGGCTGAGACTTTGAGTCAATACTTCTTTGGCTGTGCCCCTTGTCTCACATACATACAGGTAGAAAGACTTAGTTACATCTGGTAGCACTAGTTGGTCCATCATCCTTGCTCTGCTCATGTCTGTCTAACTGCCTAATATATTACCTCAAGGTTCCTGGCTCTGAATTCTTCTAGGGAAAATGAACATTGAATTTCTTCTGTAGCTGCTTTGTCTTGAGGAGGGATGGAGTTTTTTCTCAGAGTCAAGAGATCCTTGCTGTCTGTCAAAGGGACAATGAGGCCTGGGCAGAGAAGAAGGTGAGCTTATGACCTGGCAGAGACAAACTGTAACATATGGTCTGGTGGAAGGGAAAGAAAACATTTTATTTTTAATCACCTCTATTGAAATAGAATTTTTCTCCTCAAAATTACCTCTATGTTTATTAAAAGAGCCAAATCAAGACCAATTTACCTATTGTATTTAATTTGGCCCGATGGTTTGCATAAACACAACAAGAATGGTAACCAACTACCCTTGCAAGAATTTCATGATTGAATCCTAGTGTGCCCCATAAGGCCAGGAAGCCAAGCCATCCAGCTTTCATTCAGCCTGCCTGTAGTATCTGCTGAGTTAAGTGAATCCCTCACCTGTAGCAACTCCACCTGAGCCCACGCCCTAGGTTTTAAGACCCATCTCAGTAGCCCTCCTACTCATTGCAGCCTAGAGTGCTTGGAGGTTCTGCAGGGATGCAGAGGCATCCTTATTTCTTCCCTTCTACTCTGACCAAATGCCAGTGATGGTAGGACATGGACCTGAAGCTCCAGCGTCAGCCATTTTGGGGGCTCCGAAGCAGGATACCAGGCTTTTCCTTGACACTCTTATTGGCTTCAAGTCTCCAGAGTTCTAAAACATGATACTCCAGTCAATGTTTCTGGTCAATAAAACCACTACACTATTAGAAACCAGTCTTATTAAATTTATGTAAAGAAATGTATTGCCATAATTTATTAAGCATTGTCAAATTTCAGAGGAATTATATAAGGAGAAAAATATACTGACTTGCTTTAAAATCTTCTGATTTTCCTTGTTAGTTTTTTCTATAGATTCTTCAGAGTAATATAACTGTCTTCAAATGACAAAGAGAAATTAAAAATGTGTCTATACAGTGGTACCTCGAGATACGAGTGCCCTAACATAACGAGATTTTTGAGATACGAGCCGTCGAGCGAGCGATTTTTGCTTTGAAATACGAGCAACAGTTGAGATAGGAGTAATGGCACGGATCCGCCGGCTGCACACAACCCACCAGTTTACTGCGACTCGAGTGTCTCATAGTTTCCCACGCCTCAAGGTTACGAAACGAATTAAACTCGTATCTCGAGGTACCACTGTATACAAGTAGATAATTATAGCTGTCCTTTTAGTAGGGTTCCCCCTACTTGACTTGTCCTTATAATTTCATATGGTCTCTGGGAGGGGTGACATGCCTTCTGAGAAAGGATTAAAGGAGCTTTATTACTTTACAGGTCTTACATGTCACAGGACCTCACAGGATCTGTAATTCCTGTAACAAAGGACTGATAGTCACCACTTCCCTCTGTTCTAAACAGGCCTTCCTCAATTTCCTAAAGTTGAGGTTTATGCCACACCTTACATGGGTAGGGCCACACAGGCCTAGGATATAGGCTGCCAACTGTCATTCAAAGAGACCAAAACCAGATGGGTATTTTTCTTGCCAATTTGGGCACCTGCCCTTTTGGCAACTACATTTAAATATGTAAGGTTAATGCAATATTACTAACACAATGAAGTATAATATTGGCACTGTGACCACCTTAGGTAATCAAATCTTCTGCTACCATATATGACAGATGGTAGGGCTATACAAAACTTCTTATGGAGGTGACTAAAGACTATTCTTGACCTTCCCACACAAATCAAAACTGTCCTTGTCTTTCTGGAGTCATGTCCATGAAGATGCAGGCATCCCCTAAGTCTATTATACAGATTTCTGCAGGCCACTGTCAAGGCTGTGCATAGTGGCCAGTTCTTCTTTCTAGCCACAAACACAGCCTGTCAAACTTCCCTAAAATTTATTCTGGCATGGAAGAAAGTTATTTTGCTGTCACAGGCAGCTTAACCCCTACATAACTGGGCTTGGAAATCTGCCTAGAAATCCGTAATTTATAAGTTTAAAATGTGACCTTAGGTCCTTCCAACCCAACAGGGTCTATGCCATCCCTCAGTCAGACTCCTCCTCTCTTGGAGAATCTTAAAATCCTGAAGGCTCTCCTGTCCAGGGAGACTGCCTTTCCTTTACTCTTGGACTTTAAGCTGCCAGTCCAAAACAGCCAGAGTTGCAGTTAGAAACAGCTTTGCATATTGCAAAGTGCTTCTGTGGCAGTGGCTTGAGTATTAGGCCCCTTGTTTTCTGCCAGCCCCTTTGTGGCATAGCAGAAACTAGCACCTCCTTTTCCAGCAGTAACAGGTACTGAACCCTTTTAATATATTTGCAAACAGAGAGCTTTCACTAGTTCTATTTGCTGCTTTTACAGATCCCGGGCCTGCTGCTCTATTCCTGGGGCTGGTAGAAGGCTCGCAGCAGTCACTGGCTTCTGGTTTAAGTGCTGCAGCCAGAAAGCCAATGGTCTAAGTCTTGAATTGCTTGTTGTAAAATTCTCATTACTCACTGAGCAGCAGTGGGGCAGCTAGATTAATATTGCTTGCAGAAAACTTTTTACCTTGAATCTAGTGAAGTTCTGATAAGGCACTTGGAGCAGACCCCTATGCCAGCAGAGTGGTCTACAGCCAGTAAAAATCAACAAAAACTTATCTCTTCCTGCTTCATAATTAGCTGCTGACACCCCCCTCTATTTTTCTGCATTAACCATTTACTCTGTCCTGTAACAAGGCAAATGGTCTGAGATCCTGTATATTTAAGCTTTTTACACTTAAGGATACTTTTTTCTTTCTGTAACCATTCTTTTCCCTCATAGATTTTTACTCTAAGCCCATAGACTCCTACAGGATCTTAAATTCTCCTCCTTTACCACTCTTGATTTCTCCAACCATTCCCATTCCCCAGTCCAGTTGCTTGTCTCTCTTACCTATTGTGAATCAGAGGAAGAAAATTCCAACAAAGGGGAGAAATAGAAACAGTGAGAGTTGCAGAGAAAACTACAGACTACCATTGTAGTAGTCCTCCCTTTTGAAAGCTGAGGTTGACCTGTGGAGAAAATGACTTTTAGTCAGCCTGGAAAGATAGCACAGGAGGATAAGGGTGTGTAGGGAGATTTTTTGTGAACGGAAAGCCTAGATGGTCTCCTGAAAGAAAAGGTCTTTAATCCAGTTACAGATGCTATTAGAATCAGGATGAGAGAGGAGAGGAAAGACCAGGTTATGTCTTTTGAGGATCCTAATAACTGAAAACAGCAAGTCAAACAAAACACACAACCATATGACAACAGACCACACAAGACACACAACCAGGGTTAATGGGGTCCATAGACAGTTAATAATAACTTCAGCCTTATTTCCGCCTCAGGTGGCTCATGTTGGACTATAATGTCACAGGCAGGGACTGTGCCTATAAATATCTCAGCCCTACGGAGCTCTAAGTCCTGCCCCTGGAAATCTCTGACCACCAAAAGAGATAAAAAAGCTATAAATAAAAGTTCTTTGTTCTTTGAAATATCACAAACTTATATTTTTAAATTAACTCTAGGACTTTAAAATTTCAATTTAATAGAGCAATTCACCAATCAGGACAACCTGAAACCCTTACTTATACAAACAGAGACAGAAATTTTTATTAGCTAAGGGGGCTGATTCCCTCTCTGACAGAGAGCAAAAGACTCTGAGAAAAAGAAATCTCAGCAGCTGCTAAAGACTTTTGCATTCTGTCACAGCAGGTCCACCCTATCTTTAAACAAATTAAATGAAAGAAAGCGATAACAAATACTCTCCTGTGTACAGCCAGAAGGCACAAAGTGGCTTTTGGTTCACACAGACCAGTTAATGAGCAGATAATTATGCCAAGACAGACAAATATCCATACTCATACTCTCTCAATAGACTAATCCAGACTGGAGCTGAGCAGATAAATGAAACAATGCCCAACTCCCCATAGGGGGTTGGGGGAACTCCCAGCACCCATGCCCCAGAACAGAATTCTCCACCAATGTCTTGGTGAGAACCTACCAGAGGAGTTAATACTGCATCCAATCCCTCTTTTTGGTAGCAAATTGGCTAGTCCCAACAAACAAACAGAAGAGTGAACTCATAATTCCTTAATAGAATCTGAATTCATTCACCTCCAGAGTCCCACATTTATATACTAGTTAGTCTGAATTTTTTACTTCTACCAGATATTTACCCAGACTTTAAACAGTCCACCTGATTCCTTGTCCTCCTAACCAAACGGGGTCTCAGTTAGTTTCCGAGGAAGTCCTTGAATCGGTAAGGTAGGGGCCCCCCTCACTCAGAGTGCGCCTAACTGATGGGGCCCCTACCTTACCGATTCTGTGGACAGGTCCAGAAATGTCCATCCACTCTCTCCAGATGCCTTCCAGGTCCTGGACTGAGGTCTGCGAGTGCCTAGAGTCCCCTAGTTCAATTCTGCTAAATTATCAGAGCAGCACCTCCAGGAGGCCTATCCAGTTCCCCCGAGCCCCAAATCCAGCCTATTCACCAGAGGCCAAAAGCCCAAGCACAGTTGTTTCCTGATCAGGGAACCATTAATGTTACAGAGAACTGGAGAAGAGCCAAGCAATACTTAGGGAAACGAAGTTATATTTATTACACACGGTCTATCTAGAGGAAAATGTCTCTCAAGTTCTAGGCTCCAACATAGAGGAATTTTCCCTATTTATATGTTTTTACCTTCTTTGTCTCCCAAATATGGAGTATTTCTGGACCCTTTTGCAAATTCTTAAAGAGTCCCTATGTGCTGGGGCCTTGAGACCTCAGCCAGCACTGATAATTTTGTCCAGGGAAGATTTAATGGCCTCCCTGAAGTGGAAGTAGTCTTATTTTCCTTATTATTTAAGCAAGCAAGCATTTACAGAAGCCAAATAGCAGGGTTAAAATTTCAAACAGCATTTTTTATATAAGATGGATGCTTCAGACTCTACCACTTAGCAATTGTAAATGGGAAAATTACTTAATCTCTCTGTGCTCCCCTTTCTTCATTTGTAAGATATGGGTAATAAGAGTGCCTACACAGCAGGGCTGGTATTAGGGGTAAGTCAGTGGATAAATGTCAACTTCTTAGAACAGGGAATAGAATAGCTTGTTTAACATCTACTGGCTGGTGTTGCTGAAATTCCCTCAGAATTTACCAAGTCTCCAGAAGATCAAGTACACTTAGTCTCTTCCCAGTCTCTTACTTCACCAGTTTGGTTTTCAAGTTTTACCAATTCTACCTTTCTAAGAACCTCCCAAGTCTATTTCCTTTTCTCCACTTCCAAGGACATTGTTTGTTTCAAGCTTCCTTTTCTCTTCTCTTCTCTTCTCTTCTCTTCTCTTCTCTTCTCTTCTCTTCTCTTTCTTCTCTTCTTTTCTTTTCTCTTCTTTTCTATTCTTTTTTTTCCATTTCACATTATTTTATTTTACTTTTTCTCACCTAGATTCAGGCAGTCTTCTAAACCATTTCAGCACCTCTAATGGAAGATTTAAAAATTTTATGTCTATATTCACTATTAACACATAAAACGCATATAGGAAAAGATAGTTAATAGTGAATATGGACATAAAATTTTTAAATCTTCCATTTTAACTATTTTAAATTAATTAATTAATTAATTTATTATTATTATTTTTTTTTAGAAAGAGAGAAGAAGGGAGAGGAAGAAGAGAGAGAAACATTGAGAGAGAAACATCCATAGACTGCCTTTTGAATGCCCCCTACTGGAGATCAAGCCCACAACCCAGTCCTGTTCCCCAACCAGGAATCAAATCAGTAACCTCTCAGTGCATGGGACAATGCTCAACCAACTGAGCCACACTGGCCAGGGCTTGGCATAATATTAATAAAGAGGGAAACAAGGTCATTAAAGAGAGTTCCACATAAGTATTAGAGATTATATGAGATAAAGTCTTGCTATTTTTCTGATTTTCTGAAAGTGAGATCCCTGCAAGAACAATCTTGAATAAGAATTGTCAAGTGCAGAGTTGTTGGTTATTTAAACCCTGTTCTGGTGTCTGTTTTTTATTCACATTGGGTCTTCCTCACACAATTGGTGAATCACATATATAACATGATTTCTGCACCTACCTTTATTCCATGTCTTAGATTGGCCAAAGGGGTGGGTTCCCTGCTATACACCTAAAGCCTAGCCCAGTACCTGGCACATAAAAGGTATCCAATAAATATGTGATGAATTGAATAAATAAATTATCTCTTCTTATCTCAGTGAATAAGGTTGTTTGATCTAGCTGGAGGCCACAGCTCTATTCCCCTACCATTCCTGGGAATATATTTCCTCTTCTTTTGCTGATCGAATTGGTCATTCACCAGGAGGGGATTATATGTTACCTGTGTGAGCTATACACTACTTGCATGAGGATTCGCCGTGTTCTCCTTGACTCTAGATCAGGATCTGGCCACAGGAGATAAAGTTCTCTGCTTTCTCTCTCTTTTAGTTTAAATATTAAAAAAAAAACACTATAAACAGACCGGAAAACAGTGGCTTCATATACAAATAGGTAATAGAGCAGATTGTGTGAAGAGATGGATAAGGCCACTCAATTGCTCATTATGATGTGCACTGACCACCAGGGGGCAGACTCTCTGACTGGTTAGCTTGCTGCTGGGGTCCAGCTGATCAGGACCGAGCAAGACTCTCTGGGCATGCCCTGGAGCCCTCCTGCAGTCCCTCCCCAGCTGGCCAACCCCCTGCATCCCTCCCTGATTATGCCCTCTCACAATCTGGAACCATTCCAGGGATGTTGGAGAGCCGGTTTTGGCCTGATACTACAGGCCAAGCAGAGGGACCCCACTGGTGTGCATGAATTCATGCATCATACCTCTAGGATTTAATAATAAAAAAGTCATCCCTGAGCATTTAGACAGGTGCCACTCTATTCCAGGCAGACCCTGCCCTCCCTAGTGTCCAGGGAAGTTCTGCCAAACCTCCACATGGCTGTGGTTAAGAGAATAGAGTCAATCTTCCCTCCTGATGGCATCACCCTGATGCATTCTGGGCAGCAGGACTGCATTCTTCCTGGCTTTTAATCTCATTTTGAAGTTACCTTGTTGCCCACCATTTTTGTTTTGTTTTGTTTTTTGCCTTTTTTTATTATTACTTTTTAATACATATCTCCCCATTGTCCCCCTCACGCCCCCAGGAATACCCCAACCCCCCAGTGTCTATGTTCATTGGTTATGCTTATATGCATGCATACAAGTCCTTTGATTGATCTCTTATTTACCCCACCTAACCTTAATTTTCTGCTGTAATTTGACAGTCTGTTTGATGCTTTACTGCCTCTGTATCTATCCTTTTGTTCATCAGTTTATAATGTTCTTTATTATCCACAAATGAGTGAGATCATGTGATGCTTCTCCTTCATTGACTGGCTTATTTCACTAAGCATAAGGCTCTCCAGTTCCATCCAGGTTGCTGCAAATGGTAAGAATTCCTTCTTTTTAATGGCAGCATAGAATTCCATTGTGTAGATGTATTACAGTTTTCTGATCCACTCTGCTGACGGGTTCCTAGGCTATTTTCAAATTGTAGCTATTGTAAACTGTGCTGCTATGAACATAGGGATGCATAAATCCTTTCTGATTGCTGTTTGTGATTTCTTAGGATAAATTCCCAAGAGTGGGATTACAGGGTCAAAGGGGAGATCCATTTTTAGTCTTTTGAGGAAACTCCTTACTGTTCTCCACAGTGGCTGCACCAGTCTGCATTCCCACCAACATTGCACAAGGGTCCCTTTTTCTCCACATCCTAGCCAACACTTGTCCTTTGTTGATTTGTTGATGATTGCCATTCTGACAGGTGTAAGATGGTATTGCATTGTCATTTTGATTTGCATCTCTCAGATAATTAGTGACTTTGAACATGTTTTCATGTGTCTCTTGGCCTTCCTTCTGTCGTCTTTTGAAAAGGTTCTATTTAGGTCCGTTGCCCATTTTTTTATTGGATCGTTTATCTTCCTTTTATTAAGTTGTATAAGTTGGCTGTAGATGTTGGAGATTAAACCTTTATCAGTGATAAAATTTGCAAATATGTTCTCCCATACAGTGGTCTTTCTTGTTTTGTTGATGGTTTCTTTTGCTGTGCAAAAGCTTTTTATTTTGATGTAGTCCCATTTGTTTATTTTTTCTTTAGCTTCCATTGCCTTTGGAGCAGTATCAGTGAAGAAGTTCTTTCGGCATATATCCGAGATTGTGCTGCCTGTGGATTCCTCTAGTATTTTTATGGTTTCCCTTCTAATGTTTAAGTCCTGTATCCATTTTGAGGTTATTTTTGTATTTGGTGTAAGTTGGTGGTCCAGTTTCATTTCTTCGCATGTATCTGTCCAATTTTCCCAACACCATTTATTGAAGAGGCTATCTTGCCTCCATTGTATGTTCATGCCCCCTTTGTCAAATATTAGTTGAGCATAGTCGTTTGGGTGGATATCTGGGTTCTCTATTCTATTCCATTGGTCTATATGTCTGTTCTTGTGCCAGTACCAGGCTGTTTTGAGAACAGTTGCCTTGTAATATAGCATGAAATCTGGTATTGAGATACCACCTACTTTATTCTTCTTTCTCAGAATTGCTGTGGCTATTCATGATCTTTTTTTGTTCCAGATGAATCTATGAAGAATTCTTTCTAGGTCTGTGAAAGATGTCATTGGTATTTTAATGGGTAGTGCATTGAATCTATAGATTGCTTTGGGTAGTATGAACATTTTAATGATGTTGATTCTCCCAATCCATGAGTATGGTATGCTCTTCCATCTGTTAACATCTTCCTCTATCTCTTTTTTCAGTGTCCTGTAGTTTTATACATATAGGTCTTTCACCTCTTTAGTTAGGTTTATTCCTAGGTGTCTTAATTTTTTTGGTGTGATGGTAAATGGGATTGCTTCTTGAGTCTCTCTTTCTGTAATTTCACTATTAGTGTATAGAAATGCCACAGATTTCTTGGCATTAATTTTGTATCCTGCTACATTGCAGAATTCATTTATTAAGTCAATTAGTTTTGGGATGGAGTCCTTTGGGTTTTTTATGTACAGTATCATGTCATCTGCAAATAAGGACAACTTTACTTCTTCTTTTCCAATTTGGATGCCTTTTATTTCTTCTTCTAGTCTAATTCCAATGGCTAATACTTCCAGTACTATGTCGAACAGGAGAGATGAGAGTGGGCATTCCTGTCTTGTTCCTGTTCTTAGGGGAACTGGTTTTAGTTTTTGCCCATTGAGTATGATGTTAGCTGTGGGTTTATCATATATGGCCTTTATGATGTTGAGGTATGATCCTTCTATTCTCACTTTGCTGAGAGTTTTTTTTATCAAGAAAGGGTGTTGGATTTTGTCAAATGCTTTTTCTGCATCAATTGATATGACTATGTAATTTTTATCTCTCAATTTGTTTATGTGATATATCACATTTATTGATTTACGGATATTGTACCATCCCTGTACTCCTGGGATGAATCCTACTTGGTCATGGTGTATGATCTTTCTGATATACTGCTGGATCCGATTTGCTAGAATTTTGTTGAGGATTTTGGCATGTATGTTCATGAGAGATATTGGCCTATAATTCTCATTCATTGTGTTGTCTTTATCTGGTTTTGGTATTAGGGTGATGCTGGCTTCGTAGAAGGTGTTTGGAAGTGTTCCTTCTTCTTGAATATTTTTGAATAATCTGAGGAGGATAGGTTTTAATTCTTCCTTGAATGTTTGGTAAAACTCTCCTGTGTAGCCATCTGGTCCTGGGCTTTTATTTGCTGGAAGCTTTTTGATGACTGCTTCAATTTCTTCCATAGTTATTGGACTATTGAGATGTTTAGATTCCTCCTCATTGAGTTTTGGAAGGTTATATTTTTCTAGGAATATGTTCATTTCTTACAGGTTGCCAATTTGTTGGAGTAGAGTTGTTCATAGTATTTTTTAACAATCCTTTGTATTTCAGTGGGGTCTGTTGTTATTTCTCCTCTTTCATTTCTGATTTTGTTTATTTGGATCTTCTCTCTTTGCTTTTTGGTGAGCCTGGCTAGAGGTCCATCAATCTTGTTTATCCTTTCAAAGAACCAGATCTAGGTTTTGTTGATCTTTTGAATTGTTTCTTTGGTCTCCATGTTGTTTATCTCCGCTCTGATCTTTACTATTTTATTCCTTTTGCTTACACTGGACTTTTCTTGTTGCTCTCTTTCTAGCTCTTTGAGTTATAGGGTTAGGTAATTTATTACCATTGTTTCCTGTTTTTTGCAGTAGGCTTCTGGGCTATGAACTTCCCTCTCAAGACTGCTTTTACTGTGTCCCATAAATTTTGTATTGTTGTGTTGTCATTGTCATTTGTTGTCATGATGTTTTTTATTTCTTCCTTGATCTCTTTGGTTACCCAGTCGTTGTTTAATAGCATGCTGTTTAGTCTCCATGTGTTTGATTTCTTTCTTTCTATTGTTTTTATTATAGTTGATTTCCAGTTTTATGCCACTGTGGTCTGAGAAAATGCTTGATATGATTTCTATCTTCTTGAATTTGAAGAGACTTTTCTTATGACCCAACGTATGATCTATCTTTGTAAATGACCCATGTGCACTAGAGAAGAATGTATATTCTGTGGCTTTGGGGTGAAATGTTCTGATGATATTAATTAATTCCATCTGGTCTAGTGAGTCATTTAGGATTGATGTTTCTTTGCTGATTTTTTGTTTAGAGGATTTGTCCACTGGTGACAGTGGGGTAGTAAAGTCTCCTACTATGATTGCATTGCTGTCAATCTCTCCCTTAATATCCTCCAGGAGTTTTTTTTATGTATTTAGGTGCTCCTATTTTGGGTACGTATATGTTTACCAGAGTTATTTCTTCTTGTTGGATTGTTCCCTTTAGTATTATGAAGTGGCCTTCTTTATCTCTTGTTATGTCCTTCACTTTGAGATCTAATTTGTCAGATATAAGTATTGCAACCCCAGCTTTTTTTTCATTTCCATTTGCCTGAAATACCATTTTCCATCCCTTCACCCTCAATCTGTGTGCATCTCTTTTCCTGAGGTGGGTTTCTTGTAGACAGCAGATATATGGATCATGTTTTCTTATCCAATCGGTTACCCTATGTCTCTTGATTGCAGCATTTAATCCATTTACATTTAAAGTTATTATTGATAAGTACTTATCTGTCGCCATTTTTAGTCTTTACCCCAGTGTTCCTTCTTTGCTTCCTATTTATTTTTATTACAGCAGATCCTTTAACATTTCTTGCATTGCTGGTTTGGTGGTAATATATTCCCTTAGTCCTTTTTTGTCTGTGAAGCTTCTGATTTCACCTTCAATTTTGATTGAAAGCCTTGCAGAGTACAGTGTTCTTGGATTCAGACCCTTCCTTTGCATGACTTTGTATATTTCATTCCATTCCCTTCTGGCCTGATGAGTATCTGTTGAGAAATCAGTAGCTAGTCTTATGGGGGTTCCTCTGTAGGTAACTTTCTGTTTCTCTCTGGCCGTTTTTAAGATTCTTACTTTGTCATTAGTTTTTGCCAATTTAATTATAATGTGCTTTGGTGTCAGTTTTGTGGGGTTCATTTTTCTTGGGACTCTGTGAGCTTCTTGGATTTGTGTGGGTTTTTACTTTACTATATTGGGAAAATTTTCTGTCATTATTTCTTCAAACAGGTTCTCTAATCCTTGCTCAGTTTCCACTCTTTCTGGAACCCCAATTATGCAGATGTTTTGTTTTGTGTTATCTGAACATTCCCTTAGGCTCTCCTCTTGCTTTTTAATTTTTTTTTCTAGAAGCTGCTGTACTTGGGTATTTTTTCCTACCATGTCTTTTAGCTCACTGATGTGGTCCTCTGCTTCTTCTAACCTACTTTTGATGCTTTCTATTGAGTTCTTTAAAGCAGTGATGTCATTTTTCATTTCTTTTTGCATTTCTTCTTGGGTCTTCTTCATTTCCTCTTGGGTCTTCTTCATTTCCTCTTGGCTCTTACTCACATTGTCAATTTTGTCTTCCATTCTTTTCATCCACCATTTCTCTGAACTCTTTCTCTGGCAGGCTTATTTCTGCTTCTATTTCATTTACTTCCTTTTCTGGTGATACCTGCCTTTCTGTCGTATGTAGGCTGTTCCTTCCTCTGCCCATGGTCTTTCTTCTCCAGGTGTCTGGTTATATAGTTCTCTCTCCTACGTTGATTTAAAGGCACAAACTAGAACACGACCCGATACAACACACAAGGCAGTGAACAGAAATGTATTCCCAATGTTAATAATCACAAATAAGGTGACCACCAATGAAAGACAAATGAGGGGTAAGTAGAGAAGAAGAGGAAAATGAGGAAAAAAGAAAGGAAAGGATTGCTAAAATCAAATTGGGAGAGGGATAAAAAATAAATAAATAAATAAACAAAAAATAAAATAAAAAAATAAAAAGGATAAGAAGAAGAAGAAAAGAGAAAGAGAAAAAAAGTCAGAGAGAAAAGAAAGAGGATAAGAGAGAAAAGGGGAACAAAATATAGATGTCAGGAGAAAACTCCAATAGAACAGTCACTGATCCCAACAAAGGCCATCAACTAGTACCTGGAGATTAATACAAACTACAAATAACAACTGGTATCGAGGGAGGTGAGGGAAAAGAGAGGTAAAAAACAAACCAAAACAAAGCAAACAAAAAGCAAAATAAAACAAGTAGAATAAGCTAAAACAATCTCACAAAAAAAGTACAAAAAATCGATATAATCACCGTTCAGGAAAATAGCAACAGAAGGACATAGAGAAAAACAACTTTTTGGATAGTGAAGAGAGAGGTTTGTATGAACTTGAAGTAGGGGATTTGAACTTGTAGTAGGGGATTTATTAGATATATAAGTGGGGTCAAATTTTAAACAGGTAAAGAGAAAGAATAGGGAGAATCTAAAGTTGGAAAAGGGAAAGAGAAACAAGACAACAAAATGGGGAAAGTTAGGAGGAAAGTGTTGGCATAAAGGTAGAGTTGAGATGGAGTAAAATTATGCTAAAGAAAAGATGAAAATAGAATGTAGAACTCTAATCCCGAAGTAAAATAAAGAGAAAACAAAATGACACTTGTTTTTTTCCAGAAAGGTAAAATAGTAGTAGTAATAATACTAGTTGAAAACAAAAATCTAATAATTAAAAAGGTAAAATCAGTTGAGGAGGAAAGAAAAAAATAGTTTTTTAATTAAAATATGCAAAAATGAAAAATAAAATAGAAAATATTTTAAAAAAGAAAAAAAAAATAGAATGGTCATTCACTTCCACTATTGTTCTGCTTGGCACTCCTGTTTCCCAGTAGGGAGGATATTGCAGTTCCTTGTGTTCCACTGCTGAGTTGTGTTTTAATCTCTTTATTCTTTTGTGGTTATTCAAGAGTCAATTTGTGCGTCATCCACTGAGTGGCAGTGTTTTGGAACTGACCTCTGAGACAAAGCACAGGACCTCTCTAGGCTGTGCTCAGATCCTGCTACTCTGTGGTTCTCAAAACGGGTTTGTGGGGATTTTGCAGCCAGGACACTGTAATAACCCCCAGGCTGTCCTTCTGCCTCAGATCAAAATGAGTTGTTTTCTAGAGCTCCCCTCTGTCAACAGCTCTGAGAGTCTGCTTCCACACTTAGGGATCACTCCCTGCCCCACATCAGCGGACCTCTCTAGAAGCAGCTTTCCCGCAGCCCAGTTCCCACAGTATGCGCGTCTCTGTTCTGCAGGACAGGAGACCTCAACTTATCCCAGGATAAATCTGACCTTTCCATGTGCCGCATGGATCTCCTCTGAGTCTGCATGTCTGCGCCGATTGGAGAGTGGTGTTTTGGGTCCCTGGCTGTTCGGTGAGTGCTGCAGTTGCAGCTTTCAGACCGCCGCAGACATCCACCTCTGCAAGATGGCGTGGTCTCTGCTTTCGCGCTGGTGGCCTAGGCTGACAATAACCCCGTGGCAGTAGGGCTGCCTGGCCAGGAAAGCCCCGTCCAGCAGTCCCCCACCTTCTCCTGGAGGATAACTGACTCTTAACTTGCCAACAAACACTCCCAGTGCGACTCTCAGCTGCTCTCTCTTCCTCTGCCCAGTGACAAAGCTCCAGATGCATCCGTCTATTCCTCTGCCATTTTCGCAAAAAAAAAAATCTGTTTTGTTTTGTTTTAATTGCTTCATCATGGCAGACTGAGCATGGAATACAATCAAGTGCTTTTAAACTATGGTTGTTTTGACTTTGGAGTGAGGCAGTCCAGTACAGAACACAAAGCCCTATCTATGGAGTCAGGAGTCCTGGGTTCTACTCTGCCAGCTAGTTGTGGGACTTCAGGTAGATTATTTAGCAATCTGAGCCTCTGTGTCTTCGGTTGTAAAATGAGGTAAATTGGTTCAGAGAAACCCCAAGTCTTTTTCCAAGATGAAAATGCATTCAGTGCCGAAACGGGTCTGGCTCAATCGATAGAGCATCAGCCTGCGGACTGAAAGGTTCCAGGTTCAATTCTGGTCAAGGGCATGTACCTTGGTTTTGGGCATATCCCTAGGAGGGGGATGTGCAAGAGGCAGCTGATGGATGTTTCTCTCTCATCGATGTTTCTAGCTCTCTATCTCTCTCCCTTCCTCTCTGTAAAAAATCAATAAAATATATTTTAAAAAAAAGAAAATGCATTCAAAGCCATGCATATTTAGTCCATCATTTTCATCATATATAATTGCTTTTGAATTGTTGACCTAATAGAGCCTAACAGTTCTATTGTGGAAACTAAATTAAAGAGTACCACTTTAGCTTGAAAATCTCTTTCTAGATTACTTCTCCAAATTATTATATAGGCAAACCAAAAGTCCCTGTTCGCCTATATTTAAAATGGCCACAAATTTGTGTGTGCCTTAACAAATAAGATAAAACCTGTAAATGACATCTACAGGCAACTGGGGGATATTTTCAACATTTATTATGACATAAAGAATAAGATCTGTGCTAATGTTTGTGTGTGTGGAGATTCACTGATAACTCATCATGCATGATAGATGTGTGGTGCTGCTCAGAGGATTCTGCAAGTGAAAGCAAAACATTAGTTACTTAGACTTTCCTATGAATTAAAATAGAAGAACATACAGCCATGAATGTAAAGGCACTTTTTCTTCGCAAATATGATTTCAACTTATACTTGATATAGAAATAAATAAAATATGTTAATAAATAGAGTCTTCCCCATTTCATCTTGGCTTTACTGTCTTCTAAACATTTACTCATCCTTCAAGAAGTTTCAATGGGCGTAGAGGCCTCCTCTCAAAAGTCACTTTCTCCCCCATGTTGGTAATGTTTTGCTCTATGACAGACAGATACCTAATTCCAGAGTCACTGTTTTTTATTTCATTCATATATCCTCAATCTCTTCCTCCTCCCTCCTTTCCTCTAAACACACATTTATCCTGTACAATTGGATAACTTGTTTAGTCATAATATGAATTTTATTGAAAGTTCTTCTATTTAATACACATCTCTAAATCCTTAGCTCCTATCTACATTATCTTGCCACTATTCAATTGCATAGCCTCCTAAAAGCTGTTCCCTTCCATGTTACTAAAAGAATTCTAAAGAGTATCTTCAAAACCACTTCCCTTTCTCTCCATTCCAGATTCAACAAAATGGTATGAGCAAATGACCAGTTGAACAGGCTTGAAATCCTGAAGTCTTCTGAGGCCTCCCTTGGAACTCTGGTTTCAAATATCTGTGTCTACTCAATATTGCCACTTGGATTTTTATCAGTCACAGTTCATGCAGGAAACAGATAGTACTCTGAAGGAATGCCCCAAAAGAGTCTGATCAACAGACTCATTCCAAAGGAGTGGCCAAGGTTAGGGAACCAATGAAAGATGATGAAGCACTCATAGAACCAGCAAGAGCAAGAAGCCATTATCACCTCTAAGTTTAAAGGGTTAAGAGCTAAACTGTGCTTCCCCATCAAAACATCCATGCTGAAATCCTAATGCCCAATACCTCTTAATGGGACTACATTTGGAGAGAGTGTCTTTATAAAGGTGATTAAATTACATCAAGGTCACCAGGGGAGGCCTGATTCAAGTGCCTGATGTCCTTATAAGAGAAATTTGGGCGTAGACAGATACAGAGGGAAGAGGATGTGGAGACACAGGGAGGACATGGCCCATCTACAAGCTGAGCAGAGGGGCCTGAGATAGATGAATCTCTCACTGCCATCAGAAGCATCCAACCTTGCTGGCCTGTGGATCTCACACTTCTAGTCCTGAAGTGTAAGAAAATGCATTTCTGTTGTTTAAGCCACTCAATCTGTGGCATACACCTTTGCAATGGCAGCCCTAGGAAATGAATGCAAAGAAAGAGGGAAGAGAAGGAGCTGCTGTGAGTACCTGACAAGAACTGCAGCTATGGGAGTGAGGCCATGTTTTTGAGCTATCGCCTTAGGTAGAGGAGTGCAGCCCATGACAGCCTGCATTGTAGTGGAGAGAGCAGGGAATAACTTTCCCAGCCTGTCTTCTCTGCCCTCTGAACTTCTGTCTTTCACTGGCCTACCCAGAAGCTAGAGGGAAAGGTGCTTGAGTGACTAAGTCTGTGGTAGTTGGCTTTCCCAGACACGGCATAAAGTGACAGTGATTCTGGAGGTGTAAATGAAGGATATTCAGCAAACATGTCAAATACTTTTCGCAAGAGTAACATCTCTAAAACAGACTATTGTTTCCCACCAAACCTGCTTCTCCCCTAGTCGTCTGTCTCACTAAATGTAAGTCCAGTCTTCTCCATGCTCAGGCTAAAAATCTAAAAGTCATCTTGACTCCATGTACGAATTTTAAGTGCTCTACCTAAGAACTTTCTAGAATCTAACCACTTATCATCCCTACATCAATGATCACCTTGGCACAACCTCTGGTTCACAAACCTGTCTGCAACCATTCTCCTCCATCACCCCAGTCCAGGTTCTAACTTTCCCAAAGCTGTGTTTAAGTGGATTCCATCTCCATCATGCATCATCACCACAGGGAACTCTCAGACCCAACACCTCGCTGAGTGTGAAAGCCATCTCCAGGTAAGTTTATCACACTGCCTCACCCCCAGAACACAAACTCCTCTTTCTCTCCCCTGGGAAAGCTCCAGCATACCAAACATGTAAAAAACATGTGTAAGTTCTTCCCCCCATGAAAATTCAGGCTTATTGCTTTTCTGCATATATAAATAATGCATTCTTACTTTTAGAAAATCAAACAATTTGGAAAATTATAATGAACAAAGTAAAAAAAAATTGCTTAAGTCCCACCTCCCATAAATATTCACTATTCATGTTTTTTTGTTTTGTTGTTTTTTGGTTCACCTTCATCTAAGGATATTTTTTTCATTGATTTTTAGAAAAAGTGGGAAGGAGGGGGTAAGAGAGAGAGAAAAAAATATCAATGTGAGACACATAGATTAGTTGCCCCCCACATGGGCCCCAATCTGTGCTGGGGATCAAATCTGCAACCTAGGTGCATGCCTATGACCAGGAATCGAATCCATGACCCTTCAGGTGTGCAGGGTGCTGCTCAAATAACTGAGATACACTGGCCAGAGCCATTATTAATGTTTATGTGACTATGATTTCATATGTGATTTTAGGCACAGATAGATAGAGCTAGAGATATAATTCTATATAAATGGGTTCATATTACACATGCCTCTTAAAATTCTAAATACCTTTTCCTGACCTTCAATCTTTCTGGTCACTCACCTTTCCTCTCTTTCTCCTGACTCCTCTACCTCACCTCAACACTGACCCAGAAACCAAAGTTAATATTTTGATATATAGCCTTCCATGCTCACAAATCATCTGAATTATTTAAATACATAGATTGCTCTGCAGGGTAATTTATAGTAAAAAAAAAAAACAACTTAGATCATATAGTATTTTCTTATCTCTATGTCATAAGAAAAGCCTTATGAGTTACCTATATAAATGTAACTCATTTTGTTTGATGGATGCATAATGATATAAATTCACTATAATTTATTTAAGTAATATGATATTAATGAACATTCAGACTGTTTCTGATTTGGTCATTACAAATTATATTATAGTCTGTTTTTTTTAACTGGCATATTTATTGCTAAAGGAAAATTCCTCAAGGCAGGCTGATATTAAATTACATGTGTATCTTTAAATTATTATAGATATTGCCAGATTGTAAAGGTCTGAGGTTGTAATACTTCAATTTAAATGTATAATAGTAATGCTACTCACTGGTTAAAATTGAAACATAGCAGAAAATGGACAAATTAACAGTTCACAGAAGGGTATTTCCCAATAGCTAATAAATATAACTAGCTTTACTGATTGTCAGAGAAATGTACACCATATCGCAGTCATCAAATTGGTGAAGAAGGAGGGGGAAGAGGAGAAAGAAAACTAATATACATTAATGGTGTACATAAAGTAGAAGTGGAAAGGTTATTCTGTTAATATTAGGGATACTCATTTCCTGTTCTTTGTGCTCAAAATATTTTTCAATCTCTAGTTATTCTTTTAATTTTTTCTAGTATTTTGGGCCAAGTTTAAAAATGAAATTTTTACATAGTCATGTGTTTCACTAGTAAGACCACCAGTGTCCTATCTTGCTTCAAAAAACATCACTTACCCCTATCCTCTCCTAATCTTTCTTCTGAAGTTTATACTGGCTTTTATTTTATATTTAAATTAGTAATTGAGATTTACCTTTACATGTGGTGAGAGATATGAGTACAGTGCTAATTTTCTACCAAATGGAAAGCAAGTTATGCAACATTGTTTATTAAATCAATTCTTTTCCCCTGAAATTATAATATCATCTTTGATAGGTATTAACTTCCCATTGTCATGGGGATCTATTTCTTGACTATTTTATTCCACTCCTCTTTTATGTCAATAACATATTGCTTTAATTACAGTGGCTAACTAGTATGATTTAATCTCTAGTAAAATAGCACTACTTTTATTTTTAATAATTTTGTTGATTATCCTCAGACATTTAATTTGTATATGTTCTTTTTCTAAAATTACTCTTTTTATTTTGAAACTAGAGGCCTAGTGCATGAAATTTGTGCATGGCAGGGGTGTTCCCTCAGCCCAGCCTGCACCCTCTCCAATCCAGGACCCTTTGGGGGATGTCTGATTGCCAATTTAGGACCGATCCTAAGGGCAGTCGGACATCCTCTCACAATCCTGGACTGCTGGTTTCTAATCTCTTACCTGCCTGCCTACTTGGTTGTCCCTAACTGTCCCCCTAGCCAGCCTGATTGCCCCTCACTGCTTCTGATCACCTCTAACTGCCCCTGCCCCTGCTGGCCTGATCATCCCTCACTGCTCCACTGACAGCCTAATTGCCCCCAATTGTGCCCCCCACCACCCCTGCTGGCCTGGTTATCTCTTACTGCTCACCTCCCCCCCCGCCACTCCCCCCTCCCGCTGGCCTAGTTATCTCCAACTTCCACCCCTGCCTGCCTGGTTACCCTATGCAGCCTGCTTGTTCAGTCATTTGGCCATCCCACACTAACCCCCCTGCCAGCCTGGTCGCCCCATGCAGCCTGCTTGTTCAGTCGTTTGGTTGTCCCTCACTAACCCCCTTGCTGACCTGGTCACCCTAGCAGTCTGCTTATTCAGTCATTTGCTCATCCCTCACTAACCCCCATGTTGGCCTGGTCATAGGCAGCCATCTTCTGAGGGTATGAGGATTAATTTGCATATTACCTCTTCATTATATAAGATAGTTGCAGATTCACATGAAGTTATAAGAAATAATAGAGAAATCCCATGATTCACCCAATGATAAATTATTGAAAACTATAGCATAACTAGAGGCCTGGTGCATGAAATTCATGAACAGGGGATGGAGGAAGATCCCTCAGCCAGGCCTGCATTTCCAATCTGGGACCCCTCGGGGGATGTCTGACTGCCTCTCGCAATCCTGGACTACAGTCTCCTAACTGCTCACCTACCAGCCTGCCTGATCACTTCTAACCACCTCTGCCTACCTGATTGCCCCTAACCACCTCTGCCTGACTGCGTAATTGCCCTTAATTGCTCCCTTGCTGGCCTGATTGCCCCAAACACCTCTGCTTCTCCCCATTTCTGTGACACGGGCTTCCCTCCTTCTGGCTGATCACAGGCACCTGGGACCTGGGCTTCCCTCCCTCTGGCTGGCTGCAGACACCCAGGACCCAGGCCAGCTTTGCCCTGGTTGACTGCAGCTGCAGGGAACCATGGGTGGATGGCTTTGCCTGGGCGACAGCTGTTGGTGCCCAGGACCACAGAGTGGGTGGCTTGTCCCTCACCCCGGCCACAGATGCAAATGCAGCCACTGGCGCCCAGGCTGTGGGGGCCATGGGGCATGCAGATTGTCCCTCTCCTTGCTTGCAGGTACAGGCACAGCACTAGCACCTGGGATCGCAGGATGGGCTGCTTGTCCCTCTCCTGGGCCACAGCCTGGCTGTCCCTATTCCTCTCTTGTGAGCTCATTTGTGCCTGGCTGGTACCCATTTCTCTCTCCCAAGTGTTGAGTGTCTGAGCTATGAAGGCATGAGGGCTTGATGGCATGAGGGAATGATGACCATTTGCATATTAGCTCTTTATTACATAGGATAAGACAATCAGGATATTGATATTGATATAGTCAAAATATAAAACATTTCCATCATTACATAAAGCCCTTGTGTTGCCTTTTATAGATATGCCGACTTCTCTCCTGCCCCCACCTACTCTTTAACATCTGGCCAGTTGGCTATCTGTTCTCCATTTCTATAATTTTGTAATTTCAAAAATGTTATTTAAATGTTGATTAGAAAGAAGCCAGTTGATTAATTTAAGGACAGTTGCTACTATTTGGAAGTCAGTCAATATATTTTAACTGTCATTTTTATATTTCTATAATAACATTTCACTCACTTCTCCTAAAAGTCAGGGTTCTAGCTTCTTTTTTTCATATTTTCTGTGTGTGTTTCAATGAAGTGATTAGAAACATGTGGTTTGGGTTCCTGAGAAAAGACCCTTCTGCTGAGGCCTCGCATGTATAGCATCTAGATTGACTCTTCAGAGATAGAAAATGAAACCTTCACATAGCTGTTCCCTACCATGTGAAAACCACCACTTTCCTGATAGTCTTGTCACTTGGAAAGTGTTAATTGGTATTAGTTGAAGGCATATCATCTTGGCCTTCATTAATATTGTGTTTTTGTTCTTTTTTGCCATAAAGCAAGCACTGCTATAATTGAAAGGCGGCTCCACAGTTTCCCAGGTAGGCATGAGAGAAGTATTGCTAATTTGCTCAGTGTCACACCTGCTTTGCTCTTCATTAGACCAAAGGAAAAAGTCAACACTCCCAGGTAACCTGCAGGGGAAAAGAAGTGTGCACGGTTCCAGCTGTTGCCTAGGAACCCAGGCAATCCCTGAGGGCAAAGGACAATGATTAAAAACCTTTAGGGCAGTGGTTCTCAACCTTCCTAATGCCACGGCCCTTTCATACCATCCCTCATGTTGTGGTGACCCCCACCCATAAAATTATTTTTGTTGCTACTTCATAACTGCAATTTTGCTGTTGTTAATGAATCATAATGTAAATATCTGTGTTTTCTGATGGTCTTAGGCGACCCCTGTCAAAGGGTCATTCGACCCCCAAATGGGTCGAGAGCCACAGGTTGAGAACCACTGCTTTAGGGTCAAGTATAATCATTTCTCCCTTGCCATAAGGAGCTGTTATTTCAAGTTTTTTTCTTCCTTCCTTCCTTTTTTCTTTCCTTCCTTCCTCCCTCCCTTCCTTCCTTCCTTCCTTCCTTCCTTCCTTCCTTCCTTCCTTCCTT